>CAXKWD010000007.1:140107241-140707241 GCA_964059195.1 Ectobius pallidus
CTATATTTTATTCATATATTTTATAGTCTATATTTCTACACAGTAAATCATATAACTGCTGTGGTAAACCTAAGTTGTACTTTCTATAAGTACCAGTCAAAGTATAGGCCTCCATTAGCTATTTAAATGGATCCTTAAAACAAACGGTAAAATAGGTTATACTTCGGAAAACTCATTTCGAATAGACTACAAGTTAATGCATATATATATATAGGCCTACAAGCGAATCAAGGTGGACAACAGCGCTGTTCGCAATGTGATTCCTGTATGTGCGCAGCAATCTTGTTACATACTGCACGTTCAGTTCCCTAGGGGGGGGGGGGGAATTAATTACATATTCTTGTTTATTTTGGAATATGAATTCCCGACCCCCACAAAAACTACTACCCCACTTGTAACATGGGAATGGAATGTAGAGTACGATTACTTCCACAAAGTCTCTGGCCTTGAAGGCTTAACCCAGCCAGCGAGCTTCTCGTTACGTCTCATTACCAGCTTGCGCAGACTGGCATGCGCGTAAGATCACTTTGCTACTTTTGAGCACAGAGTGAAGATCACACAGCACGTTGCCAGTCTTAGAAAATACTATAATAGTTGAGTGGAGGGATAATGCCGCAGCGAGACAGAGACATACAACAAGTGGGGTGAGAAAGAAGATCTGAGCCAATCTGGGTGCAGCTACCTCCCCTAGGCAGAAACTCTAGGAACGGTGACACTCGCTCCTAAGGTATATAGGCTACGTAAAAACCCAGAGACTTTGTGGAAGTAATCGTACTCTACTTCGAGGCAGAGGCAGAACATCTAACAAAACGTAAACTGTAGTCAATCCCTAAACCTAGTCTTCTCGTAACGCCGTTGTATTCTAAAGTACTTAAACTAAACTCCGTAGTTCTAACTGTCGGATTTAGGCAGATGAACAGCCAAATGCGTTACAGGAATGGGAAAGGGGACTCGCCAAAGGTAAATGTGTGGATGGGAATCACAAAATCAAAAGTGTATGGACCCTAAAAATTTGCCGAGCGAACAGTAACTGGTATCACCCAAGGCTGGTATATACCAGCCTTGGGTATCACCTACCATGACTTACTACAATAATTTCTGGAGCCAAAGTTGATAGCAGATGGCATTTTGGATTCTTCAGTCTACCTACAAGACGGAGCACCTCCCCATTTTGCCAGAATTGTCCGGGACTACCTGATTGACACTTTTCCTGGGCATCGCCAAGATTTTGGGCTCCCCGTTCGCCCGATTTGACCCCAATGGACTTCTTCGCCTGGGGCTTTATCAAGTCCAATGTCTATCAGGTGAAAATCACTGGTTTTGAACAATTGAAAAACAGCATTTATGCCGCTGCGGAACAGATAACGCCAGATATGTTAGCAAGTGTGTTTTGGGCTAATGAGGAACGATGGGACTTGTGCTTAGATTTGCAGGGTCATCACGTTGAAATGTATTGAATTTATGTTCAAAATGTCTAAATGTATGTTCATGTTGTTTATAGTCTATAAAAACGTGTTTAAGTGGAAAATGGCAAGTAACTTTATAAACACCCAGTTATCACGACTGGAATGCAGTACTACTCAATGTTTTAATATCAACAAATTTTAAACCTTTTAACGACCATCAATAGACCTGGTGTGATAATTTTACTGTTAGTTCTTTTTTAATCTGACATGTTGAAAAACTACATAGTTATATTTTTGTTTAATTGAATAAATTGTTACATATAATTTCAAAGTAATCCCAAGTGGTTTGTGTATTTCATTTTAAGTATTGAGGGAATAAGGAGAATATATTTATTACTAGATCATAATTGACCCTCAATGGTAATATGAAATTCATCAATTTAAAGCGAAAGAGATTACAGTTTTCAGTTTTCACAAATGAAATTCCTGGAAAACTAATAAACTCTTTATAAATTCTTGCAATTGCCGTACAGCATCAGCAAAAGTACAACTGAATATCGAACTATGACTTTCGATGCTCCATTTCAGCGGATTAGCTTTTAGTGATACAACTGGCCCCAATTAAATTTGTATGCTACAATTCTAGTACAACGCAGCTACGCCTGCGTACGCGTGATGGCTACCGGTATCTAAATTATTCCAATCGACACGTTAGAGGATCGAAATGCTTAATATCCGGGGGGGGGGGGGAAATGTGCGAAACTTTCAGGTTATGATGCTACGATAATAAAATTGACCATCTGCGTGGTCGTTATCTTCGCTGGCTATGGATCCGCAGACCTGGGTTCGATTTCCGGTACCTCCTCGGATTTTTATGAGGCATTAGCCTCGTGATACCGACCGAGGTGCTACTTGAATAAGAAGTAGCGGCTCCGGTCACGGAAACCATTATTAATGGCCATGGATGTCGGCATTCTGACCATAAGCCCCTAATCCTGCCGCGGTCGGAAGGTAGGCCAAATCATTTTAGGGATGCAGCGCCGGAGTTTAGTTTGATTAGACTAGTAAATTACTACAGTAGGCTATGTGCGTGTGTGACAAAATCAGAGGAAAGAGGGAGTGTGGACAGAGAGAGAGAGAGAGAGAAACGGAGAAGGGTGCTTCTGATCTTTTTCCTAGAGGGCTCTAATGAGACTTTGTAAAATCAAGAGTTCAGACTTAGTACCATTATTCTTTCAGGGCCCAAAGCCTATTAACTAAACAACCGAGAGAGGAAGAAACAGAGTGTGAAATGGACATCAATTTTACTTTGACTTTAAGCAGAACTTTTTTCTATGAAGAATAATGTAAATCTCATCCTTTACGATGTAAGTGAACATTTTCTTATGCCGATGAAGTTTTTAAATTCACTCTAATAAAATATATAACATTGGCGTTAGAAGAAGAAGGTCTTTGTTCATGTTCTAGCTTGCGAGGTCTGTAGGGGTATGGAAGAATATTTTAAACTAAAAAATGCGTTCCTGGGGGTTTAGTGGTCTCGACGGCAGGGAATAGAGCTGAAAATCCGTGTTCTATCCCCGCCCAGGACAGATAGTTCCATAATCGAAGAAAACATGGTTTAGTCCTATAAAGAAAATTTCGCCAGTAATATAAAACTTAAAGTTCGTAATAAAACTAGATTCTAACAAAAATGTACAGACTTAATGCCTTCTGTACTACATTTTGAAAAGAAAATCGGAACTGCTTTACCTATAAGACCTTGACACTTTTGAATTTGAGCTCTTTGAAATACGGTCGACTCATGGATGAATATTAACTGTGGTTTTTGTAAAATGCATTTTTCTTGTGAGATTCTTCCGTAAGTGCAAAGTTTATCTGTAGTGGCCATAGATATTTTTCATCTTTCGCTTCTGTTCCACTACAAATTTATGACCGGTTACATGAAAAGTAGCCAAAGGAAAGAAGCTGTTTTCTCAGTTCGCAGCCATGTTTCCTTGCTTTTTGTTATTTTTTAAGTGCATCCACAATTCAAGTTCTAGAAGACTTGTTTGGGGTGCTTTATCTTCCTTATTTTTTCTCATTTTAAGTTCAATTCCCGATAGCAAACAGCTGCCACAGCAGAGATTAATTTTATAGATTCATAAAGAGTAACAAATTAATACAGTACCTTGTTTTCTCTGAAGAAATACTAAAGCTTTAGCCATAGAAGATTTGTTTTAAACAGATTTTCTAACGATGTCATGTGCATATCCTACTTTAAAAATTAAAAGTTAACTTTATTTATTTAACTTTATTTAATCTTTAGCAAAACATGCTACTCTAGTTTGCAAAATCAAAACATTAATAATAATAATAATAATAATAATAATAATAATAATAATAATAATAATAATAATAATAATAATAATATATTTTAAATGTACTTTATAAATCGTAATTGACATTAAACTGCAGACCTAAAGCACCTAAGGGTCAAATGGGGCTAAAAGAAACTATAATTTATTAAATAAATAATATTTCTTCCACAAAAATCCAGTTTTACACATAAAAGGACTTTCACCTAGCTGCATGTAGGTCTATAGCGGTGACAGTAAAACGTAACAGTAAACGTTCAAGGTGGAGTCGCTTTTGTGCACTAACTGTACAGGTGATGTATCTAGTGAGCTCAGAAACAGGAAAAGTGATTCACTACTAGTATTTCACCTGTGTAACAAAACATTTGAATGTAGTTCACTGCACGAATTTATTACTGAGGCTTTGCAAGCTCTGCCTTCGTTCTTGACTTCCATTTCAACGCGAAAAAATGCCACCTATACAAATCTCTCGTGTTTCACGACAAAACATGTCGCTTTTCTCAGCTGGCAATGAAACTGTGAAGAGAGACTGTTTCGAAATGTATTCCTACAACAACTCTTTGTTTTTTTTAATACATCAAACATTTCACTACGAAAGCTGTCTAATTATTTTATTCAAAACCGTATGATTCTCTTTTGTAATATGAAAACCAACAATCCAAGTAACCTGAGACTTATGGTGAAATGCGGTACTGTACATTCGACATGCATAAAAAAAATTAAAAAAAAAAAATAATAATAATAATAATAATAATAATAATAATAAATAATAAAAAAAAAAATTAATTGGTGATTTTCTGCAGAATCTTGGATGTTTCGCGAAATACGCCGTGGTATGTGTACCCAAAGGGTAGGCATATAAGGCGAATCAGACGTAGGTGAAAATATTATTAGTCATGGCGGAAAACACACTAAAAATATAAAGGGGTTAAGTTGAATATACAAAAGTGAAGTAACAGAGTTTTGGCTTATAAAGCCAACGGTCATGAAAAAAATCAGAAGAGCACACTGAATTTAGACTAATGTTTTAAGACTAACGTGAATAATTGTTCTGAACTTTCAAAAATAATTTAATGATATAAAAATTATTTTAATGCGTTTTTAATAAGTTTCGATGCTATGCAGCTATTAGAAAAAATGAAAATAACTGCAAAATATAATATGAAAACACAAGTCTAACAATGTCGTTTGATTACTTACGTAACCCTCAGAACAAACTGCGTAACAAATACACTTAGAGGGATGGGTAGGGGTGAGAGAAGGGATACTAAAAAATGAAAAACTAATCCAGGAGTGCGGGATGCAAAAAATAATGGGAACCACTGGTCTAAAACTTACCACTCGCAGCAAACCCTGAGAGGTGTCACCTTGATCTATTTATAAGAAACTTTCATTAATGACGTACTGAAATAATGTATATTATTATCGACACTTTCCACAATAAACGGTCTTTCTTAGACGTCTACAGAAAGTTATGTTCAGCTGAAAGCCCATTCCCTTCCAATCATCGACACATTATCAAGACAGAAAATGAATTTAATGTCAAACATGTCAGCAGACGCTTAAACTACTGAAAATGTAATTACTTAATACTTGTAATTCTGACAACTTACTCTGAATAGATCGGAACTATTGGACACAGAACTGCTGAGAAAATCAACTAGATGCACTTACCTGAAAAAAGAAAAACAGAAGGAGTAGACAGGCCTAACATCAATAAGATTTTAAATTTACATCCAATGTCTGTAGAGATAATTTTTGCTAACGATGGATTTATAAACTCACACACAATAAAAAAATCTGATATAAAACACACAGGCCTAACTTTCTCTTTGCCTCTTAGAATAATATATTATGTATGACATTCTCTTTATGTAAATTGGTTGTAAAAATGAGAATGTCACTACTACATCTCATCGCATCCCCGAAGGATACTCAACCCAAATAAAATCTGATGAATGCACTCACGTAACATTTTTACCCTAGCATCTGAAAGTTCACCAGGCAAAGACTGAGTTTCTACAAACAGTGGATGGCTTATAACTACCATTCAGAGAATTTTGGCGAAAAAAGTGTTTCAAATAACAGTTTAGCTCTTAGAAAAAAAACATCGAAATATACAAGATTTAAACAAAATCGTTACAGCTGTTTTGAGAAAATCGCGAAAAGTATTAAAAATGACATTAAAAGTAAGAGAAAGTCGTCGCCAATCTTCGTGTCACACCCTCGAAGATACAGCTGTCGTTTTATATCTGTGCCTCTCACCGACCGTTGGAATTTTGTTACAAGTGCTTGTGTGGGAGCAGATAGTCCGTTTATTCCAATACAAAAAACATCCAGTTCCCTTTGTAGTCAGTGCTTGTCCGAGCTCAAATCTACTGCCCGTTGTAAATTTAAGAAAAGTTGTTGTGCACACTAGTAGAATCGAGCCCTCTTCTGCTACCAGGAAATAGTCACGTGACAGACCGGCAGAGATATAATACGATGTCTGTACCTACCCCATATAATAAATTTTTTTTTTCATATGATCTCTCGTTCTGGAGCTAGGCTGCTCAAAGACACACACACACACACACACACACACATGCACAGAAATGTTTGTGAAAATAGGATTTTCGGATTCAGGGAACCTCAAAAGTATTTACGTTAAAATTCAACTTCGAATATCGGGGTCGAATAAAATACTTCCTTTAACTATACCGTAGTACCTATGACACGGGCAGAGGAAATAAAGAAGTTTTGGACCTAAAAAAAAGAAAATTTCTAAATTTCAGTAAGTTGTTTTGTTATGCAGAATTCCAGATTTTGCTTGAGGGTGGAGAAGGAAGGTGAAATTTTCGCACGCTTTCATTGTTTCGATAACTCCGAAATAAGGCATTTTTATTTGCGGATAAGAACATTTCTGCAACGACTCAACTATCTCCAAGGCGCGGGCGTTAACCCTATTGACTTTTACACCAGACATTGACAACATATTTCAAAACAAGTTAGTTACTGTTCTGTACGCGTGTCCGTTCTTTTGATAGCTTGGTGATTTCCCTTCGTTGTTTATACAATGTGCGATAAGTGGAACTTCAAATAAAAGTTACACAAATATCACAATACTCGTCCTTGGATCAAAATACTCGTCGTTATGAAACAAATCATTTTAATTCTTCACGCCGGTAATATTTTCCCGGGATAATAATACCCCCCTGTGTGAAGTCAATTCCTCCTGGGAAGATTGTACCCACCTGCGGCGATTAGTTCTTTGAAGTTCGTTTTGTTTGTTGTGCGTCAATTTTTCCCGGGAAGATTTTACCCTGCTTCCTAATATCCCGGGAAAAATAGACCCCCGGTAATATTTTCCCGGGATTTTTTGACGTCGGGGGTCTTATTCTCCCGAAGTCAAGTTTTCCCGTTACACCGGCTTGAATTCACATTCTGGTACCACGAAAGGGGTCTGAGATATTTCACAGAAAACTTGAAGTTTGTTTACTGAGAATTTTTAATGCACTTAGGCTAGTTACTAAGGATTAAGGGCTGAGGTAATTCCTATGTCAAATGGTCCATCTTCTGGGGGAAAACACTAAGTGCACAACATTTTCTACTAGAGAATATTCTGTAGATTTCACGGAGCTAAGAGAATATGCAAAAGTTAAAATTAGAATAAGTTACTTTATCTTACTGTTAATGTTTTCAAAGAATCAATATTTGCGAACAATTGTCACTTTTGAAGACATATACTGGTCTAGTTTATCCAATAAACGAAAACCTTAGTTCTTGGAGCTGCCCAGATAACAATCCCCTCCCCCGCTACTTATCTGCAGATATCACTGAACAATAGGCGACTCTCATTAAAGGCCTAAAATTTATACTGTCAGGTTTCAGTTTTTTTTTTTTTAGATTGTTCAGTCGAGGGTCGTGCGTCGTGTTAAATAGTTGCACCCGCTGTATTAGTATAAAATATGTTCTTATCTTTTCCAACCCAGGTATAAAAATCGTCATCCCAGACACGTCGAAACAAAGTGTACTTTCTAAATTCACTGATTCTGGGATTAGCCAACAATGAGCGACCCTGATCAGAACGGGATACACTGTAAAACCACTCCTCAAAGACATCACGGGCTTCGGGTGGTGGAGTGAGACGAGGCTTTCATGTTTGGAAATGAATATATAACAAAAAATAAGCAGAAGCTAAGTTTACACTCTACAGAACTATACGGTCTTAAATGTTATTTTCCTTCGGTTAAGTAGGCCTACTCTATATTTTTCCTTACACAAAATGCAAGAGCAAGAATAAATTTTCGCAACATCCCTTCCTTCTTTATTTTTATCTCAAAATAAAGTACTTTTAGCATCTAGTAGTGCACTCTTTAACAAGAATTTTATGCGTCAAAATCAAACTGGGGTTCCGATTAGATCGTGTTTAGAGAATAAATTCTTCATAATTTTTTGTTGCTAGCAGCTTAAATGAAAATTAAATAAATAAAACAGTAAATTTTGCGAATGCGTTGGATACCTTAACGCCTCAAGAGCACCTAACGGGTGAACTAAAAGTGAATTCAAAACATTAAAAAATATCAATTTTATATTGTTAACAGAATTTGTTTTAGATTCGTTTGGAAGATCAAGAGTCGCTTATATATAACAGAAGAGTGGATGTTATATAATATGGAATGTAGAGTATTTTTACCATCCTTGAAGAAGAAAGAGGAACTGATTAGATAATGGTATTCAACAAAAGTACATTCAGCATGCACGCTACAGTAACTACACTTACGTCTGTATAGCAGCTCTGTGAAGTAGCCTACTTGAGGGCAGGGCTGATTCATAAACTAAGCTGAATCAACAGCTCGGTGTATTTTCATAATGACTGAACACGTCATCGAAAAAGTAGTAGGCCTGCTTTTGAGAAACTCAACCACCACTGAATCTTTAACATGATAATGAATGAAAAATGAATGAAATGACTGGGGGGGGGGGGGAATAGAGTGACTTAAGACTTCAATCATTTGTTACAGACAGGTTTTCAGCCAAAAAATAAGTTGTGTCAATAAAAGCTGGAGAGGAGTTCGAATTCCGTCAAACACAAATTTTCCTCTACAAAATTAAGTTATTCGTGTCTGTATCAAATATTCCGAAAAGACAGTGAAACAACAATGTTCTCCCAAAAACACTAGTAGAGTTCAGTATTTCACCTAAAAACTATAACTGATTTCAGAAACATCACTTGTCCCAGCTACAAACCTCTATAATTATAGACTACGGAAAGTCGAAACCAAACTTAAATTACTTAAGTAAAATGTTTTCTTTGGCCACATGTGATAAACCACCCCAACATAGATATTTTCTCCCCCCTGGGCCTGATTACTTAGGCCAGGCAATACAAAACATTATTCTCATTTGGGCTTATATAAATTATATTGTTTATACTGTATTAATAACATTGTATGTGTATATAATTATATGAATATAATCCGGTTTTATAAACTTACACCAAGAGCAAGATTATTCAACTTCCTCCTTTTTGAAATGTAACACTTCGTCAATACACTCAAAGAAACGACGAATGAAAATAACAAGCCCTACTGCAAAGTGCTTATAAATACTGACTAGACAGTTCTTCGAAAACTAAAGTGTAACACAACAAAGGTTGTTTACTCAGCACTAAATTACAAGCTGGGGTATAATGGGCAATGCAAGCTCTACGTTTATAGTGGGGATTGCAAGTCTTTATTTATTAAAAAAAGAATATTAGCAGTAATACATAACATATTATGTACATATCGTCGCTTGTTTGTTACACCAAAAAATCTATATTCTATTACTCTTAAAAAAATTCATAATCATCTCACTAGGAATAACCATCTTATACATAATCTATTAGAGAGACAAAATAAAAAAAAAACTGTTTACATACTTCAGCCATTAAAAATGTTTAATAAACTCCACTTGAGTCTCATTATGTTTCACTAAATAGATTTAAAAGGGTTTTATATAACTGGCTTTGAACATCCTTTCTACAATATTAATCACTATTGAACTACCTGTAGTAGATACAGCATTCTGATGTTTTATGTTTTGTATTGTATAGGCTATATTGTTTATTGTAGTATGTGTTAGTGTTGGATTATACTTAAGTTACGAAGCTCATGAGTCATGACATAAATGCAAATGGAAATGTAGGCAATTTTCCTGAAGTTTTCCTTGCATTCTCACCGGATTTGTAACGTGGCCTGTTATTTCCTTGTCAATCAACAACAGTCCTTATAACAGCTGGTCACAGAGGACTATGATCAGCTAGCACTGCTCTATAATAAACACACATTAGTGATAAATCAAACGATGCCTTGAACTTAAGTTGATCTCTCCCTATCAACAGTTTAAATTGAATGAGCTGCAAGCATTTGACATGCTGCATTACGAGGTATTCTGAAATAACGTTGAATCTACAATTGAAGCTAAATCTCGAATTACAGCGTTGAACAAGGAGCGAAAAGTGACTAAAATTGAACTGCATGTTAAGTTGGGGGGGGGGGGGAGTCTACTTGTATTAAGGCCCTTAATATAATAAAAGTAATCTTGCGAGCACACGAAATGCACTACTGCAGTGGCGGTTAAGGCTCCCGCAAACTCCACGTGCGGGAGCCCCAGTGCCTTTGGGAACTTCAGCTTATTTTGAATAAATTTTAAAATCCTATGTACGAGGGTAAATCATTAAGTATCTTCGCGTCTTCTTCTTTAATATTTTGAAGAATAGCTGTACCGCTTTGAGCTCGTGCACGACAACATTTTCATTTGTCTCCGCTTGTGGAATTTCTACCGTTATGACCCCACTTAGTGTTGCGCTGTTGCACATTAAACGTAGCTGCACCAAAGAACAGCGTACAGTGTTCTCTTTTTGTTGTTGTTGTTGTTGTCGTCTGAAGGTGTACCAGAAGCGAAAAGCATCGAAGAAGTATTATCGGTAAGTCAATAAGTATCCGCACAATTTTTTAAAAACTTATTGGAACAACAATACAAAACTTTCAATTGCCTTATTTTGCAACATGGTTCCCTTGCTTCTCAATGCACTTGGACCATCGTTGCAGAAGCTTCCTGATGCATTCAGAAAAAAAGTTTTTGGGCTGAGTAGCAAGCCACGTATGCATCGCTTCCTTCAGTTGAGCACGTTGTTCTTCTTTGGCGCAAACGCTGAGCGGTGCAGCCATGTTTAATATGCAACAGCGCAACACTAAGTGAAGTCATAACGGTCTGACATTCCACAAGCTGAGACAAATGAACAAGATATCGATGTGCGCGAGCACAAAACGGTGCAGACAACCTACAAAAGATTATATTTACTGACTTATCCTCGTATTTTCAAAATACTAGTTGGTGGAACTGTGTGCAAAGTTTTCGTTGGAGCCGCCACTGGTACCAGCAGTCTAGGAACATTAAATTTCAATCTCAACGAAGAACATTTCTATATGACGTGACGTATAACTAAATCGACCTTTTAAGAGATTGTTATTATTAACGAGCGGAAAGCATGATTTTGCTCTACAATCCTTTTATAGCAGAATAAGATCAAAGCAAGTATGAAATTCCTTTAAAAAGCAAAAATAAAACCTTACCGTGCATTGATTTTCAAACCACCAGAAAGTCAAACATAACTGCAGTTCTTTAGTTTTGTTTGAAGAGAAACATCTATAATTTATGAAAATGTTTACTTCTTTACGCCAAATCAATATAAGTAATGATCCAGAGCATTATTAGACATTTTCCGGTATTAAACTACACTTCTCATTTCATGTGGGAAGCATGTGCTAATACTTTGGTCTCTTGAGACAGTGGAATATGTAAGCATTTTTCGCTCTAGAACCGGTCCTAAAGTATATTCTTACAACGTAACGATATTTGTAACGTACATTTCAGGCTCTCGAGGCCCACCCATGCTTTAAGCTAAATAAAAAGATTTTTTTTAAACCGACGAATGTTAACTGCTTTACTGTGTGAAGTACAGGTGAATAACCGACTCTTTATGTAGGATTTCAGTGCATTTTCTTCTGGCTGGTCAATTTATTCTCTTTTTTTCCAGTGAAGCTGGAACCACTGACAATATCTCTTACTCATTTCAGTGGCAAGGTGAACAACTTTTGTTTTTTTAGTGTTTTCTTTGCATTGAATTTTAGTAAATATTATACAATTAATGAGTTTTTCTGAAACCATCCACTTTCGATCCAGACATAAGGAATTTGACGTCTGAAAAACCTAATTGACATTAGGTGAGTGTAAATTCATAATATTTGGCCTAACTGGCATCATCGTATTTTTCTGAATATCTCTATAGTATCTTCTAAATATCATAAATGATGTAAAATTGAAATTTATCACTTCATTTTTATCACATGTGAAAGATATTTTAAAAATTATTTTTCTTATTTCATCGGGGGCCGCGGAGAATTGACAGTCCACGACATCAGAAAGGTTGGGAAACGCTGCTCTATAATATTTAATTTTATGAAGAAAAACCCTTTCAGTTTCCCTGTCTGAATGGATTTTTAAAGGCTATCTTTTCAGAGACATCCGGTACAATTCTTCTTCATGAAATAAATCAATCTACATACGTCAGATTTACACACAGACTACTAATGATCAAATTTGCATAATCTTCCCAGCAGCATAATAAAATAAGGAAAGAACTCAAGTCTTACAATGAAGTATGTCACTATTAGAAAGGCACTGAGAAAATAAGTTATAAACAAAATGGACAATAAAGAATACCTGTTAGTCTCATTCCCACAGATTTCATGCTTCGCCTCCGTCTCGACTGAATTAATATGATACGAATTATTACGCAGAGCGACGCGTCTAAAAACCTGCCAGCGAGCTTTTACCCACACCACTAAGAAGTTATGTTTCCGGTGTGGATGATGAAATGATACACTGCTACCGGAAATATAGTAATTTATACCTGTTACATAAAACCAACTATTAACGAGAAAACGGTAGACTGCCATGCATAAAAGCCAACCTGTGGATAGAAACCAAGCATCTTGGTTTATTTTCTTGTAAGAAATTTATATATATAATGTCCCTCTTTACAGTGCCACTCTCGCACTGTACCAATAAATGCAAGTGAACGGATCTCCTCCAATATAAAATACAAAAGAAACCTCGTTACTGTGCCAATTCATTTAGTGCCAGTGAATATGAGACAAGATTTTTACAAAATATAGCTTGCACCGCCTTTTTTTAGTTGCAGAATTATTTTAAAACTGGCATGAATATTAGGAAGATTATATTTTCAGAAACATACTGTACTATATTTCCAAGAAGTGAGTGTTCCCCTGCCACTAACTGTAAATGTAGTGCGGCGAAATGAGGAAGCTATGTTAAGAAGTCGGACAGATAGTAGGCCTATGCATGAAGGTGGAGCACATGATGATCAAAATTTATTTAAAAAACCGTGGTTTAAAAGTAAATACTTTCTTCTCCATCTGTCACTTTGTTTTAACAGGTTACCTGATTTTATTATTAACATTATTATTCGCACAAATATGACACGATTTCTGAAAGCCTACAAAGTGAATCGAGCCAAGTACGATCTAAGATTTGAAACATGAATATTAAATCTTAAAAATCAGCACAGATTTTTAAACAATCTCGTCATTGCTATTGTGTTAATGGAGAAGGATTGAAGCAGAACTGTATAATTTTGCAGAAAAGAAAGCCAAGTGTTTGTAGCCACTACAAATAATAATTGCTTTTTTCCCTTCTTATAAAGAACTTCCAGAAGCTAATTTCTCAGCTTTGTGATTCACGGTTATTCTTCGTGATCAACATTTTAATACAACGCAAAAAAAAAAATAATTACAGTACTTTTCAGTTACAGCAATATGACTACCAGCGTTTTTACAAATTTTTGTTTAGTTTTAAAGGATTTGAACACCGGTGGCACGGGAATTATAAACACACGACTATGAGAGAAATGGGAATCACGTTCACAACAAGGAAATCTGTTTCACATCAAGATGCCAGCACATATTTCTTCTGTCTTTGTATGCCTATCCCTTACAAGTTAAATACTATGCTAAAAGTTAAGCTCTTCATGGGTAGGCTAATACTAATAAGTTTACACAGTATATTCATCTATGCGATAAAATGTGAAATTCATGGAAAATATTTTCTTTTCTTATCTTTTGAAGTTACCTATGGATAATTTCATTTTTTACGGAGTTACATCTTGTTATATTAAGTAAATATATGAGTTTCCCAAATTCATATATGGGTGATTCTTCAAATACGGGAAAATTTGGAGTGTGTAAAATCCAAATTTTTTACTTTGTTTAAAAAATCTCAAAAAAATCACAAAAATACTTCAGGGGTTACTTGATTATAATATGACACCAGCAGAGCTTAAATGTTTATATTTTTATTTATTTTAATTTCTTTATTTTTTTAAAGCCATGTGAATGACATCCGTGTACATGTGGATGGCAGAAGGCCACATTAATGACTAACTTCGGCAACAATCTGCTTTTCTTTATGTGATTTCATATTTTTCTCAGCATACTTCAGTTGATTTTGCATCAAATTTGCAAATTTGTGTGCATACTCCGGAATTAATGTAATTTTAACGAGACTGGGTTTTTATGGTGGGGGGAATCAAGCAGAAATTCATTTAATCAGTTTTAAGATTTTAAGTACAGGTCACAGACACCGCAAACACAATAGTATCCTACATTTATCATCTACATGATTTGAGAGTCATCCACATACCCCTTCATGAGACATGTGGATGACACAAAAATCAGGCATGTGGATGACAAAAAAGGAGTTTAAGTGGTCTCAGCAAGCCATTTCTAAACCTCTGTAGGCTCAACTTCAGTCAGGTACTTTGAATTGGAAGGTTTATCATAGTGCATAATCAAAATTAATTAATATTCACTTTCTGCCTACTTTCTAGAAGCCATGTTAATGACGGGGAATAAAAACGTTTTCCTTGAAAATGATACAAAGTCCTTTGTTAATCCCAAACTGTTTGTAAGCAAGCAAAATTCATGAGAATATTATAGGAGAAAAATTCCTCCGGCACTGGGACTTGAACCCAGGACCTTTGGCTATTCGCGCCAATGCTCTACCAACTGAGCTAAGCCGGAGCTCAATTCACAGCACCAGATAGAACCTCTCTCCTATGAGAGTGTCCAACAGAGACGGTAATCTGTGGTTCATGATTGCTTATATATCTATCTTGAATGTTAACTGTACAATAACAGTGGGAGCCCGGTCACAAAAATCACTACTTAGTGTACCTCACAGTACTGCATATGACATAACTTGTCTGTCTGTGAGTTAGACCATTAGGGCAATTAGTCATAGGAGAGAGGTTCTATCTGGTGCTGTGAATTGAGCTCCGGCTTAGCTCAGTTGGTAGAGCATTGGCGCGAATAGCCAAAGGTCCTGGGTTCAAGTCCCAGTGCCGGAGGAATTTTTCTCCTATAATATTCTCATGTAGTGTCCAACAGAGACGGTAATCTGTGGTTCATGATTGCTTATATATCTATCTTGAATGTTAACTGTACAATAACAGTGGGAGCCCGGTCACAAAAATCACTACTTAGTGTACCTCACAGTACTGCATATGACATAACTTGTCTGTCTGTGAGTTAGACCATTAGGGCAATTAGTCATAGGAGAGAGGTTCTATCTGGTGCTGTGAATTGAACTCCGGCTTAGCTCAGTTGGTAGAGCATTGGCGCGAATAGCCAAAGGTCCTGGGTTCAAGTCCCAGTGCCGGAGGAATTTTTCTCCTATAATATTCTGATGTAGTGTCCAACAGAGACGGTAATCTGTGGTTCATGATTGCTTATATATCTAAGCAAAATTCAACCTTACAATTCAACCACAAGCTGCCCTGTTGGCTTTCTAACACTGTTGCCAGTTTTACAAATTTCTCATTTCTGCAGAAAAAATTCCATTCTTTTCAGCGATGTGGATGACCAAAAACCCTTGGGACATTCTTTATGTTCATTAGATGGGGTGACAATTTTATTTCATTTTATTTTTTAGGGGTTAATATTCTTCACCCATTCATACTCATTGACAGGAAAAAAGTTGAAAAGGAAATAACATTTTGTTTTGTGGAAAAATGCATTAGAATATACAAAACCGAGGTTTGGGACAGGGCATGTGGATGACATTTCATTGAATTAAATTCGATTTTGGAATATCAGAATTTAAAGTTAGTGACATATCAAACTGATAGTTGTAGTATGGGAGTAGTAGAAACAAACTTTTATTTTAATTCTTTTTTTAAGTTGAATTTGAAGGGAAATATCACTCCGGAACGAAAATTTTCCCTTAGGGCCTATTTGAAGAATCACCCATATATATATATATATATATATATATATATATATATATATATATATATATATATATATATATATACTAGCATGTGCCCGCGGCTTCGCCCGCGATAATTATATCAAAAATTATAAATTAAGAGCATAATAGTAAAATCATTATATTTATTAACACCTAAATCACGTGGAATACATAGCACGATTAGATAGCATCGTCTGGTAAAAGCGACCTCAGATTCGAGTTTCTTGGCCCAGAAAACCTCTGTATAGTGAGATTCGTCCAAATAAAACAACGTTTGACCATATTTAGGGCTTACAACATTCAAGCGATCGCGAAAGTTTTATTTTCAAGGTATGACAAAAATAGCCAAAGCCAACTGTAATTGATTTGACATTGAAATGTATAACTGAAAACCTATGTTTTGAAAACGCACAAAATGCACGTTTTTTTGCCCGTTTTTCACTCATAACTCACGAACGAAAAGTAAAATTAAAATTCCGGCTTGGATGTGCATTTTCCGACCCTTCAGCCCACCTATGTTTAAAATTTCAGATCTCTGCGTTCAGTAGATTTCGCTGGACATCGAGGACAATTCCTTTTATTAATACAGATAATATGAATTATAATGATACCTTCTCTAATTTGTCAAACATCCATTTCATTGAATTCCAAACCCATCTGATACAACTGGCAACAATATATTCTGTGAATTTGTTTTGATAATTCTATGTAAAAAGGGATTAAGTATTTTCAAAAACATTTAATTTTTGGCATTTAGAATCAGAATTTTTCAAAATCCTTTCTTAGTGAGCACCTACATTATGAAACGAAGGTACTGTCAAAATTCCAAGTCTCTACCTGTTATAGTTTAGGCTGTACGTTGATTCCTGTCAGTCAGTCAGTCGTTCATTCAGTCAGGACAAAGCCTTTTATATATATAGAGAAGATATATATCTTCTATCACTATTGAGGTTTACCTCTTAGGCTAACAGCTGTGGCCGCGAGGAAAAATTGCTCAACTAGGCTCGATAATATTATAAAAGATAAGTACCGGTAGCGATACTTTATGTTAAGAATTGAATGTTTTTACCCTTGTGTTAAAAAATATCACTCACAAAACGCAGCGTTTTACCGAATTTTTCTTCAGTGACTTAAAAATTATCTTCCGTCGTCCCAATAACGGTTACAGCCTTTAAAAAGGTAAATTGTTATAATGTTTAATATTTAGTTGATTTTTTCATGTTTCTATGGGGTTTATATAAGATTACATGTTTGTAACTATGGATTGCTTTTGACTAAACCCATTTTAAATTAATTTTACGGGCATAGCAGAAATATTTTAATTCAATATTATATCCTCTGTTGACAGTAAAAGGTTCTCTGGAATGCTTGAACACACACCAAAAACTATGATTTTTCTGATATGGTACAGTCTTTTGACATAGAATGAATACATTGGCTATAAATTTTTGGGCACAGCATGCCATGTACCCCACTCCCCAATAGCACATTAGTTTTTAATTCATATTTTACTCTCGTTCTAATGACTATAATGTTTCTATTATACTATATACTACTAAATAGAATAATTTTCATGGGAAAATATATTTTTTAACTTGAAATATAGCCGTAAAATCGTTTAAATTAGTAGGCTTAACTACGACAGTATAGATTGTCAGTCGATATTTTTAATCAGTCGATGAGTTCAGAAATATGAAGGTAGTGGAAGGAGGAAAAGGGAGAAGAGACAAGTATTTGTGACACATGTCATCATTGTTGTTGGAGCTCTTTCATGAAACGAAATGATATAGCCAAAGTACTGATTCAATCATATAGTATACATTAACACTTCTAGTGCATATTTGTCTTGTATTACATAATGAAAGCGAATTACTGAACTCTAATTACAACACCGTGAATCCCAATGACGTTATTAGGCTGTATAAAACCGCATCGAGATAATGGAGGTACAAATTCCGAAGTCATTACATTGTACACTATGGTGATTGAAGGTCTTTATCGGTATTGATTTACGATCGTTGACTTCTATATGAAGTATAACTTTAACATTAATTATTAGACTTTGTAGGTGGGAGTCCTATTAACTACAATGTTAATTTTCTATACTAACATAAGTTACATTATTGCAGCTATAGAATAGAATGTATAGTTATATCAACCGAGCTTTGAAATTGTAGTTTTTTCCTGTTAAATTTGTAGATGTAGACGTATACTCGCTTCTGATAAGTTATTGCTAGGGGCCGTATTTTTTGGTAACAACGATAAGCGCGAAATTTTATAAAACAACGTCCCTTACCTATATTTAGCTTTTATATGCTTAAATTACCAATATGAATCAAATTGAATCCACGAAATATCGCGAAATTCACTCGATTCTGCGAAATGTCTCTATAAGCGCGAAATATGCCCCTTCTGTTCGTAAAGTGAGGAACGAGCACGAAAATGTCCCTTAAAATCACAATATTGTGTTTCGGTGCACTGTATTTTTTTATTTTTTAGCAGCATGTTTTTTTCTGCTGTTTCTCTGGCTGTCGAAGATTTACCGATATATCGAAATTTGTGATCGATTACAAAGATTGCAGAATTTACGCAAAGATTGTCGGTGACCTGGTTTGTACTGTTGAGTACACTCCTTTCCTGCTATCCCTTTGCCAAGTTAGCGATGCCTATGATCGATTACAGCAGAAGAGTGTAGAATGTTTGTTACTTGTATTCAACAGATTTCGTCTTTCATCCACAGTGGTATGGTTGGTACTTCTGTTTGCAAATGGCTATCTGATGGTGTTTAGTAGAAATTACGATAATATTTCTCGTAATTATATTTGAACATTAACTCTAATCATGTCTAAATCGAAAGTTAATTCACTACATACAAGAGCAAAAGAATATAGAAATTGGGGGGGGGGGGGGGTGTTAGTTCATGTAAATAAAGAAGCAAAGTTTATCATTGCGCAATGTTCCCAGTGTAATATAAAGTAATTTATTTCACGAAATACCCACCGAAATAGAAGGAAGTTAACACCGAAATCAGCCATTTTATTTCACCAATAAATCAGGGCCCTAGTTATTGCCAAGACCGGTTTTTTCCCCCTTTATTTCTTATCAACGGTAAGCGCGAAATGTACCGGAGAAATGCAGCAAGAATTACATGCACAATTTGTCACAAATATGACCGATTTATGGCTGTAATTTTGTTGCTAATTTTTGCGCAAATTAACCGTTTAGAGAAATCATGTTCACGATAAAAACGAAAAATTGCATTTTCTTTTGCAAAGTATTCGTTTTGGAGACAATTGTTGTAAAGGGATGAGAATTCATTTGGAAAGGTACATTAACCCGCAAGTATAGCCTACGGATTATTCTATTTTATGACCTGCAGGACCATCCATGACAGCAGATAGTGAAATGTTTTCTTTACAGTATAGTCTTGTAGTGTCAGATATGATATCGTTTTTCCCAGGAAGTGCTATTTAGTAGTGGAATACACTTCAAAACATGATTTTTAGCTGTTTCATTAATTATGAATTACGTTAATAATTTTTACTTATTAATTATTATGAATGTTTCGCGTGCAAGTGTTAATAAATATAATGTTTTAATTATTTTGCTCTTAATTTTTATTCTTCCAATTTAATTATCGTGGGCGAAGCCGCGAGTGAGAAGTATGAAGGAGGAAAATGTTGAATAAATTTTTCCCGGGTAGACAGCCAGGTTTGAAGATCAAGTGTCTCCGACGTTTCAGAGGCCCACGCTGCCTCCATCCTCAGGGATACTGAAGTGTCGAGTCTGTCATGCCGAGGTGGTATATATACAGATCGCGAGTTGCGAGGAGTCGACCAATCAGGCGCCAATTCATTTTTCCATCGTCTTTTTTTCGGTCAATCGGCTTCTACTGTCTTTTAGTTGTTATCACTTGTTGCTGATGAATGAATGATGAATAAATGCCATTTTATAAGAATACCGGTAGTATAAGGCATTATGACGTTAAAAATTACCACGAAATTTCTACTATATTTTAAACTACAGTATAATTACATGTTATAGGCTATATTTTTCAACATTTTAAAATAAATAAACGCATAAAAACCTAGCCTAGATCATTGCTAATTTGTTAGTATTTTTTTGCACTCCTTAGCTAGTAAGTGGTACTTACGAACGTTGTGTACATGGATCGTAAGTTGACATTCCCACACAGTCTTGTTGCTAAGGGCGGTTGCGATGAGGTTAAATTACTTACGGTCCAAGCGCTACGTCATAATTCATTACGATACACTTCATAATACAAGCCTTTATGGGCACGGCCCCCAGGACAAATATTCGGTTCCCATAACAACAAACACATGCGAATCACTTTCTGAAATAAACATCTATTTTCAAGAATGTATTTACATAATATTTTCAGGTAATATCACAATTAATATAATTAAATTGATATAAATAATCATCGTGCAAAAAATAGCATGCAACACACGGGCCGTTAGGCATTTACGGGTCTCGAAAAACTTAAAAACCCTCGGCTGCGCCTCGGGTTTTCAATCTGTTTCCTCGACCCGTAAACGTGCCTTACGGCACTTGTATCGCAATATACTATTAAATTAAGATAGCTAGCTATAATTTAACATGCATTGCCAGTTAAATTTGTATATCTAAAGAAAGGCGTAAATTCACAAACATCTGAATAAATCGAAGTCAAGGCCTTTTCTACTCAGTATCAAGTACGGAATAAGCCTATACAGAGGCCAGTATGTTCGTTAAAGGCGATCCAATATGACCGTTTATAAAGACGTTTACAATCAAAACAAATGACATGTAGGACATTTGAAGGCTTCAATCTCCTGATTCCCCGGAAATACTCATCCGACCTTGTAAAAGGCTGAGGCATGGGATCAAGGCCAGTTGTTACACCTTTCATTGGCAATAAAGTTTTTGTTATCCTTTCTCTATAGTGTCATCTATATATATATATAAAAATGAATGTATGTGTGTGTGTGTGTGTGTGTGTGTCCTTTATGCATTACTACACCATTCATCCGATCGCCATGAAACTTTGGGAAGTTGTTGGGTACATTCCCGGGAAGGTTTCTGTCACACTACATTTTTAATTTTAGCCTTCGTTCGCGAGTTATGAGTGAAAAACGGCAAGAAAACGTGCAATTTTTACGCTTTCGAAGCATCAGTTATTCATTTCAGTTGTCAAATCAATTGCAGAAGGCTTCGTCTATTTTTGTCATACTTGGGAAACAATAGCATCGCGATCGCTTTGGAAGGCAATGGATATCTCATGTTATTATAAACGCCAGAGAAGTTAATGATAAGGTGATGATAAGGTAATATTAAATATTTATTTAACGTGGAATATGCTTCTTATGAAAGATGGTTTACAGAAAATTCCGGGGAAGTTGCTTAGTTCGGGGTACAGGCTACAACATTTCTGTATGTGATCATAAGTAGAATCTCTTATGTAGGGTCGTTAAATCTGCCTGAAATGTAACGGAATTATAAGTCTGGACAAATGAATATAGAAACTATGGCCTCAGTAGGTTTATTCCATTCTTCATCTATATAAATAAAAACGAATATATGTCTGTCTGTCAAATACATTTACACACATTTTTTTCATCGTTAGTTTAAATGATTTCAATTCTCATAATCTTCTGAGATTGCAGCAACGCTCGACGGGTAATCTATATAGATCTTCTATATAGCCTACATAAAAATGAATGTATGTGTGTCTGTCCTTTATGCATTACTATGCCATTCATCCGATCACCATGAAACTTTGGGAAGTTGTTGAATACATTCCCGCAAAGGCATGCTACATTTTTAATTTTAGCTTTCGTTCGCGAGTTATGAGTGAAAACGGGATTGAGACGTACATTTCTTGCGCTTTCGAAACATCAGTTTTCAGTTGTCAAATCAATTGCAGATGACTTTGCCTACTTTCGTCATACCTTGGAAATAAAAGCATCGCGATCGTTCGAATTTTGTAAGCCCACCATGGCCGAATCATTTGTTTATAATGTCAAGGCACGCAGACAGATGAAATTTTCACCCTAGACGGAAGAAGAATAGTGAATATAGCCCTAAATGGACAAACATTATGCAGGGTTTTTTTAGGCCAGGGAACTCGAATCTGAGGTTATTTTTCCCATGCTGCGCTTTCTAATCGTGGAATTCACTGCAAAGCCGGATTTACAGTTGTTTCATTAATTAGGCCTATCAATCATTTAATTTAGACCTATGAATGTTTCGTGTGCAAAGTGTTAGTAAATATAATAGTTTAATTATTTTGCTCTTAATTTATAATCTTCCTATTAATTATTGTGGGCGAAGCCGCGGGGATCTGCTATAAGCTATAATAAGCTGTAGCTTATCTAGAGTTTTCTGAGGAAATAGTTTGTGTGTGATAAGTCGTTCTTCCCCATTTCAAATTCTAAATACCTATATAAAGACCTTAAAGACCTCGAGTTTGAAAATCGAAAGTCCTTCATAAGTTATTTTCGCATTTACAAAATACAAAACCCGAGCGACGCCGGGCCTTTTAAGCTAGTAATTAAGTAAAGAAAACAGGCGACTATAATTAGATGTTATTTTGAATCGTAAATATAGTTTAACAGAACTCTCCCAGCCTATGTAAAGTTTCATTTTACGGGCAGAGGTCGTTATGTAAAAAATTAAACGCTAGCCCGTTATAGAGATTGTACAGAATATCACCAGATGCCACTGCCGTTCTCTTCCCTTTCAAACAAATTAATAATCATCAGTTTTTTTAAACACTACAAATACTACTGTTCCATCTCTCTCTCTCTCTCTCTCTCTCTCTCTCTCTCTCTCTCTCTCTCTCTCTCTCTCTCTCTCTCTCTCATCCTATGCCCCCATGTTGGGGCGAAGGGCCTCCAAGTAGAGGTTTCTGTTTACCGATGTCAATTTTGTTACGCTTATTTTCCTAGAGAGGGCAGAGGGACAGGTGGTAAGCCCATCGCCCCTTACTGTTCCTACTAGTACTACTTATTGTGTATCTAATAATCATTTACAATTCAAAACAACATAAACAACTACTTCGGCAAAAAAAAATTGGTCCATAAACTGGATGGTTTCTGACAATGCACAATCGTAAGTCACAACAAAATAATGATACTTACTTGCGATCTAAATTTCCCCCCCTCCCCATTCATTCATAGTCTGCAATTCCATACCGTAGCGAAGGATTTTTCTAGACTAGTTCTTTATTCACTGGTCTTGTAACTTGAAGAGAGATATTATAAATAAATATTCTATACGAATAAATCACGCTTTAATATTTTTCAAATGTAGGTGCTATGTTCATTTATCTTCATATGTCATTTGCTTCCAAACAAAATGCTGCTAACCAAAATAGCCTGAATTCCGCTACATCCGAAATTAAAAGTAAAAAGTAAAGTGTCCCCCTATACAGGCCATGGAGGCCCAGAGGGTTCCAGGAAGTTGAGGCTCTCAGATTTTAGACAATCGGGACATGAAGGTGGTAAGGTTGTCAGTCTTACGCACCGAGCACCTTTTCTCCCAGGATTGCTCCTGGTACTCATTTCTGTAATCCATGTAGGTCTTGCACACTGAGAAGAACATGAGTGATGTAGTCTTTACTCCATACAACCTTATGCAGTCAATTACTGCACATTTTCTGCTGCCAAGGTCTTCTTCCTGTTAGGAGTGAATGCTTCGAAAAATGCTGATTGAAATGGCATCGATGAGATCATTGCTCAGGAGGAAGAGGAATTACTGGGAGATGATGCAGACTTGCCATCGAGCAAAGAGGTCAAGGCTTTTATGAATCAATATTAATGGATAATTTGTAATAATTTAAATATTTTCTACTTAGTTAATATATCCACTTCATCACATGTAGTATGCATTTTTATAAAATACATTTTTATCCTGAAATTAACATCTCATTAAGGGTGGGTTTTCTTTTGTGTACGTTATTGAACGTTATTCATATAGAAATGTTGAAAGATGAGAGTTTCGATATTTGGAAAATTTTTCAAAACTCTGAAGCGCCATATCTCGGTACTTATCTGGTTTAAAAAAAAAAAGTTCAACAGTGCAAATAGTAGGAACTTTAATGACCTTTAATTTCTTTAACAGAGTGTTTCAGGCTAAAACGCGTTGTTTAGAAGTTATATGGAAAAAACTGAAAAAAGCCCAAAATTTCGAGGATTTTCGGCTGCCCTGAAGTTCGCACAGTTCTCGAATTGTTCGCACAGTTCTGCCCCAAGTTCTCGAATTGGAAAGCTACGGTTCTACACCACAGAATACCCATACACAACATATTAAAAAATTATTAACTTCGGACCTTTTTCCAGGTGACTGGACTATAGCGCCACCAGAAGGATCAGGCCAATCGAAAAACTCCAGCGACCTCATTGGGGATCGAACCTCAACCAGCGCCTCAACCACTACGCTACGGTTACCAGTACCACTGCTAAAGACTTGCTTCAGGTACCGTACTATCTGACCTTGTTATTTTTACCATAAACTGCTTCAGATTCCTCGCTTAATTTAAATCACCACTACACTAGGATATTAAGGTTGATAACTACTTTATAGTTACTTCCTCCAGCGCCCTGCCTAATGTCGCATGGTGAAAACTCGACTGACCTTCTGATTCTCTCCAGCCACACCCATCAATCAAAATAATTTGAAAAGGGCTGCAAGGCGTCTTCCTTCCACTATTAGCTTTTATGGCGGATCTATCTTATGGAGTAGTAGCTTTCTTGCTTTCCCCCTGTTTAAATAAGGCAAACGTTTCCTTGCATATCGAAGTAATCTGAAGTAGTCGGATGGAAGCGCAAAGCCTACAGAAACAGTAGTATCATGACAAAAGTATTTGCAAGTTAAGTTTAATGCTGTAGCCTACTGTATTACAGTATAACGTATCTTCCCAACTTAAAGCTTGGTGACTAAATATGTGAAAATATTGCCTAAATTTTAATAATAAGGGGATTAAGCTTCAGTCTATCTCTTTAACCCACTCGCTCTTTCTATTTTCTTTCGTCTTCCTTGCTTCACTCCCCTTGAGAAAACTGTACCACTTTCAAACAAACAAATTATAGTAAATTTTCGTGAAGAGCAATAATTTACCTGAAGTTCAGTTTGTAATATATTTGAAAGAAAATGTAACTTTTGACTATTACAGACATTTCCACTAGTTCATGAATTATTTCGGATAAAATTTAAACTACCTTAACAAGAGTGTAGGCCTAACAATAATGTTACTGTACAACGTTGGTCGAGTGTTGCCTCATGGGCCACGAGTTAACAAAAATTTTAAAAATTACGAAAACCACTATTAGCTATCTTCAGGCATTCTCTAAACCTATTGCCTAGAATCACGAATTTCCTTCGGTTGGCAAAATCTAAAATCAAATTACATGACGCTACAGAGTTTAAAAAAAGATACTCTTTTTTCCCTCTTGTTTAATATATATTCTTTAGATTAAGTTATAAGTACTTTAGATAACCCACGTAATTATAAATCAGTAAGTTGAAAATTGTGCAGTGAATATAGAGGACACTGATAGGAATCCAGGACAGGGGCCAATAAGTATTAAATAATAAAAATAAATATAAAAAAGATACTCTGCTTCAGAAAAATCTTCCTACTTCAATAGTAGGTAGAAAGATTTCAGCAAGCCGAATCTTAGGAAAGTTTATACATATTTTCTTGTGAGACTTCTTGTATGGTTCCTTCTATGTCAATAATTTAATTAGCTACAGATATGATCTTCCTGCCCGCGCAGAATCCAACAACTAGCTCAACATGGAAAAATAAAAGTCCCGGGTGTGAATCTCAATTGTCTATAATTTACCAAATTAAGGCGTAAATTAAATTAAATAAATTGATTATAATATACCTTTGTGAACACACAGAAATGTTACAGGCATTAACATGAGAACTACTAACAATTTCTATGACCCCAGGAAATGTGAAACATTTAAAAACTGTTAAAAAACACAGCATTGTGTTTTAACAGAATTTTTCTTCTTGGGGGAAAAAAAATAGCTTCTTTTAAACTTATGTATCCAGTAACATGCCTCGGCGTTTATGTCAGTCTTTTGTAACATGCAAACTATTTTCAACAAATAAAAATACTACAGTCCAATATCTTACAAACTTTTCGAGACCTGTATCTACACATCTAACACATGGAAGTGAAATCCCGAATACGCTGCCAACTTCTTACAAGTTTTCCAACTTTTTCTACACAAAGGCCTCTTTAAGGTAAACACGGGGGCTCGTAGGAGATCAGGAAACTTGTTTATCGGAAATACAAAGTTTCCTAATATCTAATGCTACACGTCTTCATACTTTCAAGAGCAGTAACTACTTATATAATTCAAAGCAACGGGCCGTACATTTCGGAGTATACAGCAGACTCGTAGCGGTACAAAGCTAGTGTTTTTTATTTTATACATTTTCATTTTTACATAAGACCAACTTATAAATTAAGTACTTAACTGATGTTAAGGCAAATTAATATCATGAATAAATACCACGGGAGGAAGGCAAAAGCTAAGAGTAATGGCATGGCTCAATAATAAATAAATAAATAACTATCTTGACAATAGTAACAGGAAGGCGGAGCAGACCAGGTGGCATCAAATCGAATTAAAAGAGATGAAAATTAATAGCTTGTGATCTTTTTAATTCTGCATTTGAAGACTCCATAGCTACATTTGGCTAAACCTGGATGTAGGCTTAATTTTTTGTTTTAGAATTATACAGGCTAGGATCGAAACTACAGCTATACAACATCAGCCGAAGTGAAAGATTTGGGTTCTCTGCTAAAGAGTTTAATTAAGTCTTGTTTGATTACATTCTTTGCAGTATAAAGTCGAAATTATTTATTCCAGAACTTCAGAAAGAATTAATATTTAGGCTAATTACTTCAACTCTTATTTGGTCAAGGGTTTAACACAATAAGCAATAATTAATAATAATAAACTGTAATGAATAATAATAAAGCAATACTACCGTGTTTGTAGTGTCTCGTTTGCCTACTAGTTATCTTTGGAACATACTATACTTAAAATATAATAATCTTGTTATATAGCTGTACTGTGGCAAATGCACAGTGATTTCGCTTGTCTTTTGGGGTAGCATCAGTAAGAAAGAGTTGAGGGGAGTTGAGAAGCCCTAGTTTCACCTTCAAAGTCGCGACACTCAAGTACTGGCCAGCCCCTGCTGTACGCAGTAGCCCAGTTTATAAAACAAGCACTCGAGAGCATGGGAAAGGTGGTCTCAAAGGTTTCCCTCCAAAGTCTATGTTTCCGTATACACTACCTACGCCGTTGAAGACATCAAGAGTGCGCCGTGATTTGACTCACAAGTTTGATTTCATGTTCAACATTGTGCGGATTAACTCTTTCATTTTCAGAGCTGAATTTATATATTAGGTTAATGTGAGCAATCATGAAACGAAATCAGTGGACAGGAAGTTTTAAATCCATAAGGACATTTTCTGTTAATTAGTTGGCTTAAAAATCCTCACATTTTAACATTCTACTATTCAAATACTGTATCTTTGCTTTTATTATATTTTTGGAGTTGACGCATTTAGGCCTATATGTCAGCAGCAATGTCATAGGGGCAGATTGCATAGCCTATTTGTTACTATAACAAACAAGACTTTGGCTATACACGTGAGCGGAATATTTTTTAAATCAAGCTGAGTAAAAATCTGATGTAGGCTTCTTGACGAGATCCCAAGTTTCAAAATACAGTACTGTAAATTGTGAAGTACCCTAAGTCCCATTCATAACGGCAATCGAACGAGCAAATTTACTGTAATATTACAGTACAGTATATCCTATGATGTTTTTATCCCTGTACACATCTCATTTTATAATAAAACCTTCGTGACAAAATTCAAGAACGGCTTGTAACTTATCCTATTGAATTATTTTCATCACCACTCTATCAAAATAGGCTACAAAAAACATTCCTATCATTTACCAAGTATCGCCGCTCTCTCGATAAGTAAAACTCACAGCATACTAAAAGCTTAGCCTACAGAAGAGGCTCGTCTCGGAAACTGATCTATTAAAATAAAATAGTTATGGCTGTGAAATTTGACAGGGTATAAGAAGCGTGTTTACATGTTTATCTAAAAGTAAGGGATGGGATTAAGCGACAGCTATACGTTTTAGTACAAACCGGAAGGTCGCGGGTTCGATTCCCGATGAGGTCGTTGAGATTTTTCAATTGGCCTAATCCTTCTGGTGGCACTATGGCCCTGGGGTCGACTCAGCCTCTAACAGAAATGAGTACCAGGACCAAACCTGGGGGTAAAGGCGGCCGGTGCGTAAGGCTGACAACCTTGCCACCTTCATGTGCCGAATGTCCAAAATCTGGGAGCCTCACCCTCCTGGAACCCTCTGGGCCTCCATGGCCTATATAGGGATCACTTTTTACTTTTATACGTTTTAGTACTTCCATCCCAGCGCATAAGCTTTTAGTGATGACTTGATGAGGAAAACGGATTCAAATCTTAATGGGAATGGACCGAGATGGCACGAAACTCAGCTGTGTGGTCGTACGAGTTGGCCAATCATGCGGGTTTCTGCGTCGCGGAGGCCACAGCTTTAACTCCCGAGCGATCGGGTGAAATATCTACGCAAATAAAGCCGCTAACGGTGTAATGATTCAGGTTCTCACAGATTAATGAGGGTTGAAATTACAATGAAAGTAACCACGTATCTCATCACAAGAGATGTTAGAAGTGTCCTCCTCTTCCATCCACACAATACTGGCACCTTTTTTAGGAATTTTTTATTTCATGCGCATAAGTTCAGCTTCCGAGATAGAGAGTGTATTGTCTTCAAGTTCCTCTAATGTATGGGGCTTTGACCAATACACTTCATTTGTAAGTTTCCAAGAACTAACAGTATGTGACTATTATTTATTTACGGCCCTTCATTCTGTCAATAAGGGGACAATTTATACGCTAATTTTTCTCGACAATTAAAACCAGTAGGCCTACCTAGTATTTTGCTTCATCAGAATATAAGCGCAGTTGACAAAACTGCTGCAATTATCTCACTGCTGTTAGCTTAGTCGGAGCATCGAAATAATTGGGAAAGTAACTTCAGAAAGTGATAGATAACATTTTCGTTAACTAGTTTGTTATAATTAGGGACCGGATTTTTAGGTTTTTAAAAACACTCTTTTAGGTTTTCCATTAGGTGAAATAGTTTTTTTTTAGGTTTTTGTCCAAAATATCGTTTTCGGGTAGAACAATTGGTTTAATGAATTTGAATGTGCTACATAGGATTCAATACATAATACTTGTAAAGTTTAACATAACAAAATTGACTTAAATTTGTGTAAACTTCCTTTAGGACAATATTATACGATTGAAGAAAGAAAGCATAAACAATCAAAAGAAGCAGTGAAAATAAGATTGTCTCACATTTCCTGGTTACAGTATATCACTAAATATCTTTCAAGATTCTCAACTGTGAAGTTCTTCCTGTTATCTCTTAGAATACATTTGAAGGCAGAAAATGTACTTTCAACCTCACATGACGTCAGCAATAGTTGTTCGTGCGAATATTTTAAAAGGAATACGCTGGTACTCTTGATACTGTCATCCTAGACGACGCTGGTGCTATTAATTTCAACTCGACAAAAATTGTCTCTCCGCAAAATATCGATTTATCAACTGACAAACAAAAAAGACAAAAAAGTACCCTAAATTAGATATTTTAGGTTTTATATCCCGTTTAGGTACATTTAGGTTTTTATACCCCATTTAGGTATTTTTAGGTGCCACAGAATTAATGTGGGTGAATCCTATGGACATGATTCGAAAAAGTGTATAATCGCTTTTTGTTTTGGAAGCAAGGAAAAAAATAGGTAAAAACCTAAGAATCCGGTCCCTAGTTAGGCCTATAATACATGTTTTAGTTCCACAGAAGTTTAAGCCTAATGGTTTTAATTATCTAGAAATATTATACTCTGAAACATATGGAAGCATATTGTAAAAAGGTAAATTTCGTTTTACATAACTATATGTGATGCAGTGAAATTCATTAATTCAACGGCTGTTTTTAAAGCAGCGTCCCTCGGCTGCAATGTGCAGTTTAATTCCAAACTTTTTTTAATTACACTGGGCAACAAAAAAGGAACTTTTTTTTGTCTCAGAAAGAAAAATATGTGATTCTGATAGCATTTCTTCTCCTGAATTCAAATATGATATCGGTTTTTCTCCATCACGCAAGGTTTCCGAGAGACAGGCATTTATAATTTCAAACACTTTAATATTTTCTACATTCTTAAATACACAATATCCGAACATTCGGACTCACCTAGAAAGTAAGAAATGGCGATTTTCTGCTATATTTCGCCTGTGGAGCATCCCTCTTGATGGTCCAACAATAATCGGCCAGCATATTAGGATTCCATTTGCCTTGATATCTCTTTTCTATAGCTGAAATCTCCTGATGAAAGCGTTCCCCGTGCTCATCGCTCACTGCGCCAAGATTTTCCGGGAAGAAATCTAGGTGCGAGTGCAGGAAGTGAATTTTTAAGGACATATTACAGCCCAAATTTTTATAAGATGTTATAAGATCATTGACAATATCACGATAGTTTTCCGCCTTTCGATTTCCCAAAAAACTGTGAGTTACTTTTTTGAATGCTTGCCAAGCTGCTTTCTCCAGTGGATTCAATAGTTCCTCAAACTTCTCATCATGCATTAGTGATCGTATTTGTGGACCCACAAATATCCCTTCTTTAATTTTTGCTTCACTAATTTTAGAAAACTTCTGTTTTAAGTACATGAAACCAGGAGTATTGCCCATGGCTTTCACGAAATTCTTCATCAATCCTAGCTTGATATGTAAGGGAGGTAGATACACATTTTTAGGATTACACAATGCGTCATGTTTCACATTTTTCTTTCCAGGAATGAATGATTCGCGTTTAGGCCATTCTTTTCTGATGTAATGATTTTTTCTGTCCCTACTATCCCAAAGACACACAAAAAGCAACAGTACTTTGTGTAACCAAGCTGCAGACCAAGAATAAGTGCAATTACCTTTAAATCACCACAAATATTCCATTTATACACTGCATATTGAAGCTTTGCCAATATAAATTGAAAGTTTTCATATGTTTCTTTCATACTAGCAGAGTGAGCCACAGGTATTGATGGGAATTTATTTCCATTATGCAGAAGCACTGCTTTTAAACTTGCTTTGGAGGAATCAATGAACAAGCGCCATTCTGTTGGGTTATGTTCAATACCAAATGTCTCCATAAGAGAAGAAATGTCATTACAAAACACTAAGCCATTTTCTTCAGAAAAATAGCCTTTAAATTGAGAATGACGACTACGATAAGTACATATCTTTGTATTCTTTTGAAGAAGATTCCATCCTTTTAGCCGGGAACCAAGCATTTCAGACTGGTTTTTGGATAATTTTAAATCTCGTATGAGATCGTTATCTTGCACAACAGTAGCAACGGTACCATTTGAGTTAGCTCATTTGGTTCCATCACATTTACAATGCTCTAGGAGTTTTTATTTTACAATGGACAAATGACCGTTTATAAAAAAAATATATTTAAATCCATTAATTGAAATTGAAATAAAAAAAAAACTGTGGGTGATGGAGAAATTCCGAATACATATTTGAAAACATGATAAAAAAGTGCATTAAGTACAACTATTGATACTCATGAGACAAAAATCATGTTGACCAGTGTTATCCGTGCGACGGGGGTTTATTGCAACTTAGGCATTTTCTCCTCTACGGTCTGCCGGAATTTTGTCCCGCAGTTGTTTTACACGCCTGTAAATCTACAAACATTGGCCAATCACATTTATGCCCACAAATGTCATTGACTTGGGCCGGGATCGAACCCGAAGATGGGCATTGAAAGCCAGCGTCATACAGACTACGCCACCCAGACAGACTCAGTAGCCAGCGAGAATAGAAACATATTGTTATAAATAGACTACGAACTTTTAGGTCGCTAAAAATGCTTTTTTAGGTACCTAAAATAGGCTCTAAAAATTGGAAAATAGGTTCTAAAAATCGTTAAATAGTCTCTTATAAAAATGTTAAGTTGCCAATTTTCTTAAATATCTCAATTGCAATGCAGAATATTATATTTATTGAAGTCACCATTAATCAATAATCATGAGGCCTATGGTACACAGAATTATATAGACCTATTACTAGGGCCTGTATTACTACCAGAACAGTGCAAACCTAATCCCTGCGCACGTTAGAATATTCAACCCCTTGTATCCATCAGTGATCAAGAGAACTACTTTTTTTTTTACTGGATGTGGGAGTCGGGAGAAAAAAACTATATTTTCTTGGGAATTCCAAGGAATTTTTCTATTGAAAACTATACATTCCTTACTATTTAGCCACGTCACAAATGTGTCATGTACTGCACATTCCGAGCTAAAAATGTTGTACGAACTGAAAATAAATGCTAGAATTTATAACAAAAAAATAGCTTATTTTGAACTTTAGACGAAAAACAAGCAAAAAGGCAATATTAGGCTCTAACGTAAAAATAGGCTGTTTTAGGTCCTATAAAAATATCAGTCTTAGGTATAGTCACTTATGAAACATGCATAGGCCTATACAAGTTTCCGTCCATAAATCACTTAAGGATTAAAATAGGTTTTTACCTAAAATCCTAAGTCTAGTTATAAACTTTATCCCTAGGCTACTTCGACATTTTCTTGTGAGCTAAGGCAGAAGAGAAGTGCATAGCAAACAAAACCATGTTACAACCAGCTTAAGTTGCAGTTTCTCAAGGCAAATATGTCGAAATACACTTCTAAGGCAAATTCAATACAATGGAGAACGGGGCTATTGAAATACGACAGCAGTAAGGTGTCTCTTGAGCAAGAGGCAGTAATTCTGTCACTAAACATTGTTAAGACCTACGGCACCAAGTTACGCTGTACGGCCATATGCTGTAATAAATTTTATCCTCCAGTACATGGTTTTCGCATTCTCTTACAACCACCTGTATTAAAGCGCGTACGAACGGCTGGTAATCAGTGGCGGCTCGTGGATAAAATTGAAAATTGTCTGCAAAAATCCAATTTAAGGGAAATGGGGTCACAATGCTTTAGACAAGTCTTTTGGGAGCCGCACCACAATTACTTAATTTTATTCTTTCGTGTTAACTTAAACTATTACCTTATTACTTAGAAAAAAAACAAGAAAACTATTAAGTTACCACTGCTTCATTGGTAAATAATTTAAACAATATTTTTAAATACTACGACAAATAAAGAGAAAAAAATTGTTTTAATAAAATATATTTTTTTTCGATGAAAATAATAGAGGGAATAATACAATTTACTGAGAGAAAAGTTAGATGATCTGGGAGATTAGCAGTTCCTAATCTCAATAAATATACCATAGAACAATCACTTAGGCAAGTCCAGTTCTTATTGTTGATAAATATCACATTCGAAAGTAGACATTAACAAAAGCATGTACTTCCATACATATAGACACGATTTGAAGATTAAAATCTCTCAGCTAGGGAAAAATGTTATCTGAAAGTTGTCTAACGAAGTTTTCTTCATTTCCATTCCGTTTTGAAAAAATTAAGATCACATAGTTAAACTTTGATGGTTCATCCTAGATATTCACTTTGAAGGGAACGATAAAATGAGACAGTTTGTCTTTTATGTTTCAAAATCAGTGAACCTTGAAGAAAATTTCTTGAATATTCATTTCAATATCCTTAAAAAAAAAAAAAAAAAAAAAAAAAAAATCTATTTAATTTGACAACTGTTGACAGGAATGAAAATGTAGATTTTTTTCCTCCAAATTCGACCTTGAAAGATCTTCAACTGATACTTGTGGTAGCGCGCACTGTTTGAACTTGATAGTACAATATTATATAGCTCTTTTTTGTCCCGTGGGCCGCAATATAGCAACTTCCGAGGGCTGGATGCGGCCAGCCAGTTGGACAGCGTAGTCTACAATTAAAATATCTAACGCTTCTGTTACCAAAAGTAGTAACATATAATCCCACGGACATTATTTCAATATTACTTAAATTTGTATCCATATTTAAACCTGCCTGCCACCAAAGGCCACTTGTTAACGAAAACGCGATACGGTAATCTTGCTCAGATTTCGCACTTAGCATCACTCAAACATCAACTTGGGCAATAGATGCAGAGTTGTAGAACATGGTTTTAGGGCTGTGCCGAGGATTTTTCAGTTCTTAAAAATGATCGCCAATGTGGGTTCGGAGACAATCAGATAAAGAAGTAGGCTAAGCCCCCTTCCAAAAAAGGTTTTTTTCTTTTCCCTCACCCTTACATCCGGAGTGCCCAACAATGAAGTTGACTACCTCCGGTCAAACTAAATGTTGGTAACCATTTGTCTGACGTGTGTACCTAGGGTCGCCCATTTTTCATCCTTATGGGACATGTGGTGTTTATGACATGTAAGGGCTGTGTACTTGTTTCAGACCACCGCCGTCTCGAGAATTACACTGCCTGTCCTATGCTTTATTTTAACATGGAGTTCAGAGTATTGCTCAATTGCCTAATTTCTCCAGTAGAGGCGACACAGTTTGAGGCGGAATATGCCTTTAGACATATTCCATAACGTTCTACAATAATTAATTAAAACATTTCATTTTATTAATATTATACAGAAATTAATTAAACATTGGGAAAGATAAGTATAAACCAGAATTATTAAGAGTTTGAGAACTAGAATCAATTTTGTTATAAGAAATGGGAAAATTAATACTTTAGAATAAAAGCAAGTGCAAATAACTGTAATAATAACACAGTCTGAGTAGACAAAGGCAGGCTGTCAATCACTTGAGCAAATTCTGTGTATTGGTATTGTGCTAGAATTTTAAAGTAGACAAAAGAACATCAGATAAGGGGCGATTTTATTGTGTGATGGGGATAAACCAGCTCTGCTCCGACACTAGAGGAACAATAGGGTGTTTAAGGTTCCGGGAATTGGAAACCTTCAGAGATCTGTGTTGGCTTCCGATATTCTTCCGCACTAGCGGAATAATACTAACAGATAATAACCAATAAGAATGAGGGACTAATTTGTGTGTCTGACGTCAGTACGAAGCTTCTTGGGAGGTGATGATTTTTGAGACAGACAGAAGAGCCGAGAGCTCCAGAGGTTTCGGTCGCGTGGTTTTTGTAGGCCAGTAGGCCACATCCCGGTAGTAGTCTAGGAATTTATAAGTCCAGTCGAGGGTCGCTGGGTACTTAGTCGAAGTTAAAGTCCGGGAAGAGCAATCATTGTAATATACCAGTAGAATCTGAGTAAACTATCAATTAACAAGAAGCCGCGTATTGACGTAACATATTGCTGAAGAGATTAAATTAATATCCCGAATGTTGTAATCATATTGTAATTGTGCATAGAGTTTTGCATTGGAATAAATTTCGCTCTTACCCAATTATAACGACTTTACATTGAACGCTTTCCTTATAACGTGCTGTCCCTGAGATAAGAGAAAATTAAGTCGGGCAATAGAACAAACAGGTACGAGCCGGGATTGGAACATCACGGCATCACATCACGACAACAGAGCTACAGCATCCTGTGGGTCTAGAGAGAGGCTACAAGTAAGCTTCCTTATTCCAAATGGCGCTTCCAACGTTTGAGGGTGTCGAGCATTAATGGCATAGGACATTAATGAAAATACAGCACGGGAGGCAACGAGGCTTCACTACCGAGGATCGACGGCAGCAGACAGCGGCGAGCGGGACTTCAGTCACCGTCACACGGACCAGCAACTCATCGATCATCACACCAAAATTGTAAAGTACAAACATTTCATATTTGTGTATATATTTTGTTTTTGAGGGTATTTTTACATGCATACTAGAGCTAAATGTGTTAGCATAGCAGGGTATATTTTTGTGCAGAGGGAAAATAAGTGTAAATTAGCTCAATGAAGTTAAGATATAAAATTATTGGAGACAGTATGGAGAATCAGGAGATGGAGGTTCAGGGCGAGGTAGAGCCACCAATTGTAAGTAGTAATGAGGATGTGTTATTGGAGGGTCCTTCCGACCAAATTAGTAATCAGGAACATGAGGTTCAGGCTGAAAATCAGCCGGATACGGTAATGGAAGTAGACGAAGTTAGGCCTAGTACTAGCCAGGCAGTTCTAAATGATCCGGGGAATATGCAATCTCTTTTTAGCTTCATGTCAGAGATTAAAGAGAAATTAAATTCTATGGGGAATGTAGAACAGGAATTGAAGAATGTAAATGATAAATTAAATTCTGTGGGGAATTTAGAGCAGAAAATGAAAGAAAATTTTCAGGCAGAATTCAAAGCTGTAAATAACAAACTAAGTTTTATAGGGACTTTAGAACAGAAAATGGAAGATGGTTTTAAGAACATGCACGACAAAGTTAATAATTTTGAAGATACTGTAAGGGGATTGCAGACAGAAGTTAATGCTAAATTTATTGAAATCACAACAAATGTTCAAACCGAGCTTAGGCGGGAACAAGAAAAAATACAGCAAACTTTAACTGAACAAAACGCTAGAGTGAATGCAAATCTCGAGCAGGTCAATGTTACAGTAAATAGTAGCCTAGAAGCAACTTTGAATCAGGTTAAATTAGTGGTAGAATCTTCCAGTAAATCAGTGAATGACAGAGTTGATAATTTAACTTCACAAATGGACTTAGTTCAAAATAAAATTAGGGAACTGGAACAGAATGATAGACAGATAGACACGATTTGCCAGAACAGCATGAGTGGCACTTCGAGCAGTGATAATGTTATCCCGGAGGAGAATAGAGGTAATAATGTAAATGTAGCTTCTACAAGTACCATGGTTGTAACTGAAAATGCTATTGAACTTGAAAGAATGTCAACTCCAGTCCGGCATAGCAGTATCGCTACGCACGATAGTAATAATGTTAGCAATAATGGTATTACTCAAAATGTGAATGCAACTGTACAGGGCATTCCTGTTCACTTGTTAAACGAGATCCCATTTCCAATTTTCAATGAGGACGAAAATATGAATCCTCAGTATTATCTTACTGAACTCGATAACTACTTTAAATTAAAGTCAATTCCTCCAGAACTCAAAATGTTAATGGTGAAGAAAAGCTTGAAGGGTAGGTCATCTCAGTGGCTAAAATTAACACTAGGGGAACAGGTAGATTATGACACATTTAAGAAATTTTTCATGCATCGCTACTGGAATGACAACGAGAAAAACAAAATTCGAAGCGAACTTACTACGGGGAAATATAATCCACAAGGGGGCGTGACGATGATTGATCATTTTTTACGCATAGCTCAGAAAGGGAGAATGTTAGACCCTCCTCTTAAAGATTCCGAGGTCTTGAGTATCGCTGCAAGCCATTATGAGGACCATATCAGAAACAATTTGATAGTGGCTAGGCCTAAGGATTTTGGGGAAATGGTAGACTTGCTTACGAAATTTGAGGCTACGGCAACTTCACCTTACACTCAGGATGGGGGCAAAAATAATAGCTTTCATGTAGGGAATAGCAGCAACAAACAGAATAATAATTCACAAGGTTTTAGGCCTAATTATGTATCTCGTGGGCAGGAGGCACCGGCTGCGCCTCACTCCAGCCAAAATAATCAGGCCTATCAGGGCAATAATGGGGGCAGATCAGGCCAAAATAACTACCAGAATAGTTTCCAGTATAACAGGGGACAGAACGGACAGAATAACAGGGAATTTCAGAATAGGCCTAATTTCCAAAGGGGAAATAATAATAACAATAGGCAAATTAACATGTTCACGGTCGATAATAGGCCTAGTAACAATAACAATGGGAACAATCAGGGCTATAGAAATAACTATAACAGAAATGCTCCGCATTGGTTGCGAAATAGGGGATATAGAAACGGGTATTGGAGAGCCAATTTCTATAGGAGGCCATACAATAGACAATGTAACTGGCGAAATAACAATAATAATTGCAACAATCAGGCGACAGGTAGGTCTGATAACGATACTAGAGGCGGAAATATGAATCCGGAAGCCCGGAGTTTTCAGCCGAATAATGATAGGAGTAGGTCGGCTTCGCCACAAGGCAACGGCGGAAACCAGCCGTCGGAAAACTAAGTCGCGAGATTCTTGTGGACCCTGAGATTCTCGATTGCCTCAGTCGTATGAATACTACTGACAGAAATGGGTCTACCAACTATATGACAGCTCAGAAAGACGTTAGGGACATTACTGACACTACGAAAATTCCTTTGACACAGACTGGACGTGATGTAATAGCTGAACCACCTAGAATTAAGGCAGATATATACGGCTTGCAATGTGATATATTAATAGACAGCGGCTCAAGCTCAAGTGTGTGCAGTTTAGATTTTTATTATAGGTTGGAACAAATGGGAATTAGAATTTTGTCACTACCAGTATGTGCAGTATTTTTTTCAGTCGCTGTAGGCAAGCGACGCGAGAGAGTGAAAAAACAATGTTTACTGTTAGTTAAAATGGGGAGATTTGAGGTAGAAATAATGTTCCTTGTAATTAATGGATTAACTACAGATGTTATCCTAGGATCAGATGCTTTTTTAGAATGGAACGCAGTAATAGATTTCAAGCGACAGGCTTTATTTGCAGTGGTTAATAATGTTGAAATAAAAGTCCCATTTATAGATTACAATGACACAGGGGTTGCAGATAAAAGATTGGAGATAGAAAAAGATATGGATGGCGAGTTATTTTTTGTGGAACACATATGTATAGGGGATCAAGAATTGGTTGAGGTCAGTGCATATGACAGTGCTGATCCTGAATTAGGTCATATTTATACACAAGGGTCACTGGACTGTGACGCGTGTAATCTCCACATAGTGTCATTGAGACATATTCACGGCGATTCTAGGAAAGAATCTAGGCCAAGATCCCGTTCGAGCCGGTGTCGCGTGCCAGGGAGTTAAGTACAGAGATGTTAGAGATATTACGCGATAAGGTGGAATTATGTCACGATTTAAAGGGAAGTTATTATTAAGGGGAGAATTATGAGAGAGTATTAGCACACCCCATGAGCTGCATAAATAAATTGAAAAAAAATAAAAATAAAAATAGAATAAATAAATAAAGTAAAAAAAAATAATAAAAAAATATATATATACATATAATTTCAGGACATTTATGACGATTTTTTTTTGACAGACTGAAATACACTAAATTGTAGATTACGACTCAGACATAATAGGTAGACTGACTGACGAGGCAAGAGAGATCTTAGGGTACCCAGAGTTCAATGTCGAAATGTGCAAACGCGCATTCGAGCGTATCAAAACACGTGCAGCCAAACGTAAGGAGAGGGCCAAGCGCTACAAGCATAAATGGTCGCCTCAAATCAATGATAAGGTATTGATTAGGGACACTAAGCTGTCTTCACTATTAAGGGGACGTTATTCTCGTCTCGAGCTTCTATTCAAGGGACCAGGGTTTATAACTCAGAAATTTGGGGACCACACTTATGAAATTCAAGACGTAAAATCAGGTAAAATTTTTGGCAGATACCATAAACAGCTACTCAAACCATATAAAGAATCACCCACCCAGTAAATTCACACCATGAACAGGAATAACCTACGTTAGGACTGTACAATAGTTAAGCAATAGTTTAAGTAACCACCAGTATACAGAATTTCAGAGTCATATGTTAATGTGTAAAAGCAACAGTGAGATGAAGCCCGATCTGTGACAGAGTTAAAGCTTAGACTCAACGAACCTTTCTCTTGTCATAGATAAAGAAATAGTGTTGGTGGCGTGCTTGTAACATAAGTCGAGTGGTGCGCTAATTCAAGCTTGACTGATTGAACCTTGTTAGCGACATCATTAAAAATGTTGCAGTGTTATGCGTGTGTCGTGTTTTTGCGAAGTTCATTTTTTCTATGTTGTGTTTTGTTTTTTTATTCCACGACCATCAGTTTAAAGCAGACTCATCGAACCTTTGCTGTTATGTGTACGTGCAGTTGTATATATCAGTGTAAATAAATTCCCGGGTGTGACAAGAATGGCATTTGAGGTGGTAGGCCTAGAAAGGCAAAATAGGCCTACATATGAAATGGAAAGAAAGGTGAACAGGGCATTGGGTGAACAATGTTCCAACTTGTATATATTTTGTATAAATAGTAATAAGAGGGTATAACTAGTAATAAGATGTTAGCGTAAGGGCAGAGCCAGATGAAAATGCAAAGGCTTACAATCAGTTGCAGGGAAAATCAGTGTTAAATCTTCAACACAACAAATAGGGGAAGTTTAAATTCATGATTTAAGAAGTTAACTAGTATGCTATACTTTACGATTTTATTTGAGTGATGTATAAGAAGGAGATGTCACGTTAAAGTTTTTGTGGAGGCATTGTTAATTCGTGGGCATACCTACGATAGAGATATTCTTGTAAACAAGCAATCTCTCTCCCGCAGGTAGGCATTTGAGGCGGAATATGCCTTTAGACATATTCCATAACGTTCTACAATAATTAATTAAAACATTTCATTTTATTAATATTATACAGAAATTAATTAAACATTGGGAAAGATAAGTATAAACCAGAATTATTAAGAGTTTGAGAACTAGAATCAATTTTGTTATAAGAAATGGGAAAATTAATACTTTAGAATAAAAGCAAGTGCAAATAACTGTAATAATAACACAGTCTGAGTAGACAAAGGCAGGCTGTCAATCACTTGAGCAAATTCTGTGTATTGGTATTGTGCTAGAATTTTAAAGTAGACAAAAGAACATCAGATAAGGGGCGATTTTATTGTGTGATGGGGATAAACCAGCTCTGCTCCGACACTAGAGGAACAATAGGGTGTTTAAGGTTCCGGGAATTGGAAACCTTCAGAGATCTGTGTTGGCTTCCGATATTCTTCCGCACTAGCGGAATAATACTAACAGATAATAACCAATAAGAATGAGGGACTAATTTGTGTGTCTGACGTCAGTACGAAGCTTCTTGGGAGGTGATGATTTTTGAGACAGACAGAAGAGCCGAGAGCTCCAGAGGTTTCGGTCGCGTGGTTTTTGTAGGCCAGTAGGCCACATCCCGGTAGTAGTCTAGGAATTTATAAGTCCAGTCGAGGGTCGCTGGGTACTTAGTCGAAGTTAAAGTCCGGGAAGAGCAATCATTGTAATATACCAGTAGAATCTGAGTAAACTATCAATTAACAAGAAGCCGCGTATTGACGTAACATATTGCTGAAGAGATTAAATTAATATCCCGAATGTTGTAATCATATTGTAATTGTGCATAGAGTTTTGCATTGGAATAAATTTCGCTCTTACCCAATTATAACGACTTTACATTGAACGCTTTCCTTATAACGTGCTGTCCCTGAGATAAGAGAAAATTAAGTCGGGCAATAGAACAAACAGGTACGAGCCGGGATTGGAACATCACGGCATCACATCACGACAACAGAGCTACAGCATCCTGAGGGTCCAGAGAAAGACTGCAAGTAAGTTACCCGCAGGCATCTATCATCCAAGTGACTTCTATTCCAAGTTCACACCCAGATTGCATGAAATTCCAGCATACTTCAGTTTCCGAGTTTATACTTCAGAGGGCAACACAGAGCATACGGTAATGTAAAGGGTATTGCAGCTGGGTGTGGTAGGTGCTGCCATCTGTAATGTCGACGCGTACGCAAAATTAGCCTTAAAGGACAGGCAGTGTATACACCAGTAATACATTCTAGAAGGCAGTGTTTCAGACTTAAGTGGCGCAAGTATGACTTTCTCGCAGTGATGTCAGTTTCAGCTTTCTTGGTGTGTTGATTGTTTTGTATGGAGATGTTTTCTGGTGTACGTTGCAGTATTTCTTTGTGAGGGGATTATTATCCAGTCCGGCATTCGCCTAAGAGCGAGGGAAACCCCTCAAAAAGAGGTCACGGAAAGTTAATACTAAAATTAAACCAGAGATAGTAACAGAATTTCGGTGTGCTCCAGCACAGCTTCGTATTATGAAGATCCGCCATCAGACGGGACGTTCTGAATGCAATCTCATCTCACAGTAGGGATGAGGTTTCAGTTGAAAACTGATTAAAACATAGAAACATAATCCCCATTCGAGGTCGTGCTACCTAGATAATCACACGTCCGTTGCAATACAAAACATGTGTAAATACACTGCCAGCTGTGCGACACTTCCTGTCCTATCTAGTCTAGTATAAACTCATTGCAAACATGTCCCACTTCGTGTGCAGGATTCTCATACAAGTGTGGAAAGAAACTTATTTTCCATTTTGGGTTCGTACGATGTTAAATTAAATATCCGGAATCAGAATTTCATTAGTGGGCGTGGGTTTTTAGAGCTTCTTCATTTACTGAGTTATATCTCCCCCTTTTTGTAGGAATGTTAATGCGGACCAGGATCGCGATCTGTAGAGAAACCTATTTATAATGAGTCGACCTGGGATTTTAAGGCAAATGCCTATTTGGGTGATTCTTCAAATACGGGAAAATTTGCGTTCCGGGGTGAAATTTCCCTTCAAATTCAACTTTAAAAAAAATTAAAATAAAAGTTTGTTTCTACTACTCCCATCATGGGCGTCGGCATGGGGGGGCAACTGCCCCCCTCTGGATTGCCTTATAGATTCATTTATTTATGGTAAATTACTCTTTGTCAACCTACAGTTGTAGCATGGAGAATAAAAAGAATAGAATTACTTTATAATGAGTTTAGCAAGTATTAACTAATTATAACTGTAATATGTATTTATAATAATATCTCACCAAGGCCATTGCTCAAAAGAGCGTATTCTATTAACTTAAAAAAACTTTGTAGCCTCGTCGATTTCAGCTTGGGTTCAAATTAACGATCCGGTTAACTAACTGAATATTAATGTGATTAGCCTAACCATTTGAAATTGGTTTTGAGGTCCGAAATTGATTTTGCCCCCCCCCCTTAATAAAATTTCTGGCGACGCTGCTGACTCCCATACTACAACTATCAGTTTGAAATGTCACTAACTTTAAATTCTGATATTCCAAAATCGAATTTAATTCAATGAAATGTCATCCACATGCCCTGTCCCAAACCTCGGTTTTGTATATTCTAATGAATTTTTCCACAAAACAAAATGTTATTTCCTTTTCAACTTTTTTCCTGTCAATGTCAAATGTGATGTAAGAATGTAAGAATGCATGTAATGTTACCATGCAGAATATAATAAATTAAATAAAATAAAAGGGGGGAAGGAGTAGTCTAACCTATGGATCACATGCAAAGCCAACAATTTCTGTTGTTACACATAGGAAACAGAGTTTCAACAGGGTAACTTATCACTAAAATTAGCATATGCAGTATATCAATTTTCACGCTGGAAGCAGTTTCAAATTTGTCGTGCTAATATTCGATAAGCCCGTTAGGGGCAAGATCTGAAACCATTTTCAATCAGCCCTGATAGCTAAGAACATAAAATAGCCTACTTTTCATACAACAGAAACCCACAAAAGTTATAAATGCGTGTCGGACAGAAAAGAAAACAGTTTACACAATCCTTAAGCTCATACGTCATAGAAAAAGGCAACGACTCAAAAAAGGAGTAGGATCTGCGTAAATAATTTAAAATACACAAGACTAAAATGAAAAGTTGTGGGTTCAACGACCATTTCAGATCCTAGGTTAATCTTGCGCAGATTACATGCACTAAGAACAGGCATACAGAACTGTTCACTTCACACAGAACAATGATAAATCCGCTTAAAAAAAACTTGCAATGGCCAAGGACGTTTCTTTCTGTTAAAACTACTGCACCGTTGTGTTCGTTCAACGACCTCCTCCCTCATTAGCGAGAGTGAATATTTATGAGAAGAATTAGAATTTCATCAATATAATTAATCACCGCTTGGCACAATGATGAAAGTAAAGTCTACTAAAATATAACAAAAAAGAAAGATATAAGATTCACCGAATGTAAAAAATATACATAAATATGCCTGTAATACCCCATCAGATATCGATAATATTTCAAAGAACTTATCACAAATTAAAACATGGTCCAATATGGAAAATAAATTTAGCGTACATAACAGATGTTACTTTTATGTTCCAAATAGAAATAGAAGCATTTCGAACACATCGAAAATAAAAATAAAATCTGATGTGAAACACGTAACTTCCTGCCCAAATAAAAGTATGTATAAAAATCTCTTCATATTGACTGGTTGTAAAATGAAACATTGAGAGTGATTTTCTAATCTATTCGTGCTGGAAACTTGGAAACATGTCACACCTAACTAAAACCTAAACAGAAATTAAGGTATTAAACTTCAGTTTCATATTATCTCAATCTGTGATATTAATTGAATTTATTTTTCTTCTCCAACAAAAATTAAAATAGGAATCTGAATGCTTCATGCAACATCCACTGATCCTTGCGACTTACAAAATTATTGATGGATATATGTTATTTACACTTTTTGTTTAAAATATATTTTGCATTTGAAAATTAAGTTTTAAAAATTGACATTTTATGATAGTACGGTACTAAATATTATTTTAAAAACACAAAATATGTAAATTAGTAATTTTATTGTGAACACATAGTGAAGTACTGTATATTGTTAAAATTTTCAGAGTAGTATCTAGGCCTATATGCTATTTTTATGGAAAAAATTAAATTTAAATTTGACTAACAACATGAAAACTGAAACGGAGAAAATCAGCTATTAAAGTTTGCATGTATGCTCACTGGACACACAGTACTTTAAATACACTGTCAGCAAGACCTTTCCATGCGCCCAAATCTCATAAAATTGTACCAAGTTACACTCTAAGGTAAGCGAGATTTTTCTTAAAATCCAAGAAGAACAGCACTTTTTTCTAACAAAATATGAATATCTAAGCCAACGCTTCTGTCATTCCTTAGAAAGTCAGTGATGATCAGGGCCCGGATTCTGATGACCTAAAATTGTTTGAAAAATGACCTATAAAATGACCCTAAATTTTAAAGAAAATGACCTAATAATTATAAAAAATGACCTAAAAACTGATATTTCATTTATAAAAAATTATTATTGTACACACAAAGTTATAGACTAGTTTGTACATAATAGTAAATAACTGCAATGTTGTGAATGTTCTTTTCTCACGGAAATTTATACTGGCACTGAGGCACTGGCGAGTCGAAATTCGGCATTTCCTTTTGTGGTCTGCCGGATTATATTGTTATTTAATTGAGGGTAAACAGTAGTTTGCACTCTCAAATCCAAGCAGGTGACAGACTCTGGTGTCAAGTCAGTCTAATAACAATAGTAATATAATACAACATTTTTGCGTTTCTTTGATTCTCATTTCCGACTGGGACATGACAACACTTAACGCCGAATTTTTCCTTCTTGCATTAAACAAACAACACTTCAAAGACAGCACAGCTAGCGACGAAGAAAAGTTAATACACTCAATGAAAATACATGAAAATGACTTAATAAGGAAGCAAATGACACGAAAATGACAAAATAATGACCTAAAACTGAAATAAATGCCCTAAAAATATAAAATGGCATAAAATGACAAAAAATGACCTAATAAAAATTCATTTCTATAATCTAGGGGCCATGATTAGGATTTATCCACTGGTTGGCAATGTCCATGCAGCATCAATAAAAAGATGACATCTCATTAGAATCCGGGCCCTGGTGATGATGCTTAACCACAAAGTCTCAATCCTCTAGTATGAAAATGCTAAAAGAAAGTCCTAACATAGATAAATGTGGCACTCATGTTCGAAAATAAATGTTAAGCAGAGATACATGGTGTACAAAGAGAAATGCACAAGGTAATCCTTTTGTTATTTATGAAAATGGCAGTTTCATTTCGCAGGATTTTGCGGGACAGGTGGGTTATGAAATAAAAATACTCTGTATGTATGCGAGTGATTCACGCCATCATTATGACAGATATCCTGGCTAATTAGAGGCAGTCCAGTTAACTTGACTTCAGTGCTGAAGGGGGAAAGGGCAATCCATTACTCTACTTAATTAAAATCGCCTTTATGCTCATTAACGCGACAAGTCTGAGGTCTAGGTGGACACATATTCCGGGATACCCATCACTAGGGCCCGGATGTTTATGACCTAAAAATGTTAGAAATATGCAAGCCTTTATGACCTAAAAAATGGCGAAATATGACTAATAATATGACCTAGAGACATTTTTTTTCAAAATCTTGTCGGTTTTTTCAATTAAAATTTTATGAGAACACATTAATAAATAATAATATTAATTTTTCACTTATCGGACCCTTAGTTTTAGGCATGATAAACCAAGAGTATTGAGATTGCGATGAAGCACACCATGCAGCGAAATCTTTTCAATAACTGAGGGATGGTTGTTCCTTCCTATCACCCCTTCCCCTTGGCACCCCCAAGAAGAACTTCTACCTGCTCAAGTTATTTACAGAAGCAGTTAGTTGACCTTGCTATGAAAACTGATAATAGCCATCCTAATATCTCCGTTCGCTTTCTTTGCATCTGTCCCTTTTTACGCATCTCTCTTTTTCTCCTAATTCTCAGAAATATACGTAGGCCAACGTATATTTTGTGAAAGTATTTTTAGAAAGAAAATACTGAGAAGTTACAAGCAACAATTCTGGGGTGTTCAAATCCCATCTCTGAGAAGGCTGTAAGCAAATAAATGAAAATGGAATAAAACAAACAAAAGCATGGGGAAAAATGAAAAATGATTGAAAATATGACCATAATATGAAAAAAGACGGAAAAATGACAAAAAATACTGAAAAAGCTAAAATATGAAATTATATGACCAATGAAAATTGCATAATTCTGATCACATTAGATTATATCATGTTTAAATTATATTTGCTATGGTAACATCACAAAGGAAAAAAATATGACATGTCATAAACATCCGGGCCCTACCCATCACAATGTTTAGCAAAACCACAGATGAAATGCCAACGAGGCTACCGGCACAGTACAATTATTTACCTACCATAACTTACATACATTTAATTGCACACTGTCCCATCATGAAAAGAAGTTACCAATAGATATGGTTTAAATGATCATCAACATTAAGACGTTCACTTATATACCGTAATACTAGAAATAGCAATAAAATTGATATGCCCCACCAAAGACTAAGCAAATCAATGAAGTTATGATATAATTAGATTAAAGCTTTATTGTAATCCGTGCAAATGTTGAGGCAGGTCACCGAATATGTTACTCAAAAATATAACACACCTTTTGAAAAGCATTAAGATTGCCAGCTGATGTATACAGGTTGTAATGGTTTCTTGTATATATAGGCCTATTATATTTTGGAACACGCTTGTTTTAAATAATTGAAATTTTTTAACAATAAATAATAGCCCTATGCAGTACTGTAGCCAACTTACACATTAAAAATAGGCTAGTATCGGTAATTTAAAAAAAAACAGCTTTACTAGTGTCTCATCCCTTATCTGACCGAGTAGCCTACCATTACCGGTATAATATAACTGTAATTCAGTAGCACTGGAATAGGCTATGCCTCGATAATTATATCAAAATCAAGTACTTGCATGGCATGGACTTCCGACGACAAATAAAAATTTTCAATAGTTGTGTGCGTAAAACTACAGTTTCTGGGACACCTGCAACTCACCTTAGCAACGCTCGCAGGGAGTTTCAAGGTCAGAGACAAGGTAGGCAGTATGTTTCTGCGGACTATGTGTGACAACTGATGTAGCCTATGTCAAGAACTAGGTCATGGGTCCTTTTCTTACGAGTCTCAAGCAAGAAGTACAGTCAAATCCCGATACAATATGCTCACTTTGATTGTGCCAAGGAATATTGTAATAAGTATAACTAATCTGCTTGTATTTCACATGACTGGGAAACGTCGTTACAGCCTATTCATTTAGTGCCAAGACAAATGCCTATTGACAACCAAAGATACAATTCTGTGTACTAGTTTTTACCAGGAGTTACTCACATTCCAGAGTCTAGTAGTCAGTTTCTATTGTGTTGTAATACAAGGTTTAGTGGCAGATAAACTTCACAAAAAGAGTAATAATTTCACTTAAAGATAGACGTTAAGTTTGAAAATACAGTGAGCAATTTTCCACATCAAATCAGCTAGCTATTGCACCCTAAATTTCACTGCCATGAAGGGAAAAGCTGACGGCGTGTAGGGAATATAGTGAATGAAAGAGAAAAGTGGCCTAAACAACTTTGTGTTCGTGGAACATGTCTCAGATCTGCACATATTTCTTTAGTAAGGACTGAGAATAAGAATAGTGCAAAAAAACAATTACTGCATTGCATAATGCTGTGCGATTTAAGGAATAATATGTAGGCTACTGTATGATCCATGCTTCATCTTAATAAATTACATTTCTGCATGGATGTGTTATTGTACCATAAGAAAATAAATATTAGTAGGCAAGCTACAAGTAGCCTATTAAGGTTGAAAAATCCACCAGAGCTTTTACACTACAAAATGTCCAGAACATACATTGAAAGTGATATGGATTGTATTTTATACATACGGTATATCTAAATATGCACAATGGGCTACCAGAAGAAAAACACTGTATGCCATATAATGGAATTGAGAGACCCATGTTCGCATATGGTACATACGTCCATACAAACGGAATATAGCCTAAGCATCATAACCAAGAGACTATACTATTGTAGTGCACACCAATGTATAAATTAATAAATTGCCTTGAACAAAAACTCTAGCAATACACTGCATTCAACCCAACTACTTGTGTGATGAGAACAGATTGTATGCTAACCTTCTTGTGTCCATTCCACGCAGTACATCAGAACCAATGCATTCTTCAATAATCACACTTCCCTTTACACTACTTGCACAAGGAACACAAACATAGAAGATTCACAATTTTATAATATTCACAACCCGCTCGTTCCAAACGACGCCGTTCCGAAAAGCGCGGTCTGAACAGTACACTATCCAATCGATTCATCAATAGTTTCGATCAGTCAATCACAGTGCCAACATTGAAAATTGTTATCACGATCGATTTATACATATAATACACAATATACTGTGTGATAATTTGTTACAGATGTGTACAGCTCCGTTAATATAGCATGTTATAAACATAATACTACCTATGGGAATAAAAAAGAAAGCTAAATCAAACTTAGTCTGTTTCGTCTGACCTTAGTTACCAGGACTTTATGTTGCAGTTCCGATTGCCTTGCCGCTTCGGCTTTGCGATGGCTACTATTTTCTAAGATGGCAGTGTTAAAAGTGTTTCGTGTGTTAGTTGTATTTTTTGAGTGTGCTTACAGAAGTTGGTGACTGATTAATATCAATGGGCTCTTCTTGAATTTGAAGTTACAAGGACTGTTATCATCCGTGAAAAGAGTGAGTACGCTTTATGCAATATGCAGGCAGATAGGCCGATGTACATTTTCATATTTACAGCCAAGGCAACGTTGAATTAGGCTACTGTGTAATTCTCACTTGCTATATAAACTTTCCTTACTAGGAACGATGTTTTAAAGTAGTTAGTTTTTCTTTGTAATACAACTAACCAACAGGTTCCTGTTTATTTGTTACTCAATTAATTTTATTCAATTATTGTTTTGGTTTTAATTAATTTAATTGTGCTTGGGATTTATGTTGTAGCTGTAATTGACTGTGCTCTAAACATAATTATACACTGTTGTAATGTATATGGGCAATACAAATTATTATTATTATTTATAGAATAGGTTACAATTTATTTTGGAAATTATAGTGTAGTTAATGAAAACTTTAAAGATTCTTAACATCACACAACAATATTACAATAAAAAATTCCTTCGATTCATACAATGGGTGATTAACTAACCTTTCATACGTTTGCTTAATACCGGGTAAAGATATATATGAAATTTGTAACAAATGAGGAAGCTTACTAAATAATTTACGCTCTATAATATCATAACTATTTACTGACTTAGCCAATCTATGATGATGTACATAGGCTGTATTTATCTATTGTTTCTTGTGTTGTAAGAGTGTATATTATCTCTGAACTGTTATAGTGGCAACTCGTTCTTTATAGGCCTAAACTTATTACAGTTATAATTTTATGTAGAGAAAACAAAGTTTTACAGTGAGCCATGTATGAAGACAATCTTAAAGAATCAGACCTATCGATATAGAAGACTGAGAAACGAAGGAACTTCCTGTCTATTATACAATTTAATAGTAAGAAAATCTCTACACCTTAACAATATAACAGGAAAGTATTTTATAATATGAATAGCAGAGCCTGAATTCTTACTTTTAAACGTAATTCCATCACCGGTACTTGTTTTTTCTTAATAGTTATTTACCATGTTATTGTCTGTTAATGGTATTTATTTACAATTAATACTGTAAGGGACCCACGCACAAGCAATGGTCATACGGGTGTTAACTTTACGCTGTATTTTATGTGACGGTATCTCATTTTTTTAATAAGTTAAAAAGTATATTAATCTATTGGGATACCGATCTGTTGCCCTAGCGGTACATTTTCATTTCAAAACTACCTTGACCACTATATAATTCTGCAATTACCATCATTAGTTTATTTCAATCTTTCAGGTTGACACAACCGGGTACCAGATACAATTTTCTGTACTTGTTTCTAAGAATTTAAACTTCCATATTTTAAAAACATTATACATTCAGGATGCTAATTTTACTTTAACTGTATGGACATAGGCCTAATACAGGAAAATTAGGCTAGCCTATTTGATTTCATCTTCAAGTTAAATGCACAAACGTCAAATAATTCTTCCTTTTCACTAAAATTTGAAACATTATTTCATTGCATACAAGATTTTATCTTGTATAAATACTTACACAATCCATACAACTTCTTTCTCTACAAAAACTTGCTTTGAATTTAAATATTCTGGAGTTGTAAACATTAGCCTAATATTTCCTGTTTTTAAGCGATGTGCTGCACTTCAGAAATTTCACTTTCACAGTTTTCGAAACATTTGAAATGACTTTTCTAATGTAATGTTCCAAAAGTAAACTTACAACTTTGAAAAAGAACCCATCACAAATGTGAAACATAAAACTATACTTTATTTGAAAAGTAGAAAAAATAAGGCTATATTAGAAAAAAATAGAAAAGAAAAAACTAAAGAAGTCTTACAAAATGAATACAATAAAATATTCATTTTTAAGTGGGCCTAATATTGCATGAAATATGTAAAACAAAATGTGAATTACCGCAGGACCAATGTTTCATACCCTCGAGAATTTTAATTTCTTCTTTGTGTACAGCACGTAGGCTTAGTTAATAAAAATTCGGGAATAGTTGATGTGATTTTTTTTCGGCCCACAGAAATAGCCCTCAGTAAGGGGGGAAGTCTCAGATTAAAACCACGAACCCTCCTTTTAAACCAAGGCATGTCGTGACGAAAATACCCACATTTGTGTGTTAGTATCCCTTGAAATGGCGTCTACACCCTCTTCAATTGAATATTTGATGTCCCTGTCCAACTATTATCTGGTCTCCCACTATAGAAATGCACCCTTCTTCAGATCTTCAGTAATAAAATACCAACACCAGGTTATAAGAAAATAGAAGTCTTGAAACCGAGACTTACTTGTTAGTAAGCCTAATGGCTCCATAGGTCTCTATGGATTTCATAAGGGAAATTGGCCCTCCGTACAAGGATTTCATGCGCTCTGACACGGTGCGCCTATACCATTTTGAAGATTATAATAACGACCCTGAATAGTTAAACATAGAATAATAAGCTCTTTTACTGTCCTGAGGGTTATTGTGCATTACACTAGCTAATATCCAGGGGCGGGTATCTATGGAGATCACGAGACCCCCAATAAGTTAGATACAGGATTGATTTTTTAAGTAGGTCTATCCACGATTTAAGGAGTGCTTATTATTAAATAAAACAAACGCGACATATCGCGAAATGGGGCCCAAAAGCGAAACGTGACCCCAATCGCTAATCAGGCTACCACTATCGTGTTTCATGCAGAAAGTCAGATATTAAAGGCTATTTGTTGCTGAATAAAACGTTCTTCACTCAGAATTAAAATATATACTGTTCGTGCCAATTTAAGAGGACCTCGACTCAACCATCGTCTATGTACAAAAGAATATAATAGCATTCTCCCCTAATCCGAAAATCTGCACCTACACCGAAAAAGAACAGGTGCTCATGTAGGCCTAATCGCATGGTTTCCCCAGTGTTGCCGCTATCATTCACCACTTCTCAAGTTAAGTAAAAGTACTGTGGTACGTATTTGGAAACATTGTACTGAACTACCGACAACTGTGAATACTCCTAATTACCTTCCTATTCACAGATTGACAGATCGAAGAAGATTAGGGTGGCAGCAGGTAGAGACAGTTTTTTGGGGGGAAAAAAGTCTTCAAGAAGTGCCACCCACAATACACATAAAGGAAACTTCTTCACGTAAAGGATATCATAATCAATCTTATGTACGGTATCACATTTCCAGGAGATATTAGCTAGCCCAAACCTAACATGTTTAATTCATACGCTTTTCCGTTCTCCAGGTATGTTATCAGAAATACTGACCGAGAGATCATAAGGGAAGAGCCCACTTGGAAGACCTAGACGTAGGCGAAAGGACAATATTAGTATAGATTTAAGGGAAGTAGGATTTGCGGGGGATGGTTGAAGAACAGGGTCGAAAGGCGGGATCGTGTAAGCGCGGCAATGAACCTCTGGATTCCTTAAAATAGACGATATTTCTTCTGCTTGCTTATGAATTTTCTGTTGCCATTGAGTAAGTAAGTAGCCTAAATTATGCTTTCACAGATACACACACATCTCTGAAAATATAAATCTTGGATACAGGGAAGCTCAAAACGAGCAGTATAAAAACGTGGCATCGAATTTTGGGCTTGAACACAGTACTTCCCATATCTATGACAACTTCGGTATGGGTAGAGGAAGTAAGCAAACGCGAAAGATAAGAACAGTCTCCATAAATATATACCTGCCTCTGTTTATACCCTGTCAATGAGTTATAAATATGCATGGCGTCATTACGAAACTATTAAATTGCACAACCTGCTTGTGAAAGTACGACTCATCAAGCATTCTAGGAAATCTGATTTCACTGTGTACAGTTATGCACTAAGAGACGTGAATCAAAACTAGCATGGGTGGGTTATAAAATCAAGTTTAGTCACACTTCGCAGCCGAGACACCGGAGCTGCAGTAAGTAAGAAAGGTTAACAAACCGAATTGAATCACATTGGGCGGGTCTAGCCAAGAGAACAGCTTCTAATCTTTCTCCCATTGTGAAAACGCTACCCATTACTTCACACATTGTTAAAGAAACCAACATCTGTTCCGAAGTTAACTTAAAAAGAAGAAACCGGCTACTGCTTTCTTTTATGAAGTACTACGGACACCGCCTCTGCAATTGTTGATGCTGCCTTTTATATTCCCCGCCGGCTTGACGCAAAGTTCAAGTATGATTCTTGCAAAACTTACGTTTTCATAACCTCATTATCATGAACAGACTTGTCTGCGTTTCACCGCTATCGAGATAGAAAGCAGGTTCTATCTTGATTAGGCTACCGCTACATGAATGACATTACAAAAAAGCAACGACTTGTAATACGGCATTACTAAAAACTTATTTTGTCAACCTCAATCACAAAAAAATCAGACCCAGTCGTTCAAGTGGTCCTATTAAATAACACACTAAACCACAGTTTTTTCAATCTTACTAATGTAATAGATTATAAAGAAAGTCCTATAGAAACCACCCACTTGAATGCTAAAGTATCCTCTTTATCGGATGCAACCAGTCAACGAATTAATCTGCATTTAATAAAAAAAAGTTCGATTCAAAACTGGGCCTATATTAGGCCTACTAGTAATCCAAATTAGCGTATTTCTAATTGTATTATTCACGTTCACTGTTATTATTATTATTATTGTTATTATTATTATTTTACAAGAATATGTTAAAATTTTAATTTTTCAGGATAATTTTAAAAAGCATAGAGCACAGGAAAAGGTGTGAAAGAAAGGAGTATCCTGCGAAAAGTAGGATATCTGATCACCCTAGGTAAACGCCCACTGCATGCCAAAAATATAAAAAATGCAGTCTAAATGAAAATAAATATATTGGATTTCGATACGTAAAATAAACGTTGAACACTGAACAACATCGAATAACATTTATTAAATCGTTAATCTGGCGTCAATTTATTTACCTACGGTACCTGTTTACTGTCAGAAATTGTGAGTATATTCCCACGGGTAAATATCTCCTACATCTAGCCTATTCCATATCTCCGTGACGATGGTGAGGCAGGAGAGGATCTTGTCATCATGTGGGCCTAAACACTAGGACGAGAATTTCGCTAGTGTATAGGCTTTATCAAAATATGCTTCTCCTATTTTATAATCCTTCCTAAATGGCCGTACCGAAGGGTTTTCATCCCCAAAAATATTCTGCCTGGATAGGGTTCAAAAGCATCTACCGGTACCCATATATTCACAGATCAGGTAAGATCAACACACAACCAACTGAATCGTCAAGTGCAGTAGATATAAAAACGAAGATGGAAAGAGGCCTAAAAGCGAGAAAAAATTAAACAATTCCTTCTACTTCCATACCAAATATTCATGTGGAATAATATAAAACTCTGAGCCTATTACTTTAAAGTATAGGTTCCACGAACTAACCGTTTCGCCGGAGGGAGCAACTTTCTACGGAATAAAAACAATGCGGTGGATGTTTGGAAGGCATTCGTTCGAAAACACTAGTTTCTAGGGGAGGGGTACAAATTCCCTACCAAACCGCTTTTGGTATGTCGGTGGTAACAGATAATGGCGCCGGAACAACACCGCTTGTCATAAAGAAAAACAATGAAAAATACACACACCTACCTTGCAACTGTTGCTGTGGAATGTCATCGGCCTGAACCAAGAAGAATGCTAGGAATGCTGTCCATAGTGCTGCGAATCTGTAAATCCGTCCACTTTTTAGAAAACCTGCCATTGCTGGTAAGTTTCACTTTTTTTAATCTCACACGAACACAAAAAATCACTGCACTTTCATTAGGACCACTGTTTTCATACAATACTATGCTTAGTATATGGATAGGCTTGCATAAACTGGGAAAAACGTTCGTAAATTATCAACTTTGATTTACCACATCTAATACCTGTCTCTTGTATCAAGGTTATATAATTACCGTGTAGGTATCATCACATGACGGAATTGCGAAGTAACTGCCTATACAACACAAGTTCAAGCGACAAACAGGTTTCGAACGACATCGTTTTAGTTTCTAAACTACTAATAAAAAGTTTCACTGTCTACCTAAATTTATTGATTAATTACTTATTAAACAAAGCACACGAAATATCACGAGACACCGATATTTTTTGTTCAGTTTGTAAGAGTTGTAAACACTTTTTATCTCGACTCTCGACGTCACCGCCTCCCTATACTATTAGCTGCCACAACAACACAACCATTTGCCGGCAAGCGAATCGCCCGACTGCTGAGCGGCGAGCGCTCGGAAAGCGGCGGAGTCGCAAGTTCAAACCGGTCATGACGTCACTCCAGCACGTCACAATGTCCAGACTTCGGGTATCTTCGGAGCTTTGACGAATGGAAACAGGTATGCTTGGAAAATGATCGGAGCGCGCAAGACTTATAACACCCGTCTCGTTTGCTATAGCTGATGGCTGATAAGGTCGAAAGTCGTATACAGGTACTAATGATTCACAGAAGTCATGTAGTGCTACCATACCGGTATTCTGGTTGCAGTAGTAGTCCTTAAGAAGTTAGTAGCTGAATATTATGTTTTATTCTTTTTTGTCTCGTATACTGTATGGGGTCATTCCCTCCATGAAAACAGAACACCTTAAGTCTCATTCCAAGGTCGTTCGGCAAGAGGACTGTTTCTCTTCGCCCAGGATTAATTACAGCAGCAGGGTTTTGTCTGCTGACCTGGTAATGCGTTCGTGAAATTGGAATGAATTTTCCCCATGTTCTGGGGATGTAGATGTAGATGTAGATATCTCGTCCTGTAGATCCTGTGTTGAGCGGGGCTCAAGGATATAGAACACGTCAGATCAAAAAATACATGCATGTTATAACAATAATATAGGCCTACAGAAACTGTAAGCTGCCAAATTTATCCAAGCTGGAAATATTCCTCCAAATTGTAGAAGGTGTGAGTTATTAAAAATTCCTTGACAGCTGTTTTGAAAGGTTTGCTCTTTCTTTGAATACATAATAATTTAATGTTGTTTGGAAGCTTGTTATTTTTCTGTACTGCAGAATAATAAGCACCCTTCTGAAAGAGTTTTAACGAGTTATTTGGTCTGTGTAGATCATTCATGTTTCTGGTAGCACGTCCGTGTACACTAAAATTAGTTTGAAATTTATCAATATTATTCACTACATAACACATAACAGAGTATATATACTCCCCTGTAAGAGTGAGGACTTTTAATTTTTCAAATAGCGGTTTACAAGATTCCCTTTTTTTCTTTCCACATATTATTCTTATTGCCCGCTTTTGTAATCTAAATATTTTCTCCCTATGGGAAGAGTTGCCCCAGAATATGATCCCGTACCTCATTACCGAGTGAAAATATGCAAAATATACCATAAGTAATGCATCCTGTTTTAATATATTATTCAAAATTCTTAAAGCAAAGCACGCTGAACTCAGTTTTGGACTTATCATTTCTATGTGTGTCTTCCAGTCAAGATTTTGGTCAATTTGCAATCCTAAAAATTTTACATTGCTAATTTCTTGTATGATTTGTGTTCCATAATTAATTTCAAGATTTGAGATACATCTGTTTTTTGTCCTAAATTGTATAAAATGGGTCTTATCAATATTAAGTGTCATTTTATTAGCTAGAAACCATGTGTTTAACTCGTGAAAAGCCTTTGTAGCTATTCTTGATAAATGTTCTTGTGACGTTCCTGTTACAAGTACACTAGTATCATCTGCGAAGAGCAATACCTTTGATTCGTCACTTAAGTTATAGGGCAAGTCATTAATGAAAATGAAAAAGAGCAAAGGTCCTAGTATTGATCCCTGAGGTACCCCATTCTTAACAACCCCTAAGTTAGATTCATTTCCATTTATTATTACCTTTTGAGTTCTATCAGAAAGATATGATTTGAACCACTTAAGTGTTAAATTATCGAACCCATAATGATCCAATTTTTGAAGTAATATTTCATGATTTATACAGTCAAACGCTTTAGCTAAGTCGCAGAAAATTCCCAGAGCATATTTCTTTTTATCTAACGCTTCCAGTATTTCTGTAGTAAGTTGAAATGTAGCATTCTCAGTGGACATGCCACTTCTAAATCCAAACTGAGATGAAGTAAGAATGTCATTCAAATTAAGATAGTGTATTATGCGTTTTTACATGACTTTTTCAAAAACTTTTGAAAATGAGGTTAAGAGCGATATAGGTCTATAATTTTTTGTCACCTTTTTTAAAGAGGGGCTTAACAATAGCATGCTTCAGTCTTTCTGGAAATATTCCATTTTCTAATGAACAATTGCATATGTGACTAAGAGGTTTACTGAGTTCCGATGAGCAACTTTTTAATAACCTACCACTTACCTCATCCCATCCAGACGAGCTTTTACTTTTGAGAGACTTGATTATATTTTCAATTTCTTTGTGAGAAGTAAGGTTCAATTGAAATCTATGGTTCCAAACTGTAGATTTTGTTAGTAGGTCTACTGCCTTAATGTTAATATTATTTATAGGAATACATTTCTCTGCAATATTTATAAAGCATTTGTAATGTCTGATAAATTATCTAGTTTTATGTCTTGGTATATTAATGATGTACAATCATTGTTTCCCTTTGTTCTCCCTGTTTCGTTTTTTATTATATTCCATACAGTCTTAACTTTATTATTTGATTTATCAATTACTTGTGAAAAATGCCTACTTTTTGCTTCTTTGATTACTTTCTTCAGTATGTTGCAATACTTTTTATAGTATTCCTTATGAGTTTGGTTGTTACTGGTTCTATATTTTAGGTAGAGCTCTCTTTTGTTTGAACATGATATTTTAATACCAGCAGTTAACCATGTGTTATTCCTTGAATTAGGTAAATTAGCAGTTTTCTTTTTTGGAAAATTTGCCTCAAAATGCCGTGACACTATGTTTAGGAATTCACTTAATTTACTATCTACTTTGTCATAGGATAACATAGATTCCCAGTTTTCATTCGCAAGATCTTGTTTGAAATTTAAAATTGAATCGTCATTCATTACTCTAGTCATATTACTATGAGCATGTTTACTGTTCGAATTTACTTTAATATTGTTCAGCACTAACATTTGTGCATCATGATCTGATAATCCATTTAATATTGGAAATACTTTAAAATTAAAATGTTTTTCTATATCTATGAATATATTATCTATTGTTGTTTGGGAGTCGTTCTGAATTCTCGTTGGAAAGTTTACTATGAAATCTAGATTATAGCTACCCAATAAAGATATCAGTCTGATCTTCTTCTCACTATCAATTGAGAAATCTACATTAAAGTCCCCACACAGTATAATATTTACATTAGTACTATACAGTGAATTAAGAACCCTTTCTAACTGATTTACAAAATAATTGAAATTACCTGATGGTGCCCTGTAAATGGTTAGTATTACAAATGTATCACTGTCAAAATCCAATCTGGCTGAACAACATTCAAAATCCTGTTCTTTACAGAAAGAACTTGTGTCTATATCACTGAAATGTAAGTTTCTTTTGATAAATATACTCACACCTCCACATTTTATGGGATGTCTACAAAATTTTGAACATAGTGAAAAGTTATCAATTTTTAATTGTTCCAGATCTGTTTCTGCACAGTGGTGTTCCGTTAGACAAATAACTTGAATTTCCTGTTTTTTAGAATTAATTGTATCCTGAATGGCTAAGTTAAATTCTTCAATTTTATTTTCAAGCCCCCTTATGTTTTGATGAAATACTGCAAATGATTTATTATTTCTAGCTATAGGCCTTAGTGTATTACTATTATTGACTTTAGATATGCATATAGGCCTAAGCTGTTGGATTCTTTCACTTAGATTCCCCCTAAAAAACGAGTCGAGCCACCATCTAAGACAGGAATAGGCCTGTTACAATCTAGTACATTACACTTCAGCTCCTCTGCAACCAGTGCTGCCAGTGTCTTCTTTCCTCGAAGGTTGAGATGAAGTCCATGCCTGGTATACTCTTCCCTTCTTAAGCTGCTAACAGAAACAACATTGAAGTTAATATGATCACTAGAGAATTTCCACAACTTATCATTTACAGCTTTTACCTTGTCGTACCTGTGGAATAATTCAACAAAATCTATATTAGTATGCATGCTACCTGATCAATAGACTTCCGATTAGGGATGGGTCCTCGATACTTTCGATACCTCAATACTCTCGATACTTGCATGGTATCGGCATCAAACGATACTTCAGAAAACTCGCTCGATACTTTTTCGATATTTTTGTAATTCTGTAATTAAGTGAGAATGCTAGTATTTTTAGCAAACACTTGTATAAGTGGACTGTTTAAAAATTTTAGTTTTAATGTAGACTTTAAAAATAATTATAGGCTACTGATGATATTAAATTTTGTCTCATTAAATATGCAGACTTAATTAATTTAGTTGTATCAGACTTAATTAATTTAGTTGTATTACACAGTCCTCTCAAATTTTAATTTTTAATGTACCTATTTATTGAAACTGGAAATGTTGAAGGTTTCGAGTATCGAATTATCGAATATTGAGGAAAAAATCATGTATCGGTATCGAGTATCGAGTATCGAGAAAGTCTGGTATCGACCCATCCCTAGTTCCGATGTTTATGACCTAAAAAAGTGGAAAATATGACTGCAAATATGACCTTAAAATGACTAAATATGACCCGAAAATCCTAAATATGACCTCATAAAGGAACGTAGGCTATTTTCAAGAAATAAATGTTCCAATTTACAACGTTTAATGACATTAAATCATTTTATCATATTAATTCAATCAGGTAATCACTTCTTTAACAATTTGACAGGTGATTTACAGTTTTAATTATAACGAACTTCTAATGTTTCCGGATACTACTGCAAATGTGTTAAAACATGTCTATTTTAAGTTGTTAACAAGAAGGAGGGAGAGGTAATTGTGCTATTATTTGTTATTGACCCTTCACATTTCAGTTGCAGTAAAGCCAAAATATTCGTGACCCTTTTTCGGAAAGAATTTAAGTCGACAATTTACTGCACATTCTGTGATTTTTTGCCGAATTTACAACTGAAATATGACGTTAAATTACAAATAATACCAAGACCGTGAAAATGACCAAAATATGACTTTATATGCAAAATAAAAACGGTTCAATTTGGATAACAAATGTGCAATTCATGTTTACTTTGTGTTTGTGGCAAGAATGGAGGTGAGGATAAAAATATGACATGTCATAAACATCCGAACCCTACTGATCAGTAATGCAGGCCCTGATTTATAAATGGGCGTACAAAGGAAGGGAAATTTTGTTAGGAGAATTTTTTTATAATGCTAAAAAATTCATTAGGCCTAAACAGCAAACGATCGCTAAACAGTCTTCCGATGCAGAGATTTGTAAAATAAACTTTATGTTTATTGAATTCTGCAACTGAAAAAAATCACTGCATGCTATATTTTGTTAAAATCTTGTCACATATTCACTAGCACAGTAACGAGGTTTCTTATGAATTTTATATGGGAGAAGATCCGTTCGCTTGTAAGCCTATTTATTGGCGCAGTGCGAGGGTGGAACCGTAAAGAGGGGCATTATATCGAGGGTTCGCTGTAATTGTATTTTCTAGTTTGCCATTGACAATAGAAGTGGTATACAGAATATTATTAATGGTATAGGGTATACAGAGTGGTATACAGTGGTATATAGTGGTAGGCCTATACAGAATATTTTAATATTATTATTTTTTCTATTTCATATCTTATTTTCATATTAACCCAAACTAAATTACGTCTGCAGAGAAATTTGCTGCGCAACAAAATCGCTTTACACAGACGACGACTACAAGCCAAAATAGCAGTAAAATGAATTCCACGTTAAGACGACTTCTGCTCATACCATCGTTTCTCTATAAAAGAAAACAATAGCATTGTTCCCTAATCCGAAACTTCTACTGTATGTACAAGTTTTGTGGTAGCCTCTCTGTGGTCTCCTAATTTCTGCGTAGAGCCTATTTCTTTGATTTGCGATTTGTGAACTGAGTATTTACTACGGACAATACTAATTATGTAATTAATAACAGCTGGAATTCATTCGGCATTAGTGTTGGTTCCCCATTATGACCAGCTTCTTTGTACCGGCACTGTACTTAGAATAGGGAAAATGTTTTCTGGAGCTCAGAAAGTTAGGATCTTTCTGCTTACAATTAAGTGAGTAGCTGTTCACTGATTGACAGGTCTAAGGGAAATGGGAATATGGTGTACGCAGCAGTTATAGGAAAACAGGTCGCCATAACATGAAACATTCTGTATTTCCCGTCAGTCAATGGTATACAGTCGTTAAATTATTGCAACAAAGAGACCCAACGTTCAGGCGTCAAACCAGTCAATCAGAGTATGGGGTTTCCCCTCTCACCAAGATGAACATCTTACTTAAAATTACTTACCAGCCACCCCTAACATACCCTGCCCGTTGGCTTAAATGTTCGTTACGTCATTTAAGAGAAGGCCCTGCGACGTGATGATAACATAACATGGCGACTTTTATGGGCTATGTATCCACATGCTGTAATCGTTTCTTCTCTTTCCTTGGGGACAGGAGTGGATTGTATGTTACAACAAAAGGACTATAAAACAAAGAATTACTGTAATTATACAGTAACTGAATTACAAATTTTCAATTTCGTCTCATTGAAGAGAATAAATTATAGGCCTATCATTATACAGTAATTTCGCAATGTTCTTCTGCTTCCTTGCCCCAGAAGATGCTGCGACGTGAAAAGAATGCATTGTTACCCCTAACCCAGAGTCACGTGTAGAATAAGAATCGTGCCCAGGTGTTTGAGATCAATCGATATCTATTTACATATCGATATTGCCACGGCCACCTTATTATCTACTGGAAATGCGGGGCTAGATGTCTCAACCTCTTCACTCGAGAGTTTAGGAGCAGAGGAAGAAAAAGATGATAGGAATTTCAAACATCCTAGCAAAGTAAACCCTGGATAAGTTGAGAAGGGGAATGGAATATGCAAGGAAAGTAGAATGCATGACTATCTTTGATATACTCTCTTGCAAATATAACTTGGCGAACAATAGCTACTGTCGGATGATTTGAATTGCGAAATTGACAGGGACTATTATTCCATTCTACTTGTCTATTTAGTGAATTTCGTACGGCAAGGATAGGAACTATAGATGATATTGACGTGTTGAGAACTGAAAAGATCCATATGAACTAACTTAAATAATGTTGACATAATGGAAACCGAGAAGAAACATGTTTATAATTATTTATTATTATTATTATCTGAACTATAATGAGTAGGGCAAGGCACTTGATGATTTTTCATCTTTTTATATGAAGGTTAAAAGATAGCTCGAATATATATATATATATATATATATATATATATATATATATATATATATATATAAATGTGTAGCCTATCATGGAATAATTGATTAATGAAGGGCAATTTGTTTTTGCATTTTTTGCTTTATTTTGAATTTTTCGTCATTTTCAAGAGAGGTTTTTCAATTTTTAGGTATTTTCTGGATTTTTAGGTCATTTTCGGCATTTGTAGGTCTTTTTCGGCAATTTAGGTCATGTTTCAGTGGAGGTAGAGAGGAGCTTTTCCATGTTTAGTTTCAGACAACACACAATCGTTTTTATTTGAGAATCTCCGCCAAGTGTTCATAGTTAATTTTAATTCAGGTTTATTTTAAACACCATAGGCCTAGCAGTTCGTCTTGCAGCAATAACTAATAATAATAATAATTATTTTTTTAAATGACACATATTTGCTAGGGGCAATTTGATGGGCATGCCAGTTCAGAAGGAATTTATTTCGCTAAGGGTGTCCGAGTAGTATAGTAGTACTTACTTTTTTAGTAATAAAATAAGTTTGTTTTATATTGTAAATTCATATATAATGCACTGTCATCCGTTAAACTGCTTTTAGGAAACCATTACTTTAAAAAAACTAAATAAAAGTAATAATGGAAAATTTTTTGGTCATTTTTAAACATTTTGTGTCATTTTTTTTTACTATTTTTAGGACATATATGCATTTTATTTTACATTTTTTCACTTTTTATGGTCATTAAATGCCTTGCCCTAATAATGATATTAAAACATACCTTTCAGAGGCCTCTTCCCTGTGCCTATACACATCTTTACTAGATATATGTTATTGTATTTTAAGTTGTTTACGGGAAAAATATTAGCATCAAAACTGGTAGATTACGCTTGTAATGTTTTCGTAGTACAATAAATATCAACTGTGTCCATCGAGTCTTCTGCCTTATGATTGTGTAGTGTTCTTTATGCTTATAACCTTGTGGCAGGAATTTTGTCCCCTAGGAGCTTTGTCAATTGCCTGGAAATGTGCAGGACAGTCGCAAGTTACACAAAATTGCCATCGACCTTGGATGAGATCAAACACACGAACATAAAACTAACTGCCATACCAAAAAATATATGCTCGCACCAGATTGGTAGAATAATAATTAGGGTTCGGATGTTTATGACATGTCATATTTTCATCCTGATCTCCGTTCTCGCCGCAAACACAAATTACGAATTTCGCGCTTTTTATCCTAATCGGACCGTTTTTATTTTTCATATAAAGTCATATTTTGGTCATATTTGGTCATATTTTGGTCATTTAGTCATATTTGTAATTTAACGTCATATTTCAGTTATAAATTCGGAAAAGAAGCACAATTATTGTACGTACGGTACTACGCGGTCGAATTAAATTTGAAATTTATTTAATTAATTTAGCCAAATTAATAGGTAACTTAAATTTTAAAATTAATGCATGTTCATATTGTATAGGGACATTCAAAATCTACAAAATATTACAAGTATTACGAGCTGATGAAGCGACCAAACAAGAGGAAATTCTTTAAAAATATAAGTTAATTGCAAATATAGGCCTAATTGTAAATCACCAAATTAAAAAAAAAGTGATATCGGATTGAATTCATGTGGTGTAAGAACTTAGTATGCTTAAATGTTTTAAATTGGAACATTTAATTTTTGAAAATAGTTTACTTTATTAGGTCATATTTAGGATTTTTTGGGTTATATTCAGTCGTTTTTAAGGGCATATTTAAAGTCATATTTCCCACTTTTTAAGGTCATAAAGATCCGAACCATAATAATAATGAATAACTTATTTTAAACCATTCATTAAAAAATAACATTATCAGTCTACACCCCATATCTTTAAAAATGAGGTTAACATGGCGTGCGATGGTTTTATAGGCCTACTCGTAGCCTATTACTTATTCAATAAACGTTGTAACTTATCCAAACAAAAAATCGCCTAGTTCCAGCATTTAACACGGGGAAAAAAAAGTCCTGTCACAGCTAAATCAGTTTGAGGTTATGTCCCATTTGCATTCGTTTAGATATGAGAATAGGGTTTGTTTTACAATTCAGAAAGAAAAGTTGTACATTCCACCGCTTTCTAGATGGGTTATCACTTGTGTTTGTGAAGTGCCCACCAAAAGAGGAGAAAAACACTTCTGAAATGGGATATTGGCATGCAACTTCGCATGATAAGGCATATTAATTATTACAGTTCTTGATGTTTAGAGGGTGGAGATTGAATGCAATGACGAGAGACCAAGGGCTGGGTATCTGTTAGTTCAGAAAAAATCCATATTCGGCCCTATTTCAGAGAACTTGCTTATAATATTAGTTAATAATATTTGAACTCATAATTTGAAAATTAAATGCCAGAATGGTAATTATTAGGGGGCGGATTTCTATAACGTGTCATATTTTTCCCCTTTGCATTATTTCAGGTTTCCGACTAATTTAAACCCGATTCCAAACATCCTGGTGAAAATGGAACGGTTTTTATTTTGCTTATAACTGCATATTTAGGAAATTTTCATCTATTGTAGCATATTTAGTATGAATATGCATATTGAGGTCATATTTTTCGCATATTTGTGTACATATTAAAGAAATTTTGAAGTTTCATGTCATATTTTGTAAATTTTGCATTATAATGGTACTTTTTGAGAATTTACAGATATTTTAAATAATTAACACTATATTTTAATAAAATGTATTGTAATGAAACATAAAAAAAGTTTACACAATGCGTCAGTGCTAAAGTCATATTTTAAATTTTATTGGTCATATTTTATTTAGATCATAAATGCATGCATATATCCTATTTTTTAGGTGATAGAAATCCGCCCCCTAGTAATTATAAAATTGTGTGGGGGACGGGAAAATATCTGTCCGTTTGTCTGTCTGTCTGTCCGTCCGTCCTTGTGTGTGTAGACCTATGCGCGATAAGTGAAATACGCTTTATCGGATTTTCATGAAACTTGGTATTCGCATTTGTAACGACAATGGGAAGAAGCCTCTTGATTTTGGACCAAATAGGTTGACCGGTATTGGAGTAATGCCCAATATGGTGCCTATTTTATGGTAATATATTAGACAGAATTTATCAAATGTAAATCAGTTCTCATGACAACATATTGTTTTACAGTGTTCGTATACGGCTTTGGAAGTTGCAAAACAGTTAGCTTTGACAAATATCACTACCCACATATTCCTTCACATATGATTCTCATGCTTCTGAGCGTCGATGATGTGTAAATATAAAGGTAGGCCCTAATTGTTGAAATCAGAGAAAGATTTTGCTAAATTTATGGCAAACTAAACAGTTTTATTAATAAATGTATAATTATAACTGCTTCTGTGTGGGCCATAATTAAAATATGACCAAATTTTCCGAAATAAAAGTAAGCCCCTGTAAACATTTTGGGACAACGACCAGCCTGAATTCTCGTTATGTTCTATTCAACTCAAAAATATGTTTATTCTGTTGCTGTAGCCCAGTATCGCGGAATGCGTTATTACTTTTTTGCACGACTTAACTGATTAGTGGTACTTACGAATATTGTAGCCGTGGATCGTAAGTTGACATTCCCGCACGCAATCTTGTTGCTATGGAAACAAAACAAATTTCCGTGCGGTAAGAATTTACTTACGGCACTCATCATAATACAAGCCTTTATGTACAAGGCCCCCCAGGACAAATATTCGGTTCCCATAACAACAAACACATGCGAATCACTTTCTGAAATATAGCATCCATCTTCAATAGTGTATATACATAATATTTTCAGCTAATATCTCAATTGATATAAATAATCATCGTGCAAAAAATAGCATGCAATACTCGTGCCGTAAGCGCATAACGGATCTCGGAAATTGAAAAAACTCGGCACAAGCGCCTCGTTTTTTCAAACTCTTTCCTCGATCAGTATGCACCGCTTACGGCACTTGTATCGTAATATACTATAACTCTGCACTGTGTTAAATGCAAAAATAATTGGACAACCTTTAGAAAAGTTTGTCACAATTACTCCCACTTTTCCTTGAATAGGAAAGATATTCTTGGTATAATTATAATTTGGAATATTTCGTGACTCATTATTAAATAATATGAAAATGATACAGCAAGCGAATTCCGTTTCCACTTTTCATCTGTTCTTTTATAGAGCTGAAAGGTCACGTAACAGGAATGGTATAAAGACGAAATTAAGCCTCTTCACGGATTTGTGAACGGTTTATTTAGAAGCAGTTGGCGTTATTCTGGGTGCAAAACAAATAATTTCACATTGTTCTCACTTAATGCGAAACGTAGATAAGATTGCCTCTACTCTAAGTATATTCCATTCGCGTTAGCTAGTGAGTTTGTTTCATAATTAACTAGCTTAAAACACTGTCTTTCAGAAGATTTATGAAAACATGTTTAAAAAATTGCCGACAAAGCAACATTAGGGTATGAAACAAAAGCATAATCATTGTTGCCCTTTTTCGAGAAAATCACAAAATTTCTTAATGCAAAGTGGTAGGCCTACGTTGTAAGAATAAGAGACTCATCGTCGAGATGCTTTGTGTCAAATCCCCGGGAAATACTTTACTAAAATACTTGCTTACTCAATGGCAGTAGTCAATTCCTAACTACGCTAAAGGAATATTATCTATTTCATGGAACTCGAAGCTTCATTCCCGCGCTTACCTGAGCCCGCCATTCAACCCTATTCTGTGCTAACTCCACCCAACCATCCCTCGCAAATCCTACTTCCCTTAAATCTATCCTAATATTGTCATCCCACCCACGTCTAGGTCTTCCGAGTGATCTTCTTCCTTCGGATCTCCCAGTCAATATTTTTGAGATATGTCTTTCCTCCCCCATGCGCGCAACATCTCCAGCCCATTTCATCCTCCGTGATTTAATTACCCTTACACTATACGGTGACGAGTACAAGTTATGAAGCTCGTCGTTATGCAGTTTTATCCCGTCCCCATTTTCATCTCTCTTAGGCCCAAATATTTTCCTAAGTATCCTGTTTTCGAACACTCTCAGATTACGTTCTTCCCGAAGAGGAAGCGACCATATCTCACATCCATATAATACAACCGGTTGACTTTACCGAAATACATAATTTAATTTTGATAAGATTTTTCTCTTTCAGGTGGTTCACTGACAAACACGGCCCCTAAACACACTCTCAGACATGTTTCTAACGTTGTAGCCTATTCTTTAACTCACGGCACTGAAAAATAGTGTTAATGTTGAAGAATTGCAGGGTGTTCACAATGCTTCTTCTTACCTATAGGCTGTAGGGAAAGTAATTAACAGTGTATTATGCAACGAGCCTTTAACTTAAATATATTAATTAAAACGAGAATATGTCCACTGCTGTGGCGTAGGGGATGCGTTCACTCTTCCCACGCAGCGGACCCGGGTTCGATTCCTGGTCGGGACAAGTTACCTAGGTGGGGGTTTTCCTGGTTTTTTCTCACCTGTGAGACAAATGTCGGGTAGCTTTAGGCCCTTGTGGTCCCCAGATATCATCAGACCGTCATTATTATCCTCATCCCATCCTCGCCGTGTATGTATGTGATCCAGAGATGGTCCCTCTCCCTGTAAGGCCCGGCGGCTTGGGTCACTTAAATCCTAAAACTAAGATAAAGAAAGAAAGACTAGAATATGTTTATGAAATGAGCATAGCGAGCATACGACTGTTTTGTTTGACCATAATATTAAATGCCTAAGTTTTGAGTTTTTAGCCCTACCTTGCAATTTATAAAACAAACGACTCCACCTCGGTGGCCATTCAGCTGATAGATGTTCCCGTCTAAAAAACTGTGCGTTTCAAGTTTGTGTTCACATTAATCCATATTGAAAGTTATTTAATACTGTATGAAAATGTTGATGTATATAAGTTGTGCAAAGTTGTAGCCTTGCCAAAAAGAAAGTCCATAGGATATAAATCCAAGAAGTTATTTTTTTTAGATGTGGTAAATAAAATACAGTATAAGTAATTTTCAAGAACTGGGTACGCCAATCACAAGTGTTTAAAGTAACCGTCAATTTCCATATAAGGAAAAACTCATCTCGAACGTGTCGAGATCGATCTTATGTTATTATTATTATTATTATTTTTATTTTTATCATTATTACTCGTATGGCCGTGTTGCTTTAAAATTGTATTACTCAATGTGGTGGGAGAATGCAGACAAAGAATAAAAAGTTATTTTTACTTGAAGCATTTATTTTACATGGAATTTAATTGTTTCAACACATAACAATGATAATAATTAATTTACATGGAAGTGATAATATTATATTTTTAATTAGACATCAAAGGATGAATTTATTAACATTATATCTTTTTTTGTACCCGGCAGTTGACGAAGTCTTACGCAGGTGTTCACAGCTACCCTACGGCCACCGCATTGATGCAATTGAGTTAGTGACCTGAATGTAGTTTTACACATTTTACAGGTCATGACACCAGACTAACGAACAACACAATTAAAGTAATTACGGAAAGCTCTTTGATAAATTAATAAAGTTACTGTATCTCGCTATACATAGCCTATTCAGAGTTGTCTAATCCTGGGATAATGAAATTCTGGTTCAGTAGGCTACTAACAAAATGAGTAGAAGCCTACGTAGTGTTGGCTCGTCCGTATATTCCAGAAGTCCATCTGAACCAGACAAACGACTACGAGTGCCTGGTGTTACTTATGGCCTGAACTCAGTGGTCATTACTTAGACCGTGTCCAAAGCTAAATTTTCAGCTGAAGTGGACTAGACACTTGTCAAATAACCGGGTGACATAGTTCATTTCTAGCAATCAATTTCTTAGCAGCTTGGTTCATTGATGCCATGCAGACTAAACCATAGCGTCATTAATAATCTATAGACAAATGAAGCAGTGTTTAAAGTATACATGTCTCGAAATACCATGATGTGTAGTAGTTACTAGTAATCAAGTGTTAATGAATACCACCGAAATATTTTATCTGTGTAGAGAGGGGACATAGACAGGCAACTTTTATTAAGAGAGTTTTTGCTCTATGGTTTCAATTTTTCTCTTACAGTATAAAATCTCCCAGGGCATGGCCGCCACTGACTTTTAACATCTAGTGTGCAAAGAGGGTATTCCTATCCACCATATTAAGAAGCCTAACTTAACAATCTGAAAATCGCAGGGCACAGAAGAACTGTGCCACGGAGCCCGCATTTAAATAGCCCATGTGGTTCATAGAGTTTGATATGATATTAAAAATATTCCTAAATATTTCAAGTGCTTTTTTCTTTCTTTATTTCTTTCTTCTTCCTTTTCACAGAACATGATTTCAATTTAAAAATGTGACCATATGAGCAAATGTGAGCAATAAGAGTTTCCGATCTTCTCTCTTTAAGGCACCTTCCTTTTGAAATGGCGTCAACTGCTGTGCCACAGCACAAGATCCCATACCTCAACCCCTTAGTTTTCAAACAAGCCTCCAGGTTCAGGGCTCTTGCGGTTCAGATGGATGGTCGTTTGAGGTACCTTTATTCCCTTCAGGACGAGAGGAATATATGTGTAAGTTGTAAGGGCAGAGAGAAAGAGGGGAAGGGAGGTACAAATTGATTGCGACAACTTGCCAATGCTAGAAGACTGGCTCTGCACATTTATGTATCGACATTCCACGTTTCCCCAAGGTCATTAAGGTGTGGAAGCGGACGGGGATCTGGTTCGAATCCCACTCAGGGCGTGGAAGGTTTATGTGTTGCTGTCAGCACAATGCAAGTAGAATTTGCTGTCTTTGAACAATGGCAGCTTTCACGTAGAGCTACTTAGCTATTTGCCTACTAACTTACTTTCCTACCGATTTATATATAGGCCTGCAGTTTGTAATATATACTCTCTCTACACTTCAGACTGTTGGAATTTTTAAAAATAATTTGATTCCCCTTTATTAAATATTGTTTTAAATGCATTAATTCGTTTTATATATTTTAATCTAAGACCATCAATTCGTTCATCCGTACTTCAGTCCAATTATCCAGCCAAACACCGTCATTGGCCAGGGTGTTACAGTCGGAATGACACTGATTTTCTGTTCTCATGTTCATGGGTTCGATGATGTTCTAAACTGACGACATATGTGAGGGGGAAAATACCAAATTTCATGTATCGTTCCTGGCTTGTAAAGGAATTCCGCGTGGCAAAATTCCGGCACACCTTTAACGTTTAAGGAAGTTACTCCTCTGGGTCGCGAGCGACCCCTGGTGATCCCGTAAGGGGATATTCTCAGCGGATTTGTTACCGGGGTGCGCCAGTCCCCTACCTACTTAAACCTAAGGACACACACACCCAGTCCTGAACCCGGGAAAGGAATTTTTCACTACTGAAAAATGCCCGACCCGGCCGGGAATCGAACCCGGGCCGCCGGAGTGGAAGGCAGGACCGCTACCGACTCACCCACGGCGGCGGACTTTAACGTTTACAAGGCTAAATAATAAAACATAAACCTCGTTAATCAACTTAAAAAGCAAAGATACTTATAGGGAAATTACCATCTTAAATCCATCGGTCACCCACCATCCAATCGATATATCTATTCACAAATGCATCCATCCATCTATCCGTCAAGCAATATGGCTGTTCATGGTTATGTGGTTTTACTAATTTCTTAAAAATTAATTATTGCATTAGTTTCACTTCCAAATATATATCCAATACAACAAGAAAATCACAATTTTCATCCAAAAATCAATCAATTTCCCCTTTAAAAAGAATTGTTGCAAACTGTTGGTGTCTTGAAAAATGGCATATGTCCAAAAATAGCACTTTTTAGTTTTACTTCTAGATATAGGGTTTACATAACACAAATTTCTGGCTAATAGGAACTGACTAATTCCACATTTACATTTCACTTGCTCCTGCCAATTGTTTTGTTGAACAATATTCCTCTTGAGTGTGGGTAAGCTGTGATTATTAAATATTTAGGCTAGTAAGCTTATATATTTTCCGTAAAATTAGAACCAAAGTAGTGAATTGGAAGACAAAAAAAATTTGACATGATACACTCACATGGCCTTCTACACCCTAAGCATGGACAGCACAATGTTCTCGCTTCAAATTCTGATATAACTTAGAGTAAAGACCGTATCCCATGAAGTGCTTATTCAGTTGCTTTAGCCTGACTGAAAAAGGTCTACATATTGTTCGCCATGCATAACTGAATTTGTACAAATGATGGCTGGCTTAATGCTTACGAAAAAAGGTACCAAACAAAAAATTTAGTCCTTAGTATAAGCACCTCTTGTACATGAAATTTAACCAACATAATAACTTTTCTTTTAATCGAAAAAAAATAAATTTTCTTCATGCAAAGTGATAGTGAAGGTAAGAGAATGTCGTCGCTGGCCTTCTATCACATCCCTAAAAAATACCAACCAAAATATAAGATTTTTCGTTCTCCAGCTAGCCTATGGGTTTACAGAAACATACAGTACACAGACAGACACATACAGACATGTTTGTAAAAAAACGCATTTCTGTATTTAGGGAACATTAAGAGTTATATATTGATGAAAACACAAAAACAAATTTCAGGGTTTAGGACAATACTTCCTCTATATAATCCTATGTTAACTAATAATACTATCCAACGTTAATGTAGTAACCATGGGTTTCTCTGCCTCAAGACGGGCTAGATTGGCCTTCTTTGTGTATTTTTGTTGCAGCTTTTTCTTTTGGAGATCAACGTGTAACTAAATAGTAAAAAAAATATTTTTTTAATAATATGATGGTTTTCTTATACAGCTGCTAATTTAATAAATATCCTCTATCTATCCAAGTGGCAACAGACATTTGAATCCTTTCTTTGCAATTACTCCAAGCCAGTCTCGAAGGTTTTGCCTCCTCCGTGTAAATTCAAAGTTAGAGCAAACTTGGAAATGAAGACGGACTCGTTCCATCTCTGTGGTCTAACTGCAGGTACGTTACAAGTTTACTAGTACAGATTGCTTGTTCCCCAGGCGACAAACACAGCAGGCAAATTTGTTACCTTACACTCATTTCAGTTTCCACTTTCAATGTATGACATAAATTCTTTTTTTGTTTGTTGCGAATTTGACTATATTCCACATCTTGTAACTTATACATGTCAGTGCTATATGCTCATTAACAATCAATTATGTATTTAAGAAACTTTGTTCATTTAACATATTTTGATTGCGTGATGCACCACAAAATCGTATAGTAGGCATAATTAATAATTTATTCGTATCGTAATTAGTAATTGGTGAGTTCAATGTTTGTGATGCGAACCAGTTAAATAAAACCATGAAGCCATACAGTCTTCCATATCTGGGTGGAGTAGAAACCTTAGACTCGAATAAGAAAATTAAAGTTTTGTAGCCAAATCACTGAGAAAGAAGCCGGTGTATTTAAGACTAGAAAAGAAACATCTTTTGACACAAAAGCGTTGTAAGATATTATTCATTGACACGTGAGCCTATTGCCTGCAAATTTTAGAAGAGTAAAGGCGTTTTGTCTTAGTTTCAGTACCATTTAGCCTATAATAATAGTAATAATAATAATAATAATAATAATAATAATAATAATAATAATAATAATAAAAATAAAAATTAAAAAAAAATAATAATAATAATAATAATAATAATGATGATGATGATGATGACACTGTACTACTACTTTTTACTCAATGGCAATAGACAATCTCTATTCCGTGCTAACTCAATCCAATCATCCCACTCAAGTCCTACCTCCCCTTTCTATTTTAATGTTGTCCTCCTACATAGGACTACGTCTACAGTAGGTCTTCTAAGTGGTCTTTTCCCTTCGGGTCTCCCAGTCAATACTTTTCAGATGTCTTACCTCCCCCATGCGCGCAACATGTCCAGTCCATTTCATCCTCCGTGATTTAATTACCCTTATTATATGCAATGAAGAGTACAGGTTATGAAGCTCGTCGTTATGCTGTTTTCTCCAGTCCCCATTTTCATCAGGCTCAAATATTTTCAAAAGTACACTGTTTCCGAAGACGAAGAGTAAGTTAAGCGGCCATGTCTCACATCCATATAATACAACCGGCAGGATAATGTCTTATAAATTTTTATTTTTAGATTTCTGGAGATACATACCAATGCAATGTTTTAATGAAAATCTGAATTTTTATGGATGCAAATAAAATATTGTTACGTCACATATAGTAGGTTAAGCATATTATAGTATGGTCGAACTGAAACGTGTTTATTAGGTATGTGCTGCTTTCAGTAGGCCTACTCTCATAATTATACTTCGGGCTTTTAGGTCGCTAAAAATGCTGTTTTAGGTACCTAAAATAGGCTCTAAAAATTGGAAAATAGGTTCTAACAATCGTCACCATTAATCAATAATCATGATAAAACACAGATATAGGCCTATGGTACACAGAATTATATAGACCTATTACTAGGGCCTGTATTACTACCATAACAGTGAAAACCTAATCCCTGCGCCCAGAAGCTACGCACGCTAGCATATTCAACCCCTTGTATCCCTCAGTGAGAACTACGGTTTTTTTACTGGATGTGGGAGTCGGGAGAAAAACACTACAGTTTCTTGGGAATTCAAATGAATTTTTATACTGAAGACGAAACATTCCTTACTATTTAACCACGTCATAAATGTGTCATGTACTGCACATTCCGAGCTAAAAATTTAGTATGAACTTAATATAAATGCTATAATTTATAACAAAAAATAACTTATTTTGAACTTTAGAGGAAAAACAAACAAAAAGGCAATATTAGGCTCTAACGTAAAAATAGGCTGTTTTAGGTCCTATAAAAGTATAAGTTTTAGGCATAGTCACTTATGAAACATGCATATAACAAGTTTTCGTCCATATATCACTTAGGCTAAGGATTAAAATAGGTTTTTACCTAAAATCCGAAGTCTACTCATAATAGTAGTGCCATCTAATATTAAAACTTCAGATTGTCATGTTACAGACTGAATTAATTCTGAGGTAACATTAGAGATCACTTAGTGCATGGTACTCAAGACAATCACACTGGCTTTGCAGCTAAGTGGCAGGGGTTGTCCACCTCGGAGACCACGGTTTGATTAATCAGAATTAGCAGGCCGGTACAATGGTCATTGTCCAATTCAACACGGCTCACTACTTCAGTTTACATACTAAACAATACTCCACGCACTGGCGGCATTGTTTGCGGAACTCAGTGCCATGCGTGAGATGTACCCCTGATATCAAGTGTTATGCCGCCATCTTATCTGCGTGTTCCACCGTTACTAGGATGCGTACTTTCATCGTACAAGGTAGGCTTTTCCTAATGCCACAAGAGCCTAACACTGGAGGGAACAGCAATGATAGCGATTTATTGTCTGAGTAACTCACCGTTTATTAAAATCCCATGGATTGTGTGTGTGTATATAGGCTAATATACTCTGTTATTCATGAGCCTCATGCACTCCTCGTGGATGGAATGTTCGATTTTTTAGATGCTGATCTGAAGGTTAATATTTTGTGTGCTAATTCAACTTCCTGACAAGAACAAAATCGAGATGAGACAAATCCATGTCCACAGATTTACGGGCATGTAAAAGAACTCCTGCGGGGCAAAATTCCGGTAAACCTACAACGGTTATAGACCTAAGTCCAGTACACCCAGTCGTTAAATAATCATAAACAATCAACCAACAAAATAGAGCCCTATCTTCACATAGCGATCATAACTTAATTTTAACACTACGCACAGATTTTTATTGATTTTCCTCATTGGTCGTCAGATCTTAAATTATTTCTTTATAAACCCAATTAATGTGCTAAATATAGATAATAATAGAGTCACTTTGTTTCCAAAGTTTCTGACGATGTTTTCCCAATATGTATTTTCCACGGGGGGGGGGGGGGAGGGTTCGATTTACCGAAAATATTATTCTAAGACCCACATTAACTTACATAGGCCTAATATTTTATTTGATATTCAAACCATCTGTATTTTCTTCCCTTTCATAAAAAGCATGTCCAAAGTATAGAAATTAAAACAATGGCCTATCAACTAAGACTGTTCCAAGCTTGCCGAAGAAAAACAAGGTTAGCCATTACCAAAACTTTTGGCGTGAATAGTTCTTTTCCTTTAAAAACTGCATGCAGCATTTATGATTCTAACAAAAATAATCTACCAAAAAAAGCAGAGTATCTTTCACGATGCTTAAAAAATAGACTGCCAATATGTCTCATACACAAGATCCCCCAAAGTCTTCTGTATCACATTTCACAATAGGCGTTTCCAAGAAAGTATTAAGAATCCCATTCCACTCCCAAAAAAACTCTGCATAAGGCATTGCTGCATGTTCTACTAATAACGTTGTTAAGATCTGCATGTTGAAGGAAATTGGAAGGCAGGCTTCGGGAGTTCGTAGGGGGTAGTTATCGGATTTCTACTCCAGCACACTCACGAGTCCTTTCCCATCGATAATTGCTCCAATTCATGAAGATGCTGACTGTCCGAATGTGGAATTCACATTCTTCAAAATGCCAGCGTTCAGTCAGTGGAATGAATTTGCTGTAATGACGTTAGGAAACGAGTATTAATCATTATGCCTGCACTTAGCATGAAACGAAGTGTGGCCATTTTCTATTCTTCCAAAAGGTTTGACTACTATACAGTTTACTTGTACGTAACATAGTTCCTTTTTTTACTGAATATTAAAAATAGTTAAATTCATATGACTTATTTTTTAAAAGTATATGCAAAATTTATCGTTACAATTTTGTGCTAGTAAAAATCGGTTAAAATAGTACAATTTTATGGAGGAAAGTGGTAAGGTTATAATCAGGGCCCGGATTCTGATGACCTAAAATTGTTTGAAAAATGACCTATAAAATGACCCTACATTTTAAAGAAAATGACTTAATAATTATAAAAAATGACATAAAACTGATATTTTATTTATAAAAAATTATTATTGTACACACAAAGTTATAGACTAATTTGTACACAATTGTAAAAACTGTAAATAACTGTGATGTTGTGATTGTTCTTTTCTCACTGAAATTTATACTGGCACTGAGGCAGTGGCGAGTCAAACTTCGACATTTTCTTTTGTGGTCTGCCGGATTAGGCCTACATTATTGTTTATTGAGGGTAAACTGTAGTTTGCACTCTCAGATCCAAGCAGGTGGCAGACTCTGGTGCCAAGTCAATCTAATAACAATAGTAATATAATACAACATTTTGGCGTTTCTTTGATTCTCATTTCCAACTGAACATGACAACACTTCAACACCGAGTTTTTCCTTCTTGCATTAAATTAACAACACTTCAAAGGCAGCACCGCTAGTGACGAAAAAAGTTAAGACACTCAATGTAAATACATGAAAATGACTAAATAAGGAAGCAAATTACACGAAAATGACAAATCAATCACGTAAAATTGAAATAAAAGCCATAAAAATATAACATTGCATAAAAAGACAAAAAAGACCTAGTAAAAATGAATTTCTATAATCTAGAGGCCATGACTGGGATTTATCTGCACGTTAGCAATGTCTATGCAGCATCAATAAAAAGATGACATGTCATTAGAATCCGGGCCCTGGTTATAATTATTCGCATAAGCCGCCTTTACTGTCAAAATTGGTCCTGGCATTCTTTCTGTTGGAGTTATAGTTGGAGGGAGTATGGGGAACCAATTGCCCAATAGCACATTTGCACATATACGTGCTTATGTTAAATGGTTGGTCGTTTGTGGGCCGCTAAATCCGTGGCGCAAATCCCATGGAATGATAAGGCCTACCACCTGACCGCTCCGTCATTTCGGCATTGGCAGGGTTAGGGAGCAAATGATTAGGGAAAGATAGTCTTTGTGACCGGTGATATTTATTCCTACAGTTTGCGGCGTCTAGTTTACTCAATTAATTTTTTCCTCTAAGGATTTAAATTTTATGTCATATTTTTCATTTATGTCATATGAAATGTCTAATAATTAAATACACTTTTATTCTGAACAACAAAAAGTATTTTCTAAATTCTATTTCGTTTCATAAAGGGTAAACCAAGTCCTCATACCTGGGTATTCTATGAAATGCAGTACTTTAAAAAAGCTGCTTTTCTTGTTTCGTTTTCTACGGTGTTTACCAGCAATAGCTCATATACATAACTTTAACCTATATGCATACCTTAATAGCACATACTCTCAAGCTCTTCAGGTTATGAATAATACAAGAGTTTCTGCATGTAATTAAATATACACGTATAATGTCTTGCGAAGTGTTTTTAACGCGCAAATCAACGACAAAATACAAGTATACTCATTAAGAAAACGCTAAACAAAAGTTACATCAGGGTTTGCTTACCCGAGGGAAAAAAAGTACGCTATCTTCTTACAGCATGGACCTAAAACATTCCCTTGTGACTTTAAGCTTCTTCCAAGAAAAGATTTTAGCATGCCACCTCTCGCTCCTTCACACGCTCTCTCTCTCGCTCTCTCTCTCTCTCTCTCTCTCTCTCTCTCTCTGTCCGCTATTCCTCTTTATTTGCCTCTTCGTTTCTCATCGTCTTTCTTCACTTTCTTCATTAATTTATGTGCTCTTTACAGTTTTACAGAGATTATTATTTTTATCTCGTGTTTGTTTTCTTTTAGGCTGGAAGCTTTCTTAAAGGATTAACGCTTCCCTCGAAGACAAGAGCTTAAGGCTGTTTCTTATTTCTTTTTTAAATTACTGTACAGTTAATAAAATCCTCGATGTGTAACTTCGTGAGTATGGCAAGTTTATTTTGTTTACATTCAGTATTCCCTCGTTTTCGTGATTTTCCCCAGCTTATAAACAGGAGGAAACTATCTTCCCGTGTAATGTAAATAGCTACACAATCGGTAGCACTTCGGCACTGAAAGCCGAAGGTCCCAGGTTAAGGTCACGCTATCGGGGGAACTTTTTCTCCTAAAATATTCTAAGAAAATCCTTTGCCAATGTGCAAAGCGATTAACATGAAGTAGACATGAACGTGCCAATGGAATATCGAGAGACTTGTGGACATTAATCAACAATAAAAGTAAAATATTCTGCATCATAATTAGGAATTTAAAAATCCCTCTAGGCAGGCCTACAGGCTGAGGTAGATTTCGAAGTGCTTTTGGTTTAATTTATTGTCACTGCGGTGCATTCTTCTTCTTTTAGCCTTGGCATGACAAACCCGCAATAATAACTGCAAAAAAGAGGAAAGAGCACTTTCCAAACATTCAAATCTCGCCTTATATGAGAGCTATCGAGAAAATAGTTACTGATTTGTAGAGTACTCATCAAGAGCTTTTCAACGATACCCCACAAGACGTGGTTTAAAAAATTTCGAATTTCCATCCCACCACCCCCACTCCTACCCCCAAAACCCCCGAATCGTTGGTGTCACTGTGAACTCCATAGGGAGTACTCTAATTTATTCAAACAAAGTTTCCCTCTATACTTCATAGGGGCCGAGATATAATTTTTTTCAAAATTCCAACCCTCTCCCCCGACCCCCCCCCCCGGGACGAACTTGCTCATTAACGAACTTGTCCGAACTATTGGGCCTAGAAATAACATAATAAAATTTGGTTCAAATATCTTCAAAATTACGGCCGCTAGCGTGTAAAGATATATTTTGAACGGACGGTGATTTCGTACTTAGGAAGGCATGAAACGTAAAGATATTAAAAATTTTTTCGAAAGTCCTGACATTTAGATTTTTCTTCGAAATCTACCTAAAAATCGTATAGTGTCCATTGCACATAGTTTCATTGTGGAAGGAAGTGGATTTCATACACCTACAAGCGCCTAACCTGCTTTGATGGATTAATTAATTATGTATCTACTTACGTGCTCTGTTATAGCAGTAACACGAGCTTCCCTCATAGATGCTTTAATACCCGTCGGGGTTGGATAGACATTAACAGCCGTCGGATAAGATGACTTCAGAAACCTTTATCAGATACCTCAAAGAGCTCCCAGTAGATCATAGAATCCCATGATTTTCGTACAGGTTGAGTATATAAGCCAAGCTTAACCCAAAGTTTGGATCACTCTATGAAAGTCAGCAGGTAAAATATAGTCTCCAGGAACGTTAACTTATCACATTCTAGAAGATCTAATAGAATATGATTTATGTCAACGAATACTGGTGGATTAATACTCAAAATTCTAAGTACAGGTAGGGGGGGGGGGAAGCGGACCAACTTTTGTAGCTGATTTCAGAGCCTTGTGATACGTAAATAAATGTAAGAGATGTAACGGAAACGTTTGTTTTCACAAGAATGCAAATTACGTGAAATTATTTCTCAATTCAAGCAATTTATCGGCTGTAGAACAAATTTCAATACTTTCCCTGTTATCCTGTGAATGCCGCTAGGCATGCGCAGTGGCTCATATCGGCAACTTAGATATTTTAGTCGGTCCGCTTTTTTCCCTACCTGTAAATAATTTTAACAAAAACTAGTATACATAATTGTAAAAAATTCAGTAATGTGATATTTACGAACTTACAGCAAGAAATGTAGCACAAGAAAAGGCATAGGCCTACCATGAAAACTTTTCGCTCAATCAAGGAAGATATAGGTGTTTTCTTTCACTTCCTCGCAGAATTAAATGTTACCTATTACACAACTGAAAATATATTACCATAAAGTTCTTTTATGAAAACATGGGAATTTGGTTACAATAAATTAGATGACACTCTTCGTCAAATGAATTACGTCGTACCGAACCAGGTGTTATTACGAGGGTTGGAAGTTTAATAGTGGCGACACATATATAAAATCATGGTGAATTACAGGAAGTTCAAATCGCTTTTGTTGGATGTTGGTTGGATATCCAGCATACTTCAGAGTAAATAGGAGCCTTCTATCACTACGAATGCTTTCACAGTAACCAGAAGAAATTGGGCTGGCTCTATCAGCTTGTCTAAAATGAAAGTTGGATCTGACAGGAAGTCAATGATTAATAGTAATTCTTTTCTTTCTTTCTTTTTCGTAGTTTTACCTCTCCCTTGTAGGATTTAAGCGACCCAAGCCGCCCGGGCATCTTACAGGGCCGCGACCTGTCGGGAGAGGAATTACCTTTGGATCACATACACACTTTTTTGACCAGACAAGGACATGGAGGGCCTCCCCGGATGAGTGATCAGCCCAATGCCGGGGCCACCTCCGAGACAACACGAACACATAGGACGATACACACCATTCACACACACACTCACTCAGAACAAGGCGAGGATGAGGATGAAGATGATAATGACGGCCAGATGATATCCGGGGACCACAAGGGCCTAAAGTTACCTGACATTTGTCTCATAGGTGAGGGAAAACCCCGGAAAAAACCTCACCTAGGTAACTTGTCCCGACCAGGAATCGAACCCGGGCCCGCTGCGTGAGAGGATTGGACGCATCCCCTGAGCCACAGCGGTGGACTTAATAGTAATTCAATACCTTAAAATTATTCTTGATTCACAATAATATGAAATGACATAATGGAGCAAGATGGATCAAAGCCTATCACTTGTTCTTCACTTCCTTCCGGCGATTTTAAATCATGTGTTTCATTCAATCGTTCATCATAATGAATTTAATTTTTTAAATCAATCTTGAAATATTCTGTAGAGGAATAAAGAAAGTTACTTAAAAGATCAACTACTTGGGGTAGGGAAATGTAAGTCAGTTTCCACTGCTATACAGATTCTTCAATTCGGCGCTAGTCCAAGAGAACGAATATTATCGTTGTAAACATACTGGTTCTATTTACATATTGTCATTCTTTTGTTAAAGTTCGCGCCATAAATAAATAAAAAAGAACAGCGTTCTCAATGGGCGTCCTAGATCTGACTGCTAACATACGGACATCACTGTTAAGTTTCTGTTTGGATACAATCCAGTAGCTACTAAGAGACTACACAACTTCTTACAAGATGCATAATATAGATTATTTTCCGGATATGAATCAAATCTTTTGTTTATGTGGTTCTAGTTGTGACAAAAGAAAATTGATATGCTGGCGAGGTTCAGCCAGTCTTATAACAAAGCTGTTGTCAGTCTTAACTCTCAGTGAGATTAATAATACGAAACCCACGAATCTGGATGAATACAATGTCCAGTCGTTTTTAATGCTCAGCGTGGGACGGTGTTTGTTTACAGTAACAGCTATTATATTACCTTTAGCTTAAATTGAATACTGGGTGGTTGCAAGTATGTTGTCCTGTTGTAGGATTTTATAATCAATAGGTATTAGTTCTCAGAGGTCGAATGGCTTGCATTCTTGCTAACAGATCCAGGATTTTAAAAAATAAAACTTACAAGCGATGTCATCAACTCGTCTTTATTATTTTATTTCCTAGGCCTTTAGATGCTCCCAAATTTCAGGGCGTCTTGCATTGTAATTAATAAATATATTTCATGTTGGGTTATAGATTGAATAATAATTCTACTTCCGAAATTTAAAAGAAAGCTACAATTTGCATTTTTTAATATTCATTCTATCTTTAATATGAAGAGAATTATTGCAATTAGTTTCTACCTAATCTTTTATATTACTGTCCATATTTGAATTAAAAAGTGGGAAAAAATTAATGTTATTTTATGATTATTAAGATATTATTTGATTGGTTTGGATGGTATTTCCGTTGAGATTCTTCAAAATGAAATGGAACATGTTTGATCCTTTGGGGATTTACAGAATTTTAAGAAATCTACACACTCAAACAGGGTTCCTGAGGAAAATTCCAGCCGTTTCATGCACAGCCTGAACTTTCCTTTCTTCCTTAATCTTCCTATAGGTTGATTGCTGTGCTCTTTCGAAACTTGTTAATTGATGCCTCATTCCGGGTGTGGGGGAAAGACACACACACACACACTAAGAGGCAGTATTGGTGTGGTCACGGCCTATCGAATTACATAAATTTATGTATGAATATATTTAATAATACACAAGTGTTTTAGTGCATTGTCAGGATCCTGGTGAGATTTTTCATCAACTTTTTTTCTTTTAGATTAACCTCCTTGTTAAGAGCCAGAATGGTACTTTATGAGATTGTGTGGGGGACGGAAAATGTCTGTCCGTCTGTCTGTCTGACGTGTGTCTGTACGCGCCATAGCTCAAATATGCTTTATCGAATTTTTATGAAACTTAACATACGCATTTATAACATCTATGGGAAGAACCCTATTGATATTGGACCAAATCGGTTGACCGGTGTTGGAGTAATGCCCAATTTAGTGCCTATTTTAATGGAAATATATAAAAAAGGTGCGATAACTCAAGTACGCTTCATTGGAGTTACATGAAACTTGGTATACGTATTTATGACTTACATGGAAAGAAGCCTACTGAATTTGAACCAAATCGGTTGACCGGTACCGAAATAACGAGTGCATCTATTATACTGTAATCTTCGTTCTCCGACAATTCGAAGCATTTATATTGGCTCGAGGCCAACCAATCAGCGAAACTTTCACGAATAGTACAAAATTAGGAAAACAGTTTCTTTACTATATAATGCCTAATTAATTTATTGTCGCTGCGCAGCACTCTTCTTTCTTAGCCTTGGCGTGACAAACCCGCAATAATAACTACAGCAAAAAGAGGAAAGAGCACTTTTTCAAACATTCAAATCTCGCCTTTCATGAGAACTATCGAGAAACTATTTATTGATTTGTAGAATACTCATCAAGAGCTTTTCAACGACACCCCACAAGACGTGGTTTCAAAAATTTCGAATTTCCATCCCCCACCCCCACCCCCACTCGTACCCCCAAAACGCCCGAATCGTTGGTGTCACTATGACCTCCATAGGGAATACTCTACTTTATTCAAACAAAGTTTCCCTCTATACTTCATAGGAGCCGAGATATTAATTTTTCAAAATTTCTTCCCGCTCCCCCGATCCCCCTCTTGGGCCAATTTTGCTCATTAACGAACTTGTCCGAACTATTGGGCCTAGAAATAACATAATAAAATTTGGTTAAAATATATTCAAAATTAGGGCCCTAACGTGTAAATATATATCACAACTTTTTTTTTGATCCGGTGGCGATTTCGTACTTAGGGAAACATTAAACGTAAAGATATGAAAGAATTGTTCGAAAGTCATGAAATGGTATCGATTGCAATAGGTAGATTTTTCTATCTAGGTAGAAATCTACCTAACAATCAACTCGTAATCTCTCCTGGGATTACCTGTGATAAAATTGTGAAAAATCTCATTCCCAATATTCCTTAAAGCTCACTGCCGAAAAGTTAACTCACACAATATGTATATACTGACCTCATTCCTTCCCGTTTCAGGTACATTCCAAGTTGCCATGTCAGCTTTAAATTTGTATTTTAACATAAAACACCTGGTTGATGCGGAAACTACTTTGGCATAGAAGTACTGCGTGCAGTCTAGTCATTCTTCTGCAGGGGCGCTGCATAAAAGTCAATTCCAAGAATATGGGTCGTCATGCATTTGCCATAACTAGCAAAGGATTTAGATGATAATGATGATGATAATAATAATAGATCATAATAATTATAGATAATAATAATTGTTATCTATATCCTCTGCACGTTACGGCAAGTGTATACTAGCCCAATTTGTTGTGATTTATTTTTATGCACCGCCCCTGCAGAAGAATGACTAGACTGCACGCAGTACTTTCAAGCTAAAGTAGTTGCCGCATCAACCAGGTGTTTTATATTTATGTTACTTATCAACAGGGCTCGGAAGTTGATGAAATAATGTTTTTCTGATAAATAATCACAGACAACGCAGGATGTAGTATAAATTCGTCTCGCCTCAAAACGAACAAAAATAGCTTACTTTTATTTGGCGTTATAGTTGTAGTTAATATTATGATTATGGGTCAGGTCGTGGGTTCGGATCGTGGGTTCGGATCGTGAATTCGGGTTGTGAATTCTGGTCGTGGGTTTTATTTTGAGTTTTAAGTTTAGCTGAATGAAGAGCGAATGCATCCCCTGAACACAGCGATGGACCATAAACATAATGAACACTTCATTTGTTCTGACTGCACTTGTCAGATGTCCCACGTCAGAAATATATGTTGAAGTGGATTAATGCAATGGATTATGGTTAAATGTAGGTAAGACAAAGACCTTTGTTTTTTAGCCTTTAGAACAAATTATGTGCTGAAAGCTCAGCCAAGTTACTAGGATTTTATCTCGACAGTAAACTTACTTGGAAGCAACATGTTGAAGCTGTTTGTACTAAACTTTCTTTTACGTAGACTTAAACAGCTGCTATTAATTACTGCTTCGTTAAACGTCTATTATGGATTCTTCCAGTCTCAACTAAACTATGGAATTTTATTATGGGGTCACAGAGCTCATGCGAAGGATGTGTTCCTTTTACAAAAGAAGACTTTACGAATTGTTAAAGGGTGTGATCCAAAAGCGCATTGCAAACCTATTTTTACAGAATTTAAAGTGATGACTGTTTCTTCATTGTATATATTGACAAACATAATGTATTTAATAGAGCATCAAAATGAATTTGCTCCTGTCAGCACCGTTCATTCATATGCCACTCGAAATCATCAAAACATAATTGTTCCTAAATCTAGGCTAACAAGAACCTGTGATAACCATGTTGTTTTGGGTATCAAACTTTTAATAAAGTCCCCCTTGATATTAGAAATACAAACAATATAAGAATTTTTAAGAATAAACTAAGGAACATCCTTCTTACAAAAAACTTTTACACTGTTGAAGAATACTTGGATTGTGATTTTTAATTTATTACCACTTGACTTAACCTATTGTAATCTTCTATGACTTAATGGTGACAGATATATTATTATTGTTATTAAGTGCCAGAATGCTTCGAATTGTCGGAGAACGAAGATTACAGTATAATAGATGCACTCGTTATTTCGGTACCGGTCAACCGATTTGGTCCAAATTCAGTAGGCTTCTTTCCATGTAAGTCATAAATACGTATAGGAAGTTTCATGTAACTCCGATAAAGCGGATTTGAGTTATCGCACCTTTTTTTATATATTTCCATTAAAATAGGCACTAAATAGGGCATTACTCCATCACCGGTCAACCGATTTGGTCCAATATCAATAGGGTTCTTCCCATGGACGTTATAAATGCGTATGTTAAGTTTCATAAAAGTATGATAAAGCTTATTTGAGTTATGGCGCGTACAGACACACGGACGGACGGACAGACAGACAGACAGACAGACAAACAGTTGAGATACAATGCCGGATTTTTAATAACTGAGGGCTTTGTCTGCAACGCAGTCAGATGTTTGTTTACTTCGTTGATCTAGTTGAAATCGAGTACTACATGAATACTGTTATATACAGAAGGTACATTGAGAAAGAAATAATTAACGGAATTATTTGCCACTTAATTTGTGAAATTTTGACATATTTTAAGAATTTCAAGTTGCAAAACATTTAGATTTGACAAATAACACTATTCTTTCTCATACGCTTATCAAACTAGACCGTCATACTGACTGAGTTGGCCGAATGGTAACGTCTTGGAGTCGTTTTCTGGAGGTCACTGGATCAAATCGCGAAGCCGGCCTATTTGACATTTATTTTTTTATTTTATTTTTTATTTTTATGTGAGTGCGCGATTATCAAGATATCACAAATCTGTAGTTCTGCTGACGCTGGTCGATTTTAATTTGATTAAAACATTTATTTTCTGCATATCATAATTGCAATTATAATTGATTCAACAAAACCATTCTGGCATTTTGTTATACCAGTTTACCTAATTTTATTATAATTAATAATATCGTCTTATTACTAGGGACCGGATTCTTTGGTTTTCACATATTATTTTCATACTACCAAAACCATAATCGCTCACATGCTAATGTGAAAAACGGACTAGGGAAAGCATGACTCATGGGCTACATTAAAACAGTTACTTAAGATTTCAGGTGAACGCTTTGCTTACTTTTATGATCAACTACGATGCTATGGCCTTTTAGGATATTTCATAATCCTGGATTCTGAGAGATAAGTTCATATCTGCTTTTGAATTCTATTTCTCAGAACAATCTGAGTTTTCCTGTATTTCAATTAAATTATGATGAGATGACATTTTGAAAGGAGGTACTTGAGAAAGAAAACCCTAAAGGGAGGATGCTGTATTTATTTAGTCGACATGGATCACTTATTGAGCAGAAAAGCTCTTCGTTGCCTGGTTACGGAGATAGAATCACAGCGCCCGGAGTTTATGTAACTTTCGATACAAACCGTGTTTGGATAGCTGCTTACCGTCAGGCGTTATCATTAGCTCTCTTCAAAATGAATTAGGCTACGAGAAGTTTGTTAACGAATTTTCGCACTCTTTAAATCCAGTTCCATGAAATTATCAGAATATGGGCTTTTAACGGAAAAAAGCCTAATGAATTTTTCCTCTCGCGATAGGACCTAAATTAGTAGAGTGTTCGTGTATGTTTAACGTATTTATTCAACTTCATTTATACACGTTTCAACTTCGCGGTCATATCACGTGTTGGAATCTGTGAGTATACCAATAGGCCGAATAACTATTGATGATTGTTTTCTGTTGTTCGTGTGTAACGGTTTCTTACATTTTTTGACCATACGCTTATTATATGTGACGCAATAATGTTTTAATGACAACCATTAAAATACAGATTTTCATTATAACTCTGGTGTGGTATCAATCAATATCGAACACAGAGCAGTCTTGAAGTCTTGAGAGTAACAAATGAAGGTGCCATAACTCAAATACGCTTTATCGGAGTTACATGAAACTTGGTTTACGTATTTATGACTTACATGGAAAGAAGCCTACTGAATTTGGACCAAATCGGTTGACCGGTACCGAAATAACGAGTACATCTATTATACTGTAAACTTCGTTCTCCGACAATTCGAAGCATTTTGATGAAGCTGTCACTTACTCAGTGACAATAGACAAATCCTAAGCAAGGAATATTATATTATTGTATGGAACCAGGAGGTTCATTGCCACGGTTACATGATCCCGCCATTCAACCCTATTCTGCTAACTCCATCCAAACGTCCCTCGCACATTCTACTTCCCTTAAATCTATCCTAATATTGTCCTCCCACCCACGTCTAGGTCTAACAAGTGGTCTCTTCTCTTCGAGTCTCCCAATCAATATTTTTGATATATGTCTTTCCTCCCCCATGCGCGCAACATGTCCAGCCCATTTCATCCTCCGTGATATAATCGTAGGAACCGTCTCCGTTTATTTGATTATCTAAAATCTAAAAACTTAAACATTAAATTGTGATTGAACAAAAACAGTCGTATTCAACTTGCCTAAAATGGCAATTAAGACACACTTATAAAAATTATGAAACCAGAGTTTTATAAACATACTAGGATCATTATAGGCTCATTGCATAATAATTGCATAATTTATTTCAATTTTGATGATTTTGATATAGGATGGAGTAGCGGGGACGATTCATTGTCAGTAAACATCCCATCCGCCATTTGCCTACAGTATAAAGAAAATAAAACAGTATAATATGCAAGCTGGGGTGGTTTCCAAGATTACGCACTATGTATGTTTTCAAAATAAAGTTTAAAATAGGTGAATTTTAGATTGTTGTGTTCTTCATAAACCACAGAATCATATACTGTAGCAATTTCCTTTTTTTAGGAATTGTCCTGTGAGAACGAGAATGAAGATGTCACTTTTATAACCTATAAATGGCAGTCTGTGAACAGAAAATGGACGTTGGAAGGCGAGAATTAAGACTGGTTGTGCGTTGCGAATGGGTCACGTGATTCAGAAACAGGGCTGTAAACTTTATGGTGATGAACACTAACATTACTCTTCTTAACCTAACTGCCACCAACCTAGCTCTACCTGTCACTAACACTAATATCAATATTCATAATCAAACTTCAACAAACCTAGCTCTACATATAACACTAATACCATTATTCCTAACCTAACTTCACTTACCTAGAATCGGAAGTTGGTATGTAGTGCGAGCGAAAGTGGGTAATGAAGGAAACTAAACCAGCTTGCTTAAATTATTTTTCTTAATTTCAAGATATTACGAAAGTAAAACGCATTTCATGTTAGATTATTGCTAAACTTTAGTTGTTCTTCATTAAATCCCATTGGTGTCCAGCGAAGTTATATGAAAAGCATTTTCTTTGAAGGAACAGTGTTAATTATTCTAAATTTTTTCCAACAATAATACCTATTCAACTCGATCTTTTAGAGGGTGTATTATGCATGAATTGGAAACTGAGTGCTTTAGAGAATAATTGCCCATTAGAAGAAACAAAGCAACTGAAAAGTCAAGTAAGGTGTAAGTGGCTTCTCTAGTACTATTAACTTCAGCAAAACAATAATGTTGATGTAATTGAGTGCTTGCTACCTTAGAACAGAGTTTAGTTTGTTCGCTAGTTAAGATTTATCGCTAGTTAAGATTTATCTGTCCGATTAAGACGATATTAATAAGTAGGCCTAATAACAACAATAATAAAATCAGGTAAACTGATGTAACAAAGTGCCAGTATGTTTTTGTTTAATCAGTTATGACTGCAATTATCATAAGCAGAATATGTTTTTTTTTTTTTTAATTGATTTCCAAGTTAAGCTCCAGATTTATTCATTAAGCAGGGCTTACGGAAGAAGAAAGGTCTACCATCTCGGCCACCTGGGTCATTTTAACGGTCTAGTTGGATAAGCGCATGTCAATTAATATGAGTTTTGTCATAGCTACCTGTATTTTAATTTCCAAGGCCTTATAAGATCACAGTAAAACAATAGGCTATGTTGTCAAGATAACTGATTTTAATTTTTTTTATAAATTCTTTCGAATACGTATATTACCATAAAATAGGCACTAAATTGAGCATTACTCCGAAACAGGTCAACCGATTTTATCCATTATGAATAGACGTCTTCCCACGGACATTATAAATGTGTATATCAAGTTTCATAAAAATCCGGTAAAGCGTATTTGAGTTACCGCGTCTTTAAAATATACACTAAATTGGGTTTTACTCCGGTACCGGTCTACCGATTTGGTCCAGTATCAGTAGACGTCTTTCCACGTACATTATAAATGGGTATACAAAATTTCAGGAAAATCCAATAAAGCATAGCTTATTTGAGTTATCGCGACTTCTTATATATTAACATAAAAACACTAAATTGGGCATTATTCCGGTACTGGCCAACCGATTTGGTCCAATATCAATAAACGTCTTCCCATGGACATTATAAATGCGTATACGAAGTTTCATAAATATCCGATAAGCGTATTTGAGTTATTGCGCCTTTAAAGTAGACACTAAATTGGGTTTTACTCCGGTACCGGTCAACAGATTAGGTTCAAATTCAATAGGGCACCATAATCTATTAAAATAGGCACTAAATTGGGCATTACTCCGGTACCGGTGAACCGATTTGGTTCAATATCAATAGGGTTCTTCCCATGGACATTATAAATGTCTTTTCCAAGTTTCATGAAAATCCGAAAAAGCGTATTTGAGTTATGGTGCGTACAGACACACGGACAGACGGACAGACGGACGGACAGACATTTTTCGTCCACCACACAATCTCATAAAGTACCATACTGGCACTTAATAACAATAGTAATTATAATATTCGTCGTTGAAGTTTTTCAATTGACCTAATCCTTCTGGTGGCATTAACGCCATGGGGTCGACTCAGCCTCTAGCAGAAATGAGTACCAGGAGCAATCCTGGGGGTAAAGGCGGCCGGTGCATAAGGCTGACAATCTTACCACCTTCGCGTGCCGAATGTCTAAAAATTTGAGAGTCTTAACCTCCTGGAACCCTCTGGGCCTCCGTGGCTTGTAATAAGGAACACTTTACTTTTTAAATTAAAATATTCTATGATCAAGTGATTGCACAGTTAGTTTAATATATGTGGGATTCCCGAAGTTTCCGAAGACTCGTACATCCATTGTCATTATTTGTACTTGTATTAATAATTATAATTGTTTTGCAATATTTTCGTATTATTTTTATCATCAGATATGCAGTCATCTGACTTCTAATTTATACTTCACTACTCGCTGTAGGAATCCCAACAATACTTCACTACTCGCTGTAGGAATCCCAACAATGATTGAAAGAAACCTAACAGAAATATTCACATATTGCCCTTTTATATAACGAGTATATTGATCCCATGGATACTGAACTCTGGTATAGGCTACTCTATCATAAAGTGGTGTCACAAGGTAATAACAGAACACCCACATATTTTATTATTCATACACCATTGTGTTAGCCTACTATAATATTTCCTTTTCAACTCAATATGCAATGAGTAACGCATCTGAGTAAATATAGCACAGAACTGTTAATAAAAACTTTTCCACAATCATGGTTCGTATCTATTTCGCATTGCTGTATATAGCAGGGTTGGCCAGCTACCAGGGAGCCACATTTAGACGGAAGAGTTTGGAAAGAGCCGCACATATCTTGAAGATCAAATGTGAATTGATTAAAGGTCAAATATAGAGATAACATTTAGAAAAAGCTGAAAAAATGACGTTTTTCCACAAACTTAGATCTCCTCACTATTCGTGTAGCACACCTACAAACATTTGTATAACTTCCACAAATTAAAATAATTCCTGTTAACATGAACTTTTTCTACTGTCCACTTTGCTTGCTAATTGCTTGAAAACTAGTAGGTGGCCAGTGAAGGTGGTTCTCAGAAGTTCAATTAAATGTACTCAGTTAAAACTGCTCGGTGCTTAGATTTAATGAGCCTCATTGTTGAATATGATTACTCGCACGAAGAGGTTGTCCCAAAAATGGAAAAAAAGCATTCTTGCACAGAGCTTTATAATTGGAAAGTTTTGTTTTGGTGCTGATATTTAGCGACGGGTAGCGAAATTGTTTCGAGAAATCTAACAAGTGCCACGGAATTTTTGTTCGCCTTATAGCTGTATTCGAGGAAAAAAATAATAAATTGTCAGCCCAGAAAAATTAAACAATTTTCAGTTTAGAATATTAGGAGAGCCGCATGCGGCTCGCGAGCCAAGGTATGGCCACTATGGTTAAGTTATATAGGATACACATAGTATGTGTGGTAAGACAAATATAACAGGCTATTTCTTTTTCCTCCGTTCTACTCTCTTCCTAGAAAATCGGCGCGAAAGACTCTGCGATCGTTTTACTTTAGGAGGGTCTGGGTTTATACATAGTTATACATTTCCACAAACCGGATTAAGTGTTTCGTAAGTGTTTGTCAAGATATTACGGTAAATGCCGATTTGGATAAAATTATGATCCTATGAATTTTATCAATACCTGATTGTGCCAAAAAATCTAATGTAAGCATATACTCAGGGACTCTTCCATCCAACGTTGTCCACAATCTGATACTTCGTATACCGCTGAACATTTACTCACACTTCTGGATGTGACCCTATCAATTTCTCTTTCTGTGGATTTGTTCATCTATAATAGCTCTATGTCTGCTTCTCTCCTTCCCTCCCTCCCTCCCTCCCTCCCTCCCTCCCTCCCTCTCTCCCTCTCTCTCTCTCTCTCTCTCACACACACACACACACACACACACACACCCTTTATCTCTTTCTCCTATTATTTCGTTCATTTCTTTCTTTCTTTCTTTCTTTCTTTCTTTCTTTCTTTCTTCCTTCCTTCCTTCCTTTTCCGCTCTACGCATTTTTTCTTCTTTATTTATTTATTTATTTATTTTTCATTTGTTTAAAACTTTATTTATCTTTGGTCGTCTGTTTATAGTAGCTGCCAAATTTTGTGACAGTAAGTCATTCACCAATACAGCAAGTGTCAAAATTTCCAGGAGTTCAATCCACGACCGACTTCGCTCAAATTTGAATGGTAAACCTCAAAGAAAACAAAGAATCTGACAAAGTTGCACGATATGTTGTGGATCAAAGAGTAACGCAGATTTAAAGTCTTATAGGTCCTACATAAACTACATTCTTCTTCCTCATATTCATAGTATAAGGCTAATTATACCAGCTAGGCCTACCAAGTGTGTACCTTAATCTCATTTTCGAATAAATACAGGACACAGTCATTTGACCTGGATACAGTCTACTTAAATACTGTTATTAGACGCATTACTTTATACGTCTGATTTGCAATAGAAAATATTACATTGTAGGTATAAGATAACGCTACTAAAAGATATTACTGTCTTAGTGCTGGCATTCTCTACTAAAGTGCGACCATGGTAGGCTACTAGAACCCACGTCAGTTCTTGGAAGCGTAAGTTAATACCGGGAAGGAAGGCTTGGAGTCACATCTGAATTGGAGAGTGAGGCGTAAAAATTGGACGAACAAGGGAAACTGATCGGCTCGACGTCACGTCAAGAACAAGATCGATTAGTTCGGTGACGTCATTTTCTGGTGGCCACATCAGCCAAATAGAAAGGAGGAACTTCGAGTCTTCAGCTATGACAAAATGCACTCTAACAAATTGAGTTTCACACCGTGAGTTAGTTCCGGATGTTTAACATCGTTTCTCTTACTTCAAGAATCTTTTTTTTTTTCTCTCTTGCTGAAACTCTCTTGCCTAAATATTTATAGTTGCAAAATATGGTAAAAATTGTAAGGTACTTCTCTGATTTGTAATTTTAAATTTGGTGGAAATATAAAATGGTCTTTTGAAGAATGGGTGGTGTTACTGTACCGTTTGAGCTATCATTATGGAATAATTTTCTAATTTTCATTATTATTATTATTATTATTATTATTATTACTATTATTATTATTATTATTATTACTACTATTATTATTATTATCTAGGGTCTATTATAAAAAAGGATACAACAACAAATTTAGAGATTCAAAGAAGAATAACGGATGAGAAGAGAATTATAGGAATGCTAAATTCAATCTTATGGAGTAAAAATATTTTACATAAAACTAACAAATTAATATATGAGGCATTATTCCAAAGTACAAAGCCCTATGGTACAACATTATATGGCGCTGAAACTTTGACCATAAGTAGACAACAAGCAAACAAATTAATGGTAATAGGAATGGATTTTTGGAGGCGTTCAGCAAGAAAATCCAGGAAAGAAAACAATCGGAATAATAGAATAAGGGAAAAAATGCAAGTTGAAAATAATATTTTGGAAATTGTATAAGAAAGACGCTTGAAATGGTAAGGACATGTACTCAGAATGACACAGGATAGAATACCCAAGAAAATTTTGGATTGGAAAGTAGAAGGTAAAAGAAGAAAAGGGAAGCCCAAAGAGTGCTGGATGGATGGGGTGAAAAGGAGTATGGCGAGAAAAGGATTAAGTGAAGAAGATGCTATGGACAGGGACTTATGGAGGCAAAAGATTGTTGTGGGATGAAGGAAAACCATTGTATTGTGGAATATTCCTTAAATATATTATTATTATTATTATTATTATTATTATTATTATTATTATTATTATTATTATTATTATTACTAATAGGGCAGAGCCTGTTAATTTCGCTACATTTATGTGGCAGACTGTCATCGGAATCGAATCGAACTGAGAATATCTGTGCCCACTACTATACAGGGTGTTAATGAATGACATGTAAAGTAGGCAACGGGTACCAAGGAAAATCCCATTTGTCCTATAATTTTGTGTGTAATTTTGATGTGAAGTGTCACAGCTCTTCCTCAGGTTATGTCCGCAGCCAAGTGGTTAGCAATGTTCCGCCAGGAGGCAGTCCTGAGTGTTGTGTGCGGTGCTTCAACCTATTGTTGTTGCCAAGAGGACATCAATTGTAACTCTGTATCTCCCATTTCTCGCTTCAAAATTCAATCTTGCACGCTCAAAAGGTCCCTTTATCTAATAATTTTGAAATGTTGGGGGTTCTATGCGGGTTGCGGCCCTTATTTTATAAGGGGATTATTTCAAAGGGGTGGCCAACCAGACCCTTAAGAGGATGAAAAAATCCCAGCATTATCGGTTGACAACTGAAGTTCTTATTACAGTTACTGGGTATAGTGTTAATAGGGGATTCAAACTATGTTGTTCACTGTATGCTTCATTTAACATCAATTAGTATAAAAACAAAGATCACCCACTCAAGTTCTCATCAGTGCTAACAATGCTTTTAACCCGGTAATTTACTCCGAACTGAAATGACCACTAATCCATAGGATATTCAAATGTCTTCACGATTATTTCACTTTCCGGTGCTTTTCTTATCTTCAAAACATTCAAAACTTTATGTAGGCCTAGATTCAGACAGAAAGCTAGTCACTGAATTAAATAAACTAAATTTAAAAAGAGATTTTCATTCACTACGTAAATTTCTTGTTAAATTGCATAGAGTTTTGATTATTATAAATGCTAATAATATAGGCCCTATTAACTAAGGCACTAGCTTATTTACCTTTTTATCTTTCCCGTCAGGTCTAGAATGGCTCAAACAAAGCGCTATAAAATGAAGATACCACACCCTGTTAACGCCTGAAATGGGCGCAAGGGAGTGAAGTAAACATTACAAAAATTTGAGATAATGTTTAGGATCACTCGTCTAAATTGTGATGTCTAATGAAACATGTTGGACATTAGCTAAAATGAACCTACTCTTAATTGAATGAACACAAATTAATTTATAATTTCTCTGTGAATTTATTTTATCTTAATTTTTAATAATTTAATTCATTATTTTAATATTTATCTATAATAAATTTAATATTTATTTAATATTGTAATGTACTGTATAATATTTTAATATTAAAAAAATTCAAATTACAAAAATCCAGGTTAAAAATTTTTTACTATGGAAAAAATAGATAAAACACAAAAATAGAATTTTTTATGTACTATAAATATAATATTAAGAAATACACCCGAATGAGCAAGGATGCTTGTGCTCAGGTGCAAGTCCTAATAGAGCATAGAGCAGAATGATAAAGGAGGAGAAACGATGAGCAGAGTGGAAAAAAAGAAGAAAAATAAATAATGTGATGTAATTTATATAAAATACGACAAAATTTTAAAAATAGAGGCTTATTAGAAAAACAGATAGCTAGCAATAAATTACAGATAATTTTTTTTAACTCGTATTAAATTTAGTAACAGCGTTTGCTGAGAGCTCAGAGTACATTCTGATTATAGAGTTATAAAAGCGGGGACCAAAATTTATGCTACATTTTAACCCTGCCTATGAAATGGGCTGGACATGTTGCGCTCATGGGGAGGAAATACATATATCTAAAAAATATTGACTGGGAGACCTGAAGGAAAAGACCACTTGGAAGACCAAGACGTAGGTGGGAGGACAAAAGTAGGATAGATTTAAATGAAGTAGGATTTGCGACAAATGGTTGGATGGAGTTAGCGCAGAATGGGGTTGCATGGCGGGCTCAGGTAAGCGCGGCAATGAACCTTCGGGTTTCATAAAATATATAATATTCCTTTAGCTTGCTGAGGAATTGTCTATTGCCATTGAGTAAGTAAATAAGTAATCCCTACAGTTAAGTAGCAGGGGAAATGTTATCTGAGTAGTTCCAAGAGCTGAGGCTTTCATATTTTGAGAAATAGTATAATACTGTATGCGTAATTAGATTGTAAATGATAAAACTATTTTGTGAAGAAAAGAATTAACCTTCTCTGAATAATATTAGCAATATCTTTGTTTGTACACATCTTCAATAAAACTACTGTATTTCAAATCATATGATATGACAATGTGAAGTTAAACAGTATGAAGTGATTTTCAAGAGAACGAAAAACTGCAGAACGCGTTCATTTGAAGTAGCGTGTGAAATGAGTCTCTGCAATTGAAGGATTATAATGACTGAAATGCATTTCAAGAGCTAGTTGCATGAAATCCGTCAGAAGAATATTGCAGCTCTCTTTTGAAGTGCAATCATTGATTCAATGATGCTGCAGAGGGAAAAGCTTTTCATTCTACCAGATAAAAACCATTCACTTTCACATTGCAAATGCATGAGTTAATACATTTTCATGCTATGGAATCATCACATAGTACTAAGGTGTCAAACACGTACAAGCTATTGTTCCATTAAACAGAAGATTATAGGTACAAAAAATATAACACAATAGAATTTTTATTTTTTCTAGTTTAATTGGATTACAATGTAGTGAATGACAGAATGCACAAAATGCATCCTAGGTACAATTCGAAAAAAAATAAAATTATCTCCATTCAATTTCTTGTTTCCTTTCATTAATTTAATTTATTTCTCTCTTTACGCCGTTATTATTCAATTAAATCTAATTGATTACTGTTTTTCTTGTTTTGTTTTCTTTCTTTAGTTCGCTTTCTTTCTTATTTTCCTTCTTTCTCCCTGTTCTCCTGTTTATAATTTTTCTGTCTTTTATTTATTTGTTTGTTTCCTTTTCAGTTATTTAATTGAATATTGTTTCTCTCTTTTTCGTTTTATCTCTGTGTATCTGTTTCTTTTTTATTGGTTGGTCTTTTTCTTCCTTCCTTCCTTCCTTCCTTCCTTCCTTCCTTCCTTCCTTCCTTCCTTCCTTCCTTCCTTTTTTCTTACTTTCTTTGAAAATAATAATAATAATAATAAACTAAACTCTGTGGGGCTACATCCCTGAAGGGACTATGACTACATTGACCGCTGCGTCATCTACCATAGGCAGATGGCAGGATTGAGGGCATGTGGTCAGCATGCCGACACCCACGGTCGTTAATGGTGGTAGCTCCTCAATTCAAATCACGAGGCTGAGTGCAACCCCGTTCCATACCTCCCTACCTCAGAAAGATCCGAGGAGGTGATATATTAAGGGATATAAAAATCGATCAGATGAAAACGGTGCGTTAAAAGCTTACTTCTATTGAATGAGTTGAGAATATGACTAGTCTTAATGAGATAATATAAGACGGAACATTTTTTTATTGGGCCTCCACCACCCCCGAAGCTCTCCGGTCCCAACAACATTTCGGCGCATTTGTTATATTACTTCATTTGCTGTTCTTGTGCATCTTAAATCAATGAGGAAATGTATGCTGAGCTAGCTGTTTGCTTCAGCACAACTGTGTATTTTCTTTGTGTTCGGTCATCTGTCTCGCGGGGGTTGTGTCTGTCTCTGATCCGGTATTCACCTGATAGAGTGAGGGAATCCCCGAGAAAAACTCACTCGGATCGGCTACTACAGTATTTTTCATATGAGAAGCCTTTTCCTTCACCGCCAATCACGTGTACGGGCTAAAGGACTTGCCGCTTGCAGTAAGAGTCTTCCCTCCGTCTCGCCGTCTCTGATTGGACCGCGTATCTAAGCAGGAGAAGGAAGAAAGGGCTTGTCATCTGCAAAACACTGTAAGAGGGTTCACCCGTAATGCCCCGGGCACTTCGGGCAATTGTCATTTGTGTTCGGTTTTCCCCAGGAGCCCGATCATTCTTCTGGGATACGTCTCCCTATCGGTTATTCTCAATTCCGATTTTTCTATACCGTCTATTTCCTGCTCTTTTTTGACAATAGCAGTGGTAGTCCTCTTCTAGATTGAGCCTATTTAGGTTTGTTGTGAAGTATCCTTGTCCCGAGAAGAACTGTGATGTCGGGTAATCTAACGTTACATGTTTCAATCTGAGTCTGTCTCGAACGCTGGGGAAATAATCCCTTTGGGGTCTTTCCAACATGATAATTGTGAGGTTTCTACGTTGGAGTTAAGCTCCTTCTTATTATGAGTGTTATAAATTTCCGGTGTACGCAGCCTTTTTTAAAGCGTTCATTACGTTCACGAGGTTATGAAGGAAATTTCTGCTTCCGACTAAACAGGGAGGAGACTAACAAAAATGAGGAGCAAATATCCTCTGCAAAAAAGTTCGTGTTAAAAGAAATTAAACTTATGAGATTAATAAAAGGAGGAAGATCACCTTCTTTTTTACATTCTCTTATGAACGCTGTGTGTTGATAACTTACAAATGCTTTTAACATACTATGAAGTCATACTTCCCCACATTATAAAGTATATATACGAGGGTCATTCAATAATTAAAGAGACAAACTGACCTGGAGGAAAAACAGTTTATTGTTACAAAACAAGATTTCTCCTACTTTTCAACCTAATCTCCATCAACATTTGTGCACTTGTCCCAACGGGTTACTAGCTTTTCGGCTGCAAAGAACTCTTTGTCTTTGTGTCGGAGCCAATTTCCCACAAATTTCTTGACATCCTCGTTATCCATGAACTTCTTCCCACGTAATGCCTCCTTCAGTGGACCAAACAATTCGAGTTTCAAGTGAGGAAGTTGCAACTTCAACAGGCCGGCCAGAACGGTGTTCGTCAGTCACTAATTCTCGACCACTTTTGAACTGTTCTACCCACTTGTAAAAATTTCCACGGTTCATACAACTTGCACCATATACTTTAGTTATCCTAAACTATATATTAGCTGGTTTTTCACCTTGAGCAATCAAAAAACGAATCACAGAACGTTGTTCAACCAATGTGGAATTTTCAAGAAGACCTGACATCGTTAAACTTAATTTTGAGGTTATAAACAGAGCAATGTTGATCCATCAGCTGATTAGAACTCATCCCAGTGATGCCAACTTAAAATCCTAAATGTATCAAACTTGTACTTCCAACCGTCTTTTCCCCAGACCAATTTGTCTCTTTAATTATTGAATGACCCTCGTATATAGGCATATAAATATAAATAACATGTAAATTTGTGTTATATTAAGTAATGGAGACAGTTGAAAGTAGCCGTTATTTTGTATAGGTCGGCTGAAGCATAGGTATCAGTATAGAACATTCTAATATTATAAGAATTTACCACATAGAGTAATTTGCCTACACAAAAACTTCACTTTTATCTCTTTACAAAGCATCCGCTGTCATCAACAGCTCCACTTTGCATTTAGATGAAGATTGAAAGGCAAAGAAGTAGTCCTGATCGAAGAATCTTCGATCTCTAACTTGGGATTCAAGTAACCGAAATTGATCACCGAATGTCGCTGAGGCTCTCTCTATACTTGGAGCTCAAAAGTACTTTGAACAAACTCATAAATATCAATTTGCATGTCGCGGATGTATTGGATGTTACTAAATAAATGGAATAAAAATAAGTACGTAACTGCTGTAAAAGGAGAAATTCTTGTGAAGAACAGACATCCATGAAAATTGTACTGTAAGTAACTTTACTTTCCATCTTTAATAAAAAATTACATAATACCTTTCTTCTCATCTTCTTTTATTTATTTTTCTTCCTATGCTTTTCGGTTACATGGATCTGCCTTCAATTGTAATTGTATTTGTTTTTATTTTCTACAATTATTTACAAATATTGCAATTTTACCTATTTTAAGTATTTTATATAAATGAAAGCGGTCAAGGGACATCATTTCTGTTAGAGGCTAAGTCGATCCCAGTGCCATAGTGCCACCAGAAGGATTATGCTAATTGATAAATCTCAACGACTTCATTGGAAATCGAACCCGCGACCTTCCTGTTTGTAGCGCAGTGCCGTAACCACTAAACCACGGCGTACCCCCAGTTTGATAAGACCTCTGAAGATATTAATTTAAATGATAGGCTGTTTTGCTCACTTTCTAGGATTTGGTTAAGTCTTTATTTAAAAAAAGGCAGTTTTAAGATCTCAAAAGATGTTTTAAACTTCCTTGTCCATTGTATAAACATACAAGAAAACAATCATATGAAATAAATGTTAGTAATCATTTACAGAGCACGGAAAATAATATTTAGACGTTAATTTAGTTAAATTCTAATTCCAATTGCTGTAAACGTGAGATGCAGATATGGGAAAGGGAGAAAATGCTAGAAAGGTGTGATAAGGAATTTGCAGACGAAAAGCTTGTGTTAAACGGAGTGTAGAGGAAAAGTCAGATAGTGAATGACGGATATATGGATAGAAATACACCATAAACCGTGACTTAGAAATGAATATAACGGTGAATAAAGATGAAACGCTGGTAGCATATGGTACGCTGTACTTGACAGCCTCTGAACTCTATCTCAGAATACACGAGTAACCTCACTCTGCAACCAACTCCTGGCAAAAATTTAATCAAACTCAGATTAAATCGAATTACCGGTGTGCAATTCAATTTTGCTTATGTTATAAAAGCCAATTTGTTCCTCCCAGCAGACAATATGTGTGCTATGGAGTCTCGGTAAACTTCTTAATGATCCCCTGACTCCTTAACCTTCCTGATTGCAATTAGAGCAAATATAGAAGCAATCAGCCTTACCGGCGGAAACTTCCTTTCTCATGGGGTAAGAGATAAAAATTAAGAAGAATAAAGAAATAAACAGTTATGAGTTGTTAAAAGCTATAAAAATTGAGGCGATAAAACTACTGGACAGTTTATTTAGTAGTTCGTGTAGGAAGGATAAATAAAGTTATGTTCAGACCATGTAAACCCATGTGGAAATTTCGCACATTAAACCTTCCCTTCTTCCCAAAGTGATTTAGGCCTAGCCTTTTCTCATGTGCTGTTATACGAAACCTATAGCAGTAAATAAGGTATCAGTGGATGGTATTTTTTACAGACGTCTGACATTGTTTACACGCTACCCATCGTTTTCACAAACTCAGGTTAAGTCTTGGGTTTGTTGAGGCCGAGACTAACAAATACGCATTCCCCGAAATACGGTCTCTTATTCTATGCTATAATGTAAAGTTATAATAAAATGTTACTCTCCATGCCCAGGGCAGAAAAAGTGATGTGTGTCCATTGCATCATAGGCTATATTTATTTACGTGAATTTTTATTGTTGTTATTATTATTATTCTGGTCACGGAAACCACCATTAATGGCCGTGGGTGTCGGCATGCTGAAAACATGTCCCCCAATCCTGTCATCTGCCTATGTCAGATGATGCAGTGGTCGGGTGGTAGGCCTAGTCCCTTCAGGGATGTAGTGCCACGGAGTTTAGTTTTTATTATCATTGATTTATAGGAACTCTTTCAGTAGCCTCTCTAATTTTAGTCGATTATGTAAAATCCCAGTACCACGTAATTTCCCAAACCAACCGTGTAAAAATAGTGTTGTCATGGATAGCCTACTGCAAATTGACTTCATAACCGTGCAGTGTGAATTCCACATGCTGAGCTTAGATATTTCATTATATATATGATGATGATGAGTGTTCTGCCCGAAGGCAGGTCCAGACCCTGGACGAAGCCATGGGGTGATGACCACGACTCGTCTGAGGTGATTCAGGCAAGGATGATACCGCGGAGATGTGCCATTGCCTCTCGCGGGTATATATAAGTGACCATTTTAAATAAACCACGAATTTCCATGAAAATTATGTTCAAGAGAGGTATGATACATTTAATTAAAAAAAAAAATGGTCTGCTTTCACTTTCAAACCGTGTATTATTTTATTAAAAGGCGGTATTGCCGTAAGCCTACTCTTGTCGGTAAAGCTACTGATGTTTTTTTGTCCTAGTTGCAATTCCGATAATTTTGTTTAGTGCAGACATACAATCGAATCTTGAAAAGATTATATGATTATTTTTACCCATGGAAATATTGATCATAGGAAAAATTGTAAGTATGCTAGATTTTAACGTGCTAACACCGAGATTTAGATGCTGAATTTATTGTGCTAAATCTATCACCAATATGCTGAATCTCTCAATGCTCACTCCTGCAGCTTTTTACCTTCATGGGCAATTTGTATTAAATCAACTTAGGGCGAACATAGAGTAAATCAGCGGTTATAAACTAAAAACAATGAATGTGCATGTGAACTGCTCAGTTAAGTTCGAGTTCAGAATATTGGGATACACCGAGCAGCGAGATTAAATAAAATAGCTTTAATAGTAGAGTACTAATTTTGCAGAGTAAAGAATCCAAACCTGCTTTATGGTTATACTTCCGGCTTCGTTTTAGGTAGAGCGTGGAATATGTTAAAAACATGAAAATAAAACTCTTTTTTTCATTTCATGTACGGAGAATGCTCTTAATAGCCCAGTTGATCCAACTATAAGCAGAACATTACAGAAATGCTATGAAAAGGCCCGTAATAAAGTTTCCAAGTTATGAGGAGCCATTTCACTAAACAGAATTCTACATGTTATATGATTATTACACGCTTTTGTGAACCTGAAAAGAACCGATTTAAAATGTTCAATGAAAGAAAAGAATATCAACCTGGGAAATAAAACACTTTGGCAATAAAAGGGATATTCATTTTACAACAGGTTAAAACTATAAAATCCATTACGGCTATCTTTTTACTGTTTAATGCTAAATGGAAAAGAAATTGAACATGGGCATTGATAGGCATAGATGACATAAAAAAATAATCTGACTAAAACTCCGGCATCATAAAAATTTACATATTTTCGAAGGCTTAAAGCTGAGCAGAGATCTGTAACGAATCTTCTTTAACCAGGGTAAGTTTACAGATAGTTCAATTCCACAATACCCCTAATGATAAGGGCTTGGCCGTCACCTACGAACGAAGTACGGGAGATGAGAAAGGTTGGATATGAAAGATACATATTTTACCATGGAACTTGAAGGATATGAGTAGGGCAAGGCATTTGATGGTATTGCAACTTTTTTATATGAAGGTTAAAAGATAGCTCGAATACATAAAAATGTGTATAATGAAATAATTGATTCGAGTACGATTACTTCCACAAAGTCTCTGGCCTTGAAGACTTAACCCAACCAGCGAGCTTTCGCGTTACTGCTTGCGCAAACTCGCATGCGCATAGATCAGTGAGCTACTGTTGAGCACAGAGTGAAGATCGCGCTGGAAACATAAATACTATAATAGTTGAGTGGAAGGATAATGCCGCAGCGAGACAGAGACAGACAACGCGTTGAGTGGGATAGAAGAGCTGGACCAATCAGGGTGCAGCTACCTCCCCTAGACACGAACTCTAGGAACTGTGACACTCACTCCTAAGGTATACATGTAAAGATCCAGAGACTTTGTGGAAGTAATCGTACTCTAAATAAGGGCAACTTGTTCTTGCATTATTTTGCTTTATTTTACATTTTTCGTCATTTTCAAGGGATAGGTAATTTTTTTGGCAATTTATAGGCAATTTTCGGCATTTTTAGGTAATTTTCGACATCTTAAGGCAATTTTCGGCATATTTAGGTCATTTTTAGGTCTTTTTAGGTCATTTTTCAGTGGAGGCACAGAGTTATTTCGTGTACAATTGGTTACTTTCAGACAATCGTTTTTATTTTAGATGTTTATAGTTAATATTAATTCAGGTTTATTGTAAACACGAGAGCAGTTTGTCTTTTAGCAATAAAGACTTTTTTATTCCTTTTTAAATGGCACATATTTGCTAGGGGTAATTTGATGGGCATGACAGTTCAGAAAGAATATTTTTTTCGCTAAGGATGTCCAAGTAGCATAAATTTACTTACTTCTTTAGCAACAAAATAAATGCGTATTATAATGTAAATTCATATATAACGCACTGTCATAAATTGTTTTTAGCATTTCAATACTTAAAAAAGCGAATTATAAGTAATAACAAATGTAAATTTATTGGGCATTTTTAAAAATTTTTGGTAATTTTTCTATATTTTTAGGTCATAATCCTTTTTTTATTTTGCATTTTATCACTATTTTATGGTCATTAAATGCCTTGCTCTAGATATAAGTAAATCGATCTCATGGCAATAACCACTTTACTTCTCTTCCGAATGCAGGGAAGATGGTATCATGTCGCCTGAGAAGCCTAATGCTCTCAATCGTGATGAACTTGTGAGCCTAATGATAAATGTGTTAATCTGTTCACAGGGATAGCATTTTTGTTTCCTCATAAAAAAAATTCTTGCAGAAACATCCATACTACAGTGCGTTTCACGTAAGAGTTGGCCAATCGTGAGGGTTTCTGCGTCGCGGTGGCCACAGCTCTAACTCCCGGGTTTTTAACTTCTTAATTATCAATCGTCTTAATAATAGTAATGAATGATTTGGGTAAGGTTGACGGATCTTTGGCTTATTTTAATCTTTTCATTTCGAATCTGTGTGCCCATATGGCAGCTGAAGATTCCTTTTATTTGTTTAATTATTTACATTTGCTACGTGAAACAATAAAATTAAGAATAAAATTATGCAATTCAAGCAATTTATGTAAAAACGATGTTAGTGTTAACAAATATGTTTTAAATATTTTTCTATCTCGTAGATAAATGATTTAATTAAAAATCTAACACTTGAGTAAATAATAGCGGGCGAAGCCGCGGGAACCTGCTAGTAAGGAAATAAAAGAAGAAACCCGTTGTGTTGAATTGAAAGTCACTGTTGTACTGTAGATACAAATCAACCGCATTTGTCAGTATGACAAGCGTTTAGTCAATAAAGTTACTGAACAATTAAGAAAAAAAAAAAAAAGGATTGCAGTTCATTTAATTTAACAAAATCCATGTAGACGTATACAACTGACATGCGCGTTTCTTGTATCTGGTGACTCGTTGTGATTTGCAGTTCTTCTGCTGGCAAAGGGAGGAAAAAGTCTTGATTTATGAGTTGGGTTCAATTGTACGCGACATGACAGCATTGGAGATTATCCAGAACTTCTAAATTCCAAGCACAGATCAAATGAATCTGAATTCAAAGCGAGGACTTCAGCATATTCACAGACTTTTAAGGAAATGTCTGGAAACTTCAAAAAAGAAGTTTAATTTTTAGTCCAGCGAGGAATTTATTTGTCGCACTGTTCTTCCAATTTACCCGTATGTAATGATTTTCAAATATATGGTGCTGTTTGTGGTTAAAATAAAATCAGGTAAACTGATGTAACGAAGTGCCAGTATGTTTTTGTTTAATCAGTTATGATTGCAGTTATGATATTATGTAGAATACAAAAAAAAGTCAAATTGGCCGGTTTCGGGATTTGAACCATGGAACTCCAGAATGTGAGGCCAAGACGTTACCATCTTAGCCACCTGGGTCAGTTTAACGGTCTAGTTTGATGAGCTCATGTAAAGCAATAGTGTTGTAATAGCTAACTGTATTGTAATTGCCAAAACCTTATAAGATCACAGTGAAACAATTGACTATGTTGTCATGATAACTGATTTGCATTTCATAAATTCTTTCGAATACGAATATAACCATAAAATAGGCACTAAATTGAGCATTACTCCGAAACAGGTCAACCGATTTTATCCAATATCAATAGACGTCTTTCCATGGACATTATAAATGTGTATACCAAGTTTCATAAAAATCCGGTAAAGCGTATTTGAGTTACCGCGTCTTTAAAATAGACACTAAATTGGGTTTTACTCCGGTACCGGTCTACCGATTTGGTCCAATATCAGTAGAAGTCTTCCCATGTACATTATAAATGTGTATACAAAGTTTCAGGAAAATCCAATAAAGCATATTTGAGTTATCGCGACTTCTTACATATTAACATAAAAGACACTAAATTGGGCATTATTCCGGTACTGGCCAACCGATTTAGTCGAATATCAATAGACGTCTTCCCATGGACATTATAAATGCGTATACAAAGTTTCATAAAAATCCGATAAAGCGTATTTGAGTTATTGCGCCTTTAAAATATATACTAAATTGGGTTTTACTCCGGTACCGGTCAACAGATTAGGTTCAAATTCAATAGGGTACTTTTCATGGGCGTCATAAATGCGTATACCAAGTTTCATGAAAATCCTATACAGCGTATTTGAGCTATGGTGCCTTTCTAATATAATCAATTAAAATAGGCACTAAATTGGGTATTACTCCGGTACCGGTGAACCGATTTGGTTCAATATCAATAGGGTTCTTCCCATGCACATTATAAATGTGTTTTCCAAGTTTCATGGAAATCCGGAAAAGCGTATTTGAGTTATGGTGCGTACAGACACACGGACCGACAGACAGACGGACAGACAGACGGACAGACATTTTTTCGTCCCCCACACAATCTCATAAAGTACCATACTGGCACTTAATAAATTATGAATACTTTTCAAATTACTGATAAATATACATAGGTTACATGGCGTAACTACGGGGAATTGGTGGAACAATCTGGCGGGGGCACGAAAGTATCGATATGTTAAATTGTTAAATAAAAAAACAAACAAACGAATGAATGAATGAAACCATAAGTAACTGACTAACAGAAATCTGAAATCATCTTCCAAAAGGAATATCGGCTTAATGCAATGTGAGTTTTGTAGCATCCCATCTTTGGATACGAATTACATATTTTTGTCTTTGTATTTAATGTACGTTTCTTGTATTCAGGTATATCATTTCTGTTTTTCATTTACTTTTATTATAATTATAATAATTATAATTATTATTATTATGTATTTCATGATTTTGCCCTGGCTGAGTGGTAGAGAAGGCCTTAACTCTGCCAGGTTAAATAAATAAAATAAAATAAAATAAAATATCCCTGCTAGAGATAATTTTATTTCCCACCCACTGAATATACTAAATTCACATAAATATTTAATTCATATTTTTATAGCTCGATAGTAGTCTATACCTATTTGGCTAAAAAAATGCATTTTCCAGGCATGGAAACTTGTCTGTCTTTTTCCCTCTAGATATAGGTCTGTTGTATTTTCAATAGTTAGTTTTTATAGTGCTCTTGTTTAAAATATCAAACTGTGAGTATTGCATCATGTGCATACGACTGGTACGGCACCCCCACTGGGTGTGAGTTGTTGACTGTTCAACTCACACCACTTAAAATTTGTACCTCCTATTCCATGCGGTTCAATTGGTCTGAAAAGAATGAAAATTTCAACTGTAAATTTGTTTAGAAGGGTACTGAGCTGAGAGTATCTGTAACCACTTGATCATTGACAGTTAATAGAGAGAAATTTGTTACAGCCATGTTTACCAATCTTTTTACTTTTTTCTCCGTATTTAAGACATGCCCTAATTTTGCTTTAATGGAAAAACTGTGAAGTATTTATTTTTTACCAGAAAAAGTTCTTATATCACAGTATTTGTTTCGTTTACCTATAAGTTATGTCAGTTTTAAATATACGAGAATCAAATAAAACCCACAATTAATTTTTTCCACTATTTTTCTGCAGGAAGAATGTGTGCGTGTACATTATTTTTCTACACAGTCCCCTCCCAGTCCAAGGCACTTTGAGACAGTTCCACTTATTCATATTATTAATTATTCATTAAGTACATGCAAGAACTTCCAAATTATACGCTTGTATCACATAAAAGTATCCCCTGTGAATTTTATAGCCCTTAGCACAAAAGGGAGCCTACCCTAAGCGAAGGTGCATGTTATTAGATGGTGTAGCCGACCAAGGCCGGCGGAAGGGAAAGTTTCTCTGTGAGATTCGGAAAACATAGCCATAAAATTATATTGGTAGAATAAGAGAGTTTTGGAAAGATGCATTGTTAAACTGCAAACAGCAGAGTTTAGGGAAATTGCCGTGACGAATTTGGATCCGTGAAAAGAATCACATACTTCAAAATTTAAGTTTTATATCGTCACGGTATAATTGAAATATTATTTTATTGCATTGATGGGTAGCGATTTTAAGATAGTTTAATGAATGCAGGAGCATGTTTTTCAGAATCAAAGAAAACCGCTCCTGATCTAGCGTGAGAAAATATATCGAAACATATTGTAATAAGAACATTTTCTATTGGTGTATTTTAACAATAAGCGAGGCCACGTGCCCGATTTTCTTCCAATCACATTAAAGTAAGTGGGTGGACTTAGTAAGAATATTCACTTAGTGTGAAATCCCACTAAGGGAAGTTCTCACTCTTCTTTTCGGTCTCTAAATAGATGGAGGATGAATCGAGTACTTGCATATAGGCCTAAACAGATTAAGCAATAAAGTACTAAGTTTGTAGTAGCATAATGGTAGAATAATACCATTTAGGAAACAGTATATAGGATAGAAGTGTGCGCCTGGCACACAGTGTTTACAGCTTGTATTAGCTGAGCTAGGATGCAAGTACCGCCGAAGGAAAGCACAATGGAGGTAGATACATAGATCTTAAAATCGCCACACCATTAATAATTAGGATAAAAATCTCGTCAACTTTTGTATCATCAGAGGCCATCTAAGAACAGGTGGAATAAACTATGAAAGCAACACAGGTACATACTGGTCGTCCTTACTACCACCCTTGTCTGTCTCCTGTCATCTGCCCATGAGATTGGAGGATCGAGCTTGGAGCCACTGAGAGCCGAGGAAGGAGGTACGTCCACAACAAATTAACGTAAGTAATGAACAAGCTTACTGGCGCCCGGCGAAACCCCCATCACACTGGCTAACCAACTGGGGCCCGATAAAATTATACCAGCATGACAATCGCCATACTGGATCAATACACAATAATCTATTGGAGCTGAAGAACAGGAACAACGGGAGCTTCAACTACATCCACAGAAGATGACAGAAGACCTTCGACAAGAGGACATGGTACAAAATGGACTACGTGGGACGAACTACAAAATTCTTAAACTGTAAGTGCTGAAATTTCATAATAAATTCAAATTTCGCATAATTTAATTTTTTTACTTTGATTTAAAAAAAAGACTAGAAACTTTTTATTGAAATACAACCTTCTGTTGATTCTGTTATTAAAGTAAACTTTACGGAACGATTTTTTTAGTAAACCAAGTAAATTTGAATTTATTAATTAAGTCGCAGAGTAGCGAGGAGCAGCACAGTTTTAGCTAATGAAATATTAAAATTTAAGAGAAGTTAGAGGAATTGAGGAAACGATTTTTTTGTATGTTAGTTCATTGGAGCTAAAAGTGTTATGTTCATGATGCTCATGTACTGTGTTTTGCATGTGTGTTAGTTTAAAGGGAAAAGAATAGTCTGCTAATAAGTAAATGTACCTGAGGTGCGGGAAATTAATAAGCAAGATGGCAGACAGTCAGATTGAGAAACTGGGGGAAGGACAGAGCCCTCTTGGCCAAAATATTGAAGTTTTTAACGAACAGGTAGATAGTGAGGTGGTAGGAAATGATATGTTTTTAGATGCGGAGTTAACCAGACATGATGGCGACGTTGAGCAGGTGAGTGAAAAGGGTGAACGTATTGTTGAGGAAGAATACACTGTCCGTTCCGAGAATAGGGGGAACCAGGCAGTTTCTAGAGTAAACAGTGCAGATGTAGTACCATCAGGTATAGAAGCCATGCTTAGCAGTTTGCTAGATAAAATGGAAAAGAATCATGAGCAGCTGAAAGTAAGTAATGACGAGATACGGAAGGAAATTAAAGAGCAGTTCAAGGCAAATAATGATAAAATTCATGAGCAGATTCAGGCCACAAACGAGCAGTTAAGAGTAGTAGGTGAACAAATGAAAAAAAATCATGATAGGCTGGAAAGTAAAATAGATGAGGTTAACAGGGGAGTGGACAGTAAAATTGTTAAGCAGAATCAGGAGTGGAAGGAGAGATTAAATCATGAGGTGAAGAAGTTAGAGGATAAAACCGAGGAGATAGGAGTAAAAATAAATGGGCGTACAGATTTGGAGATAAACAAATTAAGGGGAGATTTTGTTAGTTGTCTAACAGAAATTAGTTCAGGTGTGGATAAATTGCAAGGTGAATCTGTTAAACTCACTCAGAGGGCAGACAAGTCAGATAAGGCTATTGCCGAGAGTAGGAAGGAGTTGGAAACACAAATAAATAACAGGGTGCAGGAACTGGAAAATAAATTAACTCAGAATGTTGGAGTAATAAATAAAGATATCAGCTGCTTGACCCATGAGGTCGAGAGCGTAAAATCAAGGGATGGGAGTGATGGAGGCGACATCATGCCGGGAATTTTGAATGCGGGTACAAGTAAAAGTTGCAACGTTGTATCGAACACAGTCGGAAATGGACTTAATGCGGAAGTAAATATTTCGGCAGCATACCCGAATAATGATGTGGGCTCCAACACTTCATTCTCCAGGATGAATACACCACAGGTTCTTGTAAACAACGGTAATGACGTACATATAGGCCAGCTGTTCGGAAGCGAACTTGCCCTTCCGTCCTACAATGAGAACGGGAATGCAAGCCCGCAAGCTTTTTTAAAGAACTTGGATGAGTATTTACTATTAAAACAAATCCCTGACCGATACAAGATGTTGGTAGTTTCTAGGGCACTAAAACATAAGTGAAAGATTGGCTTGATATAACGGTTAGTTCGGACTGCTCGTACGAGCAATTCAAGCAGTTATTCCTCAATCGGTACTGGGGAGAGAGTAAGAAAGCACTGGTTCGCACCGAACTGTATAATGGCCAGTACTCACCCCGAGGAAATACCTCCCTGACAGATTACTTTTTATCAACTGTCAGCAAAGCAAGGCTATTAGAGCCTTTAATGGATGAAAAATCGATCGTCCAGTTGGTAATCCGGCACTTTAAGCCCGATATTTTCAACGTATTGGTAGCATCGAACGCATCAACATACAGTAGAGTTCTCGAGTTGTTGGTAAGTTTTGAATCACGCGCGATGCGCGAGACAGTCGAAGTGAGGCGGAGTGACCAAAGAGATGTGGCACCAGAGCCGAGATACCGTAGAGAAAGCAACAATATGGGTGATAGGGGAGGACATAATAACTCGCACTATTCACAGAGAAACGCAGAAGGGAGTAGGGCTATGAACCCGGGAACCCAGTTTAGAGGCCACAACCGAGGGCAGAATCATGAAAATAGATCAGCCGGCCGTGATGGCCGAGTGAATAACATAGATTTCGAAGGGGGTGTGTCTGGAGGTGGAAATTGCAACACTGTCAACAGTACGCGTGGCAGATGTTGGCGTGGCAATGGCAGACAGAGGGGCACTTTCCAACGTGGAAATAACACGATGTTTACTAATGCGGGGATGAACGAAGGAGACTTAAACCCGGAAGCTACAGAGTACGCGCCAGACACGGAGATTGTAAACATGGATAGCCAGGTAAACAGGGATGAGAGGTCGACAAACTGTTAAGTGGCTCACTGCGGGGTCCCAGTGTATCCACTAAGGCGACCGGTTTTCCTATAAACCGAGAGGACTCGTGTACGATAGGGAAAGAGAACGCACAATGCATTGTAAATAAAAACACAGAATGTAAGAATGAAATTTCGAGCTCGTCTGTAAATGATGTTACGAAACCACCTCTAATTAGAATACGGATAGGAGGAACAGAAATAAAAGCACTTATTGACACTGGGAGCACTTTTTCTGTGATGAATGAAGATTTTTATAGAGAGCTAAAGGCCAGGAAATTTAAGATGCAAGACATAATAGTTCAGGGCATATTTTGCAAAGTTGCAGTCGGATCAAAGCGATTTAAGGTTGAGCACCAAGTAATGATACCGGTGGATTTAGAGGGACATGCGTTCGAAGTATACTTCCTCGTTGTAAAGAACTTGGCACATAGCCTAATATTTGGTTGTGACATGATGTCAGATTTTCAGGGGGACATTAGTTTCGTCGAAAATTGTATTTCACTCACAGGTAGAGATGGGAAAGTTGTACGCATACCGTTTTTAGTAGAGGAGGCTACATTGAGGAGTGACATTTGCTCAGCGAAGGAGACTGAAATGTTGGGAGAGGAATTCATTATTGAGGGGGTGGAAGCGATGGAATACGCTCGCGACTGCGAACCCCATTTTGGTGGTGGAGCCAGAGAGCCCATTGACCTTAGTGAAGTTGTTGAAGACAGTGATGCCTGGGGGGCGGCATGTCTGGAGATAGGTAATGGTAATATTGATGAGTACAATTACCATTTAATGGGAACAGGGGAAGGTAGTAGGGTTCCCGATGAAGATCACTCGGTAGCGCTCACTCGTGATGAAAATACGGTATCCGTAAATATAATGAATTTAGAAGATGGCTGTGGTGAAGACGATTTAAGTATCGAGCAAGTGCTTTGGAATCGGGTATCTGGTGTTCAATCGCTGTCCACAGATCAGAAGGACGGACTGTTTGAAGTATTACTGAAAAACAGACAGGCTTTCAGCCGGGTCGCAGGGATCTGTTCTATATATGAGCATAGTTTGCAGTTGAAGGGACCTGTTCCGGATTTCCGGTATAAGAGCCGAAAAATCCCATTACAGATACAGAGTGGTGCAGACCAGTTGATCCAGGAAATGTTGAGGGACGGTATAATAGAAATCTCGAATTCCACTCATATCAGCCCTCTCTGCTGGGTGGTTAAAAGAAACGGGAAGTTACGCCTCACATTGGATAGCCGGCTAATAAATACGTACATTGTGCCGGACCATTTCAGAGCCGAGCCAATAGACGATTTATTAGCAAGAATGGGCGAAGCCAAATATTTTACCAGCTTGGATTTAACAGCAGGTTACTGGCAGATAAAGTTAAGAGAGGAGGACAGAAAGTACTGTGCATTTCTACATGCCGGAACTAGCTACCATTTCGTGCGCTGTCCATTTGGGATCAAGACTTCTGGAAGTGCATTGTTGCGTGCCCTCAAGTACATGTTTCCTGACGGTGTAGGGCCAAATATTACTATGTTTGTCGACGATGTGCTTTGTCACACAATAGGTTTCAAACAGCATCTAGAACAGCTAAATACAATACTTAGCACCTTTATGAGATACGGCATGACTATTAACCCCAGCAAGATATGTTTAATGAACAACGAAGTACGCTTTGTAGGCTATATTATTACAGAGAAAGGCGTTAGGGCTGATCCTGAGCGGGTGGCAGCTATCCAGAAGCTACCTAGGCCGCATAGTCAGAAGCAAGTACGTAAGATTTTGGGGATATTTAATTATCAGGCCAGATTTATCCCTGCTTATGCAGAGCTAGTAACGCCTCTAAGAGAGCTACTAAGCGGAAAGAAAGGGAGATTCAAATGGGGGGAAAGAGAGGAAAAAGCTTTCGAGGAAGTCAGGGAGGCATTTAAGCAGTCTATTTTACTGGAACGTCCTAGGGATGACGGCCAGTATATAATATATACCGACTCTTCAAGCAGGGCCATCGGTACCATGCTTATGCAGGAGCACCCTGATGGGACCCGTCACATTTTAGCTGTGGCCTCTAGAGCATTGACTGAGGTGGAATCACGCGGCAGCGCCACCCTGATTGAAATTCTAGGCCTATATTTCGGCTTAACTAAATTTCATCGGTATATATTTAATAGACACGTGATTGCGTATACAGACCACGTAAGCCTGACCTTCATACACAGATGCCTGTTGACCAACTCCAAGGTTAGTAGAATGGTGCACGAGATAAGTCAATTTGATGTGGAAGTGAGGCATGTCGCGGGCCGAGACAACCTCCTGTGCGACTTCCTCAGCAGGGTGCGAAATGAGATCCCTGAACGGCAGGACTCATATGAGAAGTGCGTGGACATCATGCAGGTACGGATGGTGAGAGAGCCCACCTTAAAATCCATGTTCAGGAAGATTGGGGAATCACAGCAGGAAGACCCAGAGATAATGCTGGTGTCGAGGGAACTGGATTTATGCAAAGAAGGAAATGGGGAGGAGGAAGACTTGAAATACATGCGTAAAGACGGCATTGTGTATAAACTTTGCGGGAGAGAGGTAAAGAAATGGCATGTATACATTCCCAAGGAGATGGAGACCAAGTTGATAAAGATCGTTCATGCAGCTTTAGGGCACTCGGGTACCGAACGTGTTGTCCTATACATAGCATCCCGCGTATATGTTAAGAACTTGGGGAGGAAAGTGAGACGAGTGGTCAGCTGCTGTGACCTGTGCCAGCGAGCTAAACCCGCGAACATTAAGTATGACAGAATCCCCATGACAATAACTCGAGAGGGGAGAGGCGAATTGGTGGCCATCGACCATCACGGGCCTATTCCGGGGGGGCGATTTGGCCTCCATTACATATTTATAGTATTCGACGTGTTTACACATTTCGTGAAATTGTACCCAACCAGAGGGGCGAGCTCGTCTGAATGCATACGTAAACTGTTTGGGGACTATATCAAGAATTACGGGCCAGTCCAGGCGGTGATTTCAGACAGCGGGCCAGCATTCGCAAGTAAGAGGTTTATAAATAAACTGAGAGATAATGACATAAAGATTTACAAGATAAGCCGGTACAATCCGAGGAGCAATGTGGCCGAAAGGGCATTGCGCGATATGTCATTGTATATGAGAGTGCTGTGCCACAAGAGGCACACTTCGTGGGTGCAATACTGCCCCATAATTGAGAGGATTTTGAACCACTCAATTCACCCCGTAACCGGCGTGGAGCCATACCGCCTTGTCTCTGGCAAGGAGCCCGAACCATTGGTCGACGGCATGCCAAAGGCAAAGGCGACTGACGGCAAAGAGGAAGATATGCAAGACATATGCAAGAGAGCAATAGAGAGAATACGGAAAAGGGCGGAAAAACGCCGAGAAAAAGCCGTACGACATAAAGCAGTTTGGGTGCCTCAGATCGGCGAGAAAGTACTGATTAGGCGAAAGAACCTGTCGAGCGCCATTAATAAGGTCTATAGTCGTATGAGCCTTTTGTATGACGGACCTTATGAAGTGGTACAAGTCTTCAATGACGTCTCGATAGAGGCTTTTGACCCTAAAAAGAACAAACCGGTAGGTCGATACAATCTTTCGCTACTAAAAAAATATAAGTGCGAAGAGTAAATGCTAGGTAGTCAATGTTTGTTTTTTTATTCCTAATATTTTATTATGAAATTATATGCTTTATCGCAGTAAGACGCTGTCATTGCGACACTGAAATGTGCTTGCGAGAAACTGTGGTGATAGGAAAATGGAGGTATCCATAAATAGGTTAACATAAGAGTATTATGTATTGGAATGTGTAAAAGGGAAATATGTATTAAAAGGTGTAACTACTAAGTGTATAAAATGGGACGCTATGGTCGCTCTTTCCGTGCCCATAAATAATAAATGTGTGTTGAAATACCGTGTGACGAGCTAAAAGTGATTTGCCTTCATAAATATTACGGGGTTCAAACCCGGTACAGTGCAACAAAGAAAAAGTGTGCGGATTTGAATTGAAGGTCTCAAAGCGGTGTGTAAGAACAGGTAATCCAGCCAAGAGTATGATATGAATGAGTGTGCGAATATGCATGAAAGGGTTATTTTTATGCAGTAGGTTAAGAATTGTGTGTTAAAGGAATCTATGTTTTGTGTGTTTAAGAAAGTTTAGTCTTCTAGGGGTTTTATGGAGAGGAAGGATACCCTGTTGTCATAACAATTCTGAAGGTCAGGAGGGAAGTTGTTCAACCCTACACAGGTATGAACCACCATATGACTAGACCCCAAAACAACTCTGTTTGTATACAAAAAACTATTTAAAACTACAGCTGATGTTTACAAACAAGGCCAGTTTAAAGTTATCCCACAACTTTGGGGGAATATGACAATAATGAACCCATAATTCCCCAAAGCAAATTCTTTGGTAATTATGTTCTCATTATGTCAGGACAGTATGAGACAGTTCCACTTATTCATATTATTAATTATTCATTAAGTACATGCAAGAACTTCCAAATTATACGCTTGTATCACATAAAAGTATCCCCTGTGAATTTTATAGCCCTTAGCACAAAAGGGAGCCTACCCTAAGCGAAGGTGCATGTTATTAGATGGTGTAGCCGACCAAGGCCGGCGGAAGGGAAAGTTTCTCTGTGAGATTCGGAAAACATAGCCATAAAATTATATTGGTAGAATAAGAGAGTTTTGGAAAGATGCATTGTTAAACTGCAAACAGCAGAGTTTAGGGAAATTGCCGTGACGAATTTGGATCCGTGAAAAGAATCACATACTTCAAAATTTAAGTTTTATATCGTCACGGTATAATTGAAATATTATTTTATTGCATTGATGGGTAGCGATTTTAAGATAGTTTAATGAATGCAGGAGCATGTTTTTCAGAATCAAAGAAAACCGCTCCTGATCTAGCGTGAGAAAATATATCGAAACATATTGTAATAAGAACATTTTCTATTGGTGTATTTTAACAATAAGCGAGGCCACGTGCCCGATTTTCTTCCAATCACATTAAAGTAAGTGGGTGGACTTAGTAAGAATATTCACTTAGTGTGAAATCCCACTAAGGGAAGTTCTCACTCTTCTTTTCGGTCTCTAAATAGATGGAGGATGAATCGAGTACTTGCATATAGGCCTAAACAGATTAAGCAATAAAGTACTAAGTTTGTAGTAGCATAATGGTAGAATAATACCATTTAGGAAACAGTATATAGGATAGAAGTGTGCGCCTGGCACACAGTGTTTACAGCTTGTATTAGCTGAGCTAGGATGCAAGTACCGCCGAAGGAAAGCACAATGGAGGTAGATACATAGATCTTAAAATCGCCACACCATTAATAATTAGGATAAAAATCTCGTCAACTTTTGTATCATCAGAGGCCATCTAAGAACAGGTGGAATAAACTATGAAAGCAACACAGGTACATACTGGTCGTCCTTACTACCACCCTTGTCTGTCTCCTGTCATCTGCCCATGAGATTGGAGGATCGAGCTTGGAGCCACTGAGAGCCGAGGAAGGAGGTACGTCCACAACAAATTAACGTAAGTAATGAACAAGCTTACTGGCGCCCGGCGAAACCCCCATCAACTTATGCCATCAGATAGGAAGTGCTTCGATACCGAATGAGAAAAATTATTCTGGTTGACACTGTAGGCACTCATGCACCGCCGATTGGAAGTCTTCATCAGACTTGAACTTCTGCCCTCCAACGAGCTCCTTTAATGGACTAAAGATGTGGAAATCTGATGGAGCCAAACCTGGCAAGTATGGCAGATGTGGGAGGCACTTGAAGCATATGTCGCCGATGGTTTTCATGGTTGCACGAGCAGCATGAGGACGGGCGTTATCATGTTGAAGCAAAACACCTGCTCTCAGCAACCCCCTTAACTTTGTCACCATCAGATTTCCAAATCTTTGGTCCGTCAGAGGATCTCCTTGGAGGGCAGAAGTTCAAATCCGAAGAAGATGTCCAATCGATGGTGCAGGAGTGGCTACAGCATCAACCAAAATAATTCTCATGCGGTACCGAAGCTCTTCCTATCCAATGGCGTAAGTGCATTGAACTGGGAGGGGGCTGTGTATAAAATAATCTACAAGCAAACATTCTTCCTGCAGTAAAATAGTGGAAAAAAGTTAATTGCGGTTTTCATTTGATTCTCCCTCGTATATTGTAAATTCATATATGACGCAGTGTCATCCATTAAATTGCTTTTAGCAATTGAAGGGGCTAGTTCCATAAGGGCGTAAGGCACAAGAGCATAGTTTTGAGAAATCTTGATGTTTTTAAAAAATGTTACCACTCACAAGCACCGGTCTTTTCTTATGGCTGAGCAGAGGTTTAAGGGGAGATGGTAGTTATCAGTGTCAAAAAAATCGATTACTTTTTCTTAGGCTCATGTAATAGAGCATAGTTTTGTGAACATTTTGATATATAGGTCTTATATGTTGCGTTATTATTAAGCCAAGCAGAGCGACCTGGAGCTTTCTAAAATGGATAAAATACCATACGGCACGTCATTTTCTTTTCGTTCTCCTGTAAAATTACATTTTTTGTACTTCAGGTACCATTTTCTGTAATGCTATAACAGGCTAAAGTAATGAAACTTTCAGGAATTCATTACAGATGGATGAAAAATCTCCCTTAGCAGAATTATGGGAAAAGTATTGACTATACAGAAGTTTCAACTATTTTTATTTAAAAAAAAAAGAATTTTTTTTTTTTAGTCATGAGGTTTTCATGCAGTTTTCATGCAGTAATATTGTACATATTAGACTGATTGTGCTAGGGTAAATAGCTGTACCTATTATTAGCAAGTTCCCAAAGTTTCACAAAAATCTAAGTTCCAGAAATTGAATAAAGCTTACCTATGTCAAGGGAAGTAACTGTAAAAATAAATTATCACCTATGTGATAAAAATTATTTCCTACCAAACAGTGAGTGCTAGAACAACGATTCTCTGCTTATTTTAAAGTACAGAGTGCACTTGTAAAGCATTAAAAAATTCAACTAAATCTGACTGTAAACACCAGAGTTATGGCTTCTTGAACATACGCTAGATTTTCTATCATTTTGCTAGCGGTAACTACCATCCCCCCTTAAGGCACAAGTATAAATTGTTCACTGAGTATTTAAGAGATCTGAGGAGAAGCCATAAATGTTAAAAGCTCAAAATTAAAGATGTGCCTTACGCCCTTATGGAACTAGCCCCTTCAATTCATTCCTTAAAAAGCTAATTATAAGTAATAACTGTAAATTTATTGGTCTTTTTTTAAAATTCTGTGTCATTTTTTCACGATTTTTAGATCGTAAATGCATTTTCATTTGGAATTTTTCTCTATTTTAGGGTCATTAAATGCCGTGTCCTAGTTATAACTAATGCATTTTTAAAAAAAATTAAGCTTATTAGGAAAAGATTTATTTTTTATTTTTGTAATCATTTAACAGCTGAAACAAAACAATCAAAATGAACGTCTGGTTTCCATTTATAAGGCAATTTTATAAATATTCACTAACGGAGCTTATGAAAGTCAATAGTGTCATCCTTTCTCTAACAGCTCACAAATGGCAACATTTTATTACGATTGGCCTGCTCCAGTAGATCGTTCAGCAAAGGAGTGCATCAGCTTCCACAAGGCTATGACTATAGACTATAGCGTAGCTGCAATAGGCTATCAAACTTTTAAAAGTGCACTTCATTTAAGTGGGCTATGAATTTTATTTATGAAGTTCAAGTAAGAATTTTAATTTTCTCTCATAAATTAATAAAGTACATTATACAGGCAGGGGGGAAAAAGCGGACCGATTCTAGTAGCTGATTTCAGAGCCTTGTGATACGTAAATAAACGTAAGAGATGTAACGGAAACATTTATTTTCACAAGCAATGCAAATTACGTGAAATTATTTCTCAATTCAAGCAATTTATCGACACTAGAACAAATTTAAATACATTCCCTGCTATCCTGTGAATGCCGCTAGGCATGCGCAGTGGCTCATATCGGCTACTTAGACATTTTAGTCGTTCCGCTTTTTTCCCATATCGGTTTTATGGTAGCGAGCTTAGTAGAAAATCTTTCTGTGGTGCTATAGTTGTCTGTTCATCCACAAGGTAAGAAAAACATTGCTTATTTTAAGATGTTATTGGAATTGGTTAATAATTTTCTTTAGTCTTGTTTTATGGAATATATAGTTATAGTCTTTAGAGAAAAAGAACCGAACTCGGGTTTTGGTAGGCGAAACATTGAGACCAATCCGCTAGGACGTAGCCTACGCATCAAGCTGAAAACCAGAGTTCGATTGCCGCCCAGGGTACATTTTCTACATCAGAAAATATTATTTAAATATGATCTATTAAAATATATTATGTTTATTTTTCTCTGGATTATTGTAGAACAACAATGAACATCACTATATCGTAATATAACATAGTTTTGGAAGTTTGTATAAATTTTACAGGATTTTAAAAACAAACTACGAAATAATTCAAGCAGCCTGTGTTCCCTATTATATATACATTCGCTGAAAGATTTACAGTACGATAATGGATATTTCGTTGCCGTTGACCCCAAATCTGGCTGATAGGGAGTAACATTGATTTTCTATTTATCATAAACTCATGCATGAATATGACAGCTAACCTCAACATTTCGTGATTTATTTATCACAAATATTTCCCAGATATTCGCTTATCACAGCCAGAGTACCTCCCATCTTTTCCTGTGATCACACTATCGACATAGCCACTAATTCCTAATAGGCCTAAATAGATCACCTTCCCAAAATCCATATTCACTGAAAAACCTCCACAGAGTCCCGGCTATAGAATTTCGAACCATTTATTTACATTAACCCTAGGATTCCGAAGAGGGGGTTACTGAACCCACAACTTTTTATTTTATTCTTCTTTATTTCAAATTATTTCCGCCAAACCACCTCCCTTTGAGTTTTATTGTTTACGTTACTTACTGTATTTGACCGTAAAAAAGTATTTATTATTAATTAAATATATTCGAGGGATGGGGTATAATTCATGGCAACTATTTTTCTTTTGAAAATATGGGACTAGTTTAAAACGTTGAAATATACAAATGAAAGGGCAGGGTATAGAATACATGTATAAGAAAGATTATTTTATTATTTTTTTTTTTTTTAATTAAGGAATCGCGCACAATGTGCATTATCATAAGAAAGATTATGAGATCTAGTTGTAGAATAGTAAAGGAAACTGGCACCCATAAACATCCATACGCGACTTCATCATGACCACTCTAATGTATTGCGATAGTTGGAAGCATGAAAGCACACATAGGCTTACCCATAGGCCGTTGAAGTTCGGTAGGAAAGGACATTTTTGCCCAAAACTTCCATTAGATCCTTATGGTATTATCTGGCTTTTCTCCCTCGGGCTATGACTATTTTGACATAAGAATATTGTTCACATCTCCATCCAACACTAATTTATACGGGTTGCTAATTTGTATTCCTTTTTAGGTTTAACCGTACCGTAAAAAATGTGTGTTCTAAGATCGGAGAAGACATGTAAGCAGTATGAAGTTAATTAGATTAAAACAAAGCTCCGAATCTCCACTAATTCGAACTCAGAAGAGTGCTTAGCCATGTTTCTGTACAATATATTTCAGGCAATACTCAATTGTACACTGCTACTAAATGAAACTGTTACAAAAAAAAAGTGTGCGTGGAACGCCACGCGACAGAAGTGAAACTTGTTTTCATTTTTGGATTGTTCAATTTTGAATTATCGGATTTTTTGAATTTTGGAATGTTGGATTGTTAATATTGGGGTTTTGGACTTTTTTAATCTTGGATTTTAGATTTTTTAATTTTCGATTTTGGATTTTTTAATTTTCGGTTTTTAATTTTGGATTTTTAATTTTAATTATTTTATTTTTAAATTTCTTTAATTTTTAATTTTTTAATACTTAAATTTTGGATATTTGGAATTTTAAATTTTGGATTTATTTTTTAAATTTTGGATTTTTGGACTTTTGAATTTTGCATCTTTAATTTTTTTAAATTTTGGAATTTTAGTTTTTTTAATTTTGGATTTTTTAAATTTTGGGTCTTAGAAATTTTTTAATTTTTAATTTTTTTAATTTTGGATTTACAATTCTTTAATTTCTAATTTTTGGATTTTTAAAACTTTGGATAAGCCTAATCACTGAGTTGATTGTTTTCTGTGCAGTCCGTTCCGTCACACCTCACTAATTTCGTGACGATTTTGAGCGTTACATTAATTTCGTGACGATTTTGAGCGTTACATTAATTTCGTGACGATTTTGAGCGTTACATTAATTTCGTGACGATTTTGAGCGTTACATTAATTTCGTGACGATTTTTGAGCGTTACAAAAGCTCTCAATTTACCCCTACCGCTGCTAAAGAAGTTTCACTTAAAAATATTCACATTCGTCAGTTCTTGGTTACTGAATGCTGTTCTGTCTTACGTAATTGCAAATGGGGATTGAGTCTGAATGTCACACATGCAACAGAAATGCATAGATTAGAGGTCACAATTTCCTCTCAATTTAGGTGCTCACTTTCGATTCCCACCTAGAAGGAATATAACGTAAATTCCTTCGCATGATAACTGCAGAATTGTATTAAAAACTAGCTGATAATTAAACAATAACATCTATGGGCAAGTTCCAACATTTTATTATTACACTTCGGAATGTGATATAGTCTAGCTGGAGCTATGGCAAGTGACGCAGAAAACAAGCGGCAAAGCGAAAGGAAGGAGACACTGATATCTGAACTGGACAGTCACCTCCAGGCCAAACAATAAAGTTTTCATGCCACCCGCTGCTCCGCACGTCCAGTTATTTACTTTGACAGCCCCTCATCCAGAGCAATGACTTCCAGTCCCATCCTGACACGTATTGATCCGAGTTCAAAACCAAGAGGCACATATAAATATTTCCAAGACGCAGGCCAGCGAAATCTAGGATTCCTGCTCTACTGACATGCTTGACCCTTTGTGGATAGAACCACTTCCGAGAAAGGATTTAATGTCGCTGGTGACGTCTTGGGCTACAGAATATATTTTTAGCAGGATTTTACTCGAAGGATCTAGTTTTAGAAAAGGTTTCCTTATCATATGTTCCTTCTACATAGATAACTAAAAGCGATCAAGATAAAAATCGAAATCGAGATAACACAGGGAGAACCTCAATTCATAGTAATTTTCATTAGATCAGTATTATTTTATGTTTATCAAATGATTATGTACAGGTAGGGGAAAAAAGCGGACCGACTCTTGTAGCTGATTTCAGAGCCTTGTGATACGTAAATAAATGTAAGAGATGTAACGGAAACGTTTGCTTTCACAAGCAATGCAAATTACGTGAAATTATTTCTCCCTCAAGCAATTTATCGGCTGTAGAACAAATTTCAATACATTCCCTGCTATCCTGTGAATGCCGCTGGGTCCACTCACGGCGACGTGTCTCCACTAAGCCACACCCACCGGCATGCGGCTCCAGTCCGTCCATTAAGAGGGCCGCGATCTTTCTCGACGAGTCGATTTCTCGTAGTTTCTGCGGCATTGTGACAATATCTTTCGTCCACAAAAAAATTAGCAATTATGACGAAAGGATGTGCAGCAGATTCTGTACCATTTATTTTATAATATTATTTTTCACAGTAATGACTTTTCTTGAGGCTGAGGCAAATGGATACTTATTCCCGCAATGCAGCCCTTACTATATGTCGGAATATGAAGCGAAAAAATAGTAAAATTCATGTTCAGGGTAGAGAAACTCATATCAGTGTTTCTTATTTTATTGTAATTTTCTGTCGCATTGACTGGAACGAATCGTGGGCTTTTATCGTGCAAGTTTTGCAGGCTTATGGTGTCCTTTTACGTTATGTAAATTCGGACCTAACACTGTCAAAAAGTTAACCGATTACAGTTATTCAACTTTTAGTTCCACTTCTGACTAATAGGCCTATGGGCTTAGATAATATTTATACTGTGAAACTTTGTAACTTAGTAGATATGTTATAAAGGCTTAGCTGTAGCACTTTATTAATAGGGGCACAATCTTAAAAATAAGGGAAAGGATGGTCGAGGGAACAGATTTACAGCGTACTAAATTGTCGTTGCCCTTTACTTAGGGGTAATATCCCTACACGTGTATGTTGCGTGTGACTGAAGAAATTAGCCATAAAATTAAAACAGGGGATGCTGCCTAGAGATATCGCGAAGCCGTAGAAGTAGTGCTGATTAAGCGTAAGGAATTTTATGATAATAGTAATAATATTAAAACCTAATTAATAATAATAAAAAAAAAAAAAAACTAAACTCCGTGGCGCTACATCCCTGGAGGGACTTGGCCTACCACCCGACCGCTGCGTCATCTCCCGTAGGCAGATGGCAGGATTGGGGGGCATGTGGTCAGCATGCCGACACCCACGGCCGTTAATGGTGGTTGTCTTGACCGGAGCCGCTACTTCTCTATCAAGTAGCTCCTCAATTTGGAATCACGAGGCTGAGTGCACCCCTACCAGACCTCCCTACCTCAGAAAAATCCGAGGAGGTACCGGGAATCGAACCCGGACCGACGGATCTGTAGTCAGCGACGCAATTAATAATAAATAATAATATTAATAATATACTAGTTACTAATAGAACAAATTGGAAGTAATATAATTTCTATACATACGCGGAAAGTTGAAGCCTTGCCTGGGTTTAAATTATTACAAAAAATTATCATTAAATGTATTGAGAATGTTCTAATTTAAAGTGAAAAAGTATCTTTTTATTTAATTCAATAACGCAGGAACTGACGTCTCAGATTATTTTATCAGTGCTCCAATATGCCTATAACTGTTTCATTGTTCGGCATTAGTGTGATTCTATATTGCTTCCCTTTGGTTTTACAGCATTCACATAAGTTACAGTATATAACTCATATCGTAGGTTGCGCCAACTATCGCGGCCGAGATTGAACTCGTGACCGGATCCTGGGGCAGAAACGCTATCTCTACAATGCGGCCGACGTTAAGATAATAGTGTCATTTTTTTAAAATAAACTTACGAGTAAGGCCCAGGTATGCACACCCCGAATTTTCTCTACTTTTGGTATTTTAAACGGAAACAATAGTATATTGTCCATTAAAGGATGGGAACGAATTAATTCCCTGAGGTACATAACTGAGCCCGAGGGATTTATCTCGAAGGCTACTAATATACCAAAGGGAAACTGTGTTTGGATCCCATGGTGTAGATATTTTTTCCACGAGCGGAGTTAAATTGACGCATTTTTAGGAAATGTTTAACAACGTTATTGTTTCCTTTGTTAAGGGAGAGAAACAAAATATTGGTGTTCTGTGATTTTGAAGTGCCAAAAGTATAACGTACGCTGCTATACTTGATCCAAGATGTGTACGGAGCAAAAGTAAACAATCGAATGAGAAAGTAAAAAGCACAGTTTACAAGAGTTCGTTTTTGAGACTGTTTAGTCTATTACATACAGTAAAGCCAACTGAACTTTATTTTTTTAGATTAAGCGCCAAGGATCCCGCCAATCTGTATCTTCTCGCCACAGGACAAATTTTTCCTCGCACGTTTCTTTATTGGTGAAGACCCTGCCTGGGTCGCAATTTTCTTCTAAAATACAAATTATTAGAAGTTATGCCTATTACTTTTAGTTACAATATGTGGTGTACTTCATCACACATTATGTAAATGAAAAGTGCAACGAATTAATTAATTATGTTATAAACTACGTCTTCTATTTAGTAACTTACGTCACTTGTTTTTCTTCAGATTCAACAAATTTGCCAAGGCTACGATAAAAACAAACGAAGCCTATGATATAAATACGGAAGCAAGCAGCTCAACAGAACTTATGTTTTCACAATTACATAAGATATAAATAATTGTACGATGTGTGCGGAATAGAAGTAAACATCTGACTGAGCTTGTCGCACTAACGTGAAGTATGCGCTGATGCGATCAACCAATGAAACGACAGAACACAGTTAATCAAGGCAAGTCCGTTGTTTACTTTTGCTCCGTACACATCTTGGATCAAGTGTAGTGAGGCAGTTATTGGTTTGTTGTCGAAAAAAAAAAAAAAAATCAGAAATTTATATAAAGGGGCGTACACTCGTTTTAAAGAATAGTGTTTATTGAAAAATGAATGTATCAGTGTATTAAGAAAACTTGTTACATTTTACGGAAACAATGAAGAATACAAGTCCTACACTAAATAGGAACAATATTTTATATTACAATTACAATTTCATTAAAAAAAAAAAAATGAATTCAGTTTAAAGTATTATCGAGGAATGATCCAATGGACGACAATGCGTAGTTGATTAAAGTGAATTGTATACTAAGTACTTCCATTAAGTTAGATTACTGTAAACATACAGAAGTAGTGCTATTTTTTTGTGTGGTAATAATGGTTTAATGCTTTCACAGGTTGAGTTGATGCAATAATAGTAATATTTTTCATTGTGAGGTAATATTCTGCTCCTGTAGAAAGAGAAAACTACAGTACATTATCTCCGTTGGGAGAAAATGTGATATTTGGTAACCTAGAAACGGACATCTAGCTCCGATCGCGGGGAAAATCAATTATAAGAGTTTTTCGACAGAAATGTTAGGCCTACCTTTTATACATCAAAATATGTAACGATATCAAGAAATAGGATAATAGGCCTATAATCGTAAAATTCCTGAAGATTAGCTACCTAATTGCACATACGCCTAATAGCGAATTCAACGTTAGAAAATAAATGTTGGCATTGTAAGATAATGTTGCATCGTTCCAAGCGAGATGCACTATTCATTGTTTTTATACATGCAGAAGCATGACCTTTTTTTTCTTTTCTCGCATATGCCTTGTAGGTCTTACAGGCAAAAGTGCCGTGCCCCAGTCTGCCCATTAATAGTACATAGGCCTGGTGGTGGTATTAATTGGAAGAAAATACACGTTTGTTAAATTCTACTGAAGGATATTAAGACTGGCAAATCGATCTTAAATCGATTGAATCGGTACCACTGGCCGAAGAGGCACAAAACGATAAAGTATATTTCCGAAGTGTACCATACATCCTGTTACATGTAAAACACTATTTCAAACAACAGTTCCCTCCTTTTTATATCTGAGAGACGGATAGTGTCCAAATTTTCACAGAATTCAGTCCTGGAAATGAAAGGAATGGAAGTTTACTGCTTGAAATTTCCAAACTTAATGCGTAATTTTTACAACGAAAATTATTTAAATATTTTATTCCTCTTTCTGGATAAATACCTAGTACAGATGACCATGACGTAGACCTCGAAAATGGTACAAGGGCCAGAGTTTATATAACACTGAGATCCCCAGTGGTATAACTTTGATACCACGCTTGGCTATTGTGCTTAGTCTCCATTCAACAGGAATACCATAGGAATGCCACTGCTAACAGAGTAATAAATAATGTGTGAAGAAAATAACAAGGTAAGAGGCAAGAGCTTAGAGAATAAAAACATACAAGTAGACGTACAACAAAGAAAACAAGCTTATTAAAATATCGATCTTATCTTTCTCGCCAGCAGGATTATCATCATCTGGATGTTGAAATGGAGCCCCCGTCTGCTTTAATGAAACAAACGTCTGTAGTTTATAATGGTACCTGACTTATACACCCTTGTAAGTTTTCATCATTAAGCCTAGGTGTGGTGGGGAGGGGGGGGGAAGGTTATTAACTTCGTTACTTTTCAGACGTGTATATTATCATCAAGATTAATGGGACAGACAGAGTCCAACTTTGTTACAAGTCTAGAAATCCGGGAGTCAACTCTATATTCAGATTAATGCATCATAACATTCCCCGCTGTTATTTTCTATTAGTACTAACATGGGTAGAAACATTTCGGGACCTCCTGTGGCTAGTAGCCATCAGCACCTCCCTATGTCATGGACCCCCGGAGTGAATACTAATTAGGGAAGGGAACGGAAGGGCTCCTGTAGATGTCGTCCCCACATCAAGCCCTACGGCTATGTGCTCCTCTCTGATGTAGGCGGAATCCCAGCGGTTGCTGACCTATCCCAATTACATCGGTGTTGCGAGCTTAACATCCTGATGAAGGGCATTATAGATCGGAAATGGGAATGTGCATCCAGTGGACATCGCTAACATCTGTGTCCAAACACACGTGACTGATTTCGCAGACACTGTCCCAGATAATATATATGAAGAATTATAAAAGTTATTTTAAAGTATGTTGGTTGGTGTATGGTTATTTGACGACGGCGATGTACTGCAACCTAGGCCTATTACAATCGCCGGTGTGCCGGAATTTTGTCCCGCAGGAGTTCTTTTACATGCCAGGATATCTACTGACTTGGGCCTGAGGCATTTATGTGTGCAAGATACGTGTGCATAAATGCCATCGAACCGGGCCAGGATCGAACCCGCAACCTTGGGCACAGAAAGCCAGCGCGATTCTGACTGTGCCACACAGGCCGACCTGAAGTACGGTATGTTAATTAGGCTAATTCGTGCATTAGGAAATTTAAGAATAAATTTAAGTACAAAATCCCATGTTTCATCAGTATTTCAAAGGAAATTAAATCATAGCGCATAACTTTGGATGATGTCAAGGTGAGCCTTGGCACAATTTGAGATGTAAGTTGCATAGGCTACCGTAGAGTGCTGAGAACCCAAAGGGTAGCAAACAGCTGTGTTGGAACACTGGTCTGCGTTAATTAACTAAACAAATTATAGATTATTTCACTTTCAATTTAACATTTGCAATACACAAAAAATTGTCAAAAAGGGCTCAAACTTTCCCACATTAATAGGAATTTTATTAATTCTTATTTGTTTTAATTTCGTTTATTAATAAGTTATTTTTTAGTATTTATTATTAATTACTTTATTATTATTATTATTTTTTGATTTGTTAATATTATTAATTAATTTATTATTATTATAATATTGTTGTTTTCTTCATATGGATCTAACATTTTTATTTTGGTGTTGGTCTTGGTCCTTCAAGCCTAGTTATCTCTGTTTTCTTTTACGGGTAACTGACATTTCTCTTGGTAGGCCTATTTCTTTATATAGCACTGTAGTGCGTGTACAAAGAGAAAAGAAACTGTTCAAGGAAAAACTAAATACGTTCATCGACACCTTATGCCAATTAAGGAAACTGAAATTTAACTCCTTTCTAAAATGAGCTGACTCATATAGCTTCTTCCCCCTTCTTCCCCCTTCTGCCACAAGCAGTGGGCTCAGAGAACATCTGACAGATGAAGGAGCTTTAAGTAAAATAAAATACTATCGAAAGCCTGCCTCCTACAAAGTCGGCGCCTATTGATATAGCCTAAGTTATATATCCAGATTGACTCTTCTAAGCCCTTTCTTAAGTGGAAGTATGAGATTATAAGCAGTTAAATAGTTACTTAGAAAAAGACAGGAAAACAGATGCAATTAAAAAGAAAACTTAAGCAGGTCCTTAGAACAAGACAAGAAAACAGATGCAATTCAAGAGAAAAGTATTGACAGACTTTTGATATAACTTGCCCCAGTTCTGATAATTTCTAAAACTGTTGAATCAGAAGAAAATCGGTTACAGAACACCTACTCCGACCTAATATAAGATCGGAAAGAAACATAGAGTGATAATCAAAGATAGAAAAGGAAAAGAATAATGAAGAGAAAGAAAGAAACTTTTCGGGAAATGCATCTGGTCCGACTAATCCAATATAAAAGGATGGCGACCCAAGTCTGAGCTGCTAAAGTTATACAAACTTACACAGAGTAACTTTGGTCCTTTTTTTTTTTTTTTCAAACTCTTTGAAGACGATCTTTCCCTTCGATGACTCGTACTTCTTTTATTTTTTTCCTCCCAGCCTAGGTGCATCGATACATTTCTGAGAGTTCCATTTCATCTTGAAGTAACCTATGTCAGAATTCCAACCAGCCATGTTGGCTTTTGTTACTAAAAGATTCCTGTGCAGTACTAAGTTTGCCGACGTACATTTAGAAATAGCGTCTTCAGCAATATCTGTTTTCCCAATACTTTCGAGACTTTCCGAAACTCTTACAAGTATCCTGGAAAAAAAGTACACACATCAAATCCCGCCCAAACCTTTTTATTAAATTTCTTTCTGGTACAGTATAATGGTGCAGACTCTCTGAGTCAATGCTTGAACTACTAAAATGCATATCAATACTTGTTCAATATTAATGTTCTCTCTAACTGTTCACGACCACATTCAGATTAAAATATAAATAATTTATTATGCCAAATTAACTATATAAACAAAAGGTGTGGCATATTTTCGTTTCAGCAAATATACATCCTTGCACAAATGCAAATTAACAGAGCTCGTCATAGAAGCCCTTAGAAATTAAAAATATTATTTTATTATTTATTAGGCCTTATTACGCTATTATAATTAGGGCATGATTTTGTGTTCTTTATTTTACCTTGATTTCGGTGTTTATTCAGCACTGATATCGTGATCATTCCTTGGATTTGACGACTATTCCGTTAATTTCCTTGTTTTCAATATTAAGTTTTATGTTAACATAATAGCTTATTTTTACGTCCTTTTCAACCAAGCATTTTGAACTTTCGAAATGAAATAATCCTACTTCTTAAGCGATGCTTTGCGTCTGCCCTTACAGTTTATGTGATGAACGCAAAGTCAACGCCACCTATTGACAAGACAGTATTCAATTGTGAGATTAATTACTACAGCAACCAGGAAAAAAGAGCATTAAATGACATGGACAAAACTCATTTTGCGGGTTTTTTTTTGGGGGGGGGGGGTATAGTACTCGAATCTGACGTGAGATCGTCTTTATCCCCGGGCAACGTACTTGAGGCTAATCGTGAAATGCAATCGAAACAGAGATTTTAGTTTTTTTTTTTAGTTATCAATTGTTTTAATTGTTTATTCATGATCTGGGTAAGGTTCATGAGTCTGTGGTACATTTTAATTATTTAATTTCGAATCTTTATGCCCACATGGAAGCACAAGATTTTTCACGGAAAAACAACATAATTGAGAATAAAATTAAGTAATTCATGCAATTTTTCTAAAACGATGTAAATGTTATAATTATTTTAAAAGTAAAGTAAAGTGTTCCCTATTACAGGCCATGGAGCCCCTGAGGGTTCCATGTGGTTGAGGCTCCCAGGTATTTAGACAATCGGCAGGTGAAGGTGATAAGGTTGTCAGCCTAACGCACCGGCCGCCTTTAACCCCAGGATTGCCCCTGGTACTAATTTCTGTTAGAGGCTGAGTCTACCCCAGGGCCATAGTGCTACCAGAAGGATTAGGCCAATTGAAAAACTCCCTGATCGGGAATCGAACCCGCGACCTTCTGGATTGTGGCGCAGCGCCTCAACCACTATGCTACGGCGTACCCCTATAATTATTTTATATTAAATAAATTATTTAAATGAAACATCTAGCAGTTGAGTAAGCAATCGCGGGCGAAGCCGCGGTCACATGCTTGATTGGAGAATGATTTTTAATTTTCCTATAGTGTACTACAGTGGTGATATTCAGCCGGTTCGCACCGGTTCGCGAGAACCGGTTGTTAAATATCTTGTAGGTTCTCCGAACCGGTAGCTTCACAATGAGTGATTGCCTTTTTCCAAGATCAGATTCACTCCAATCCACAACAGTGATAATACAGTTGGCAGACTCTCTTATTTGCGAACGGTCGATCGTCTCGACACTTGCTCCCTTTGCTTTCGATGTTCGATTATAAAACGGATTGTGGTCTTCTTTTGTTGTGTAAGGTTATGTTTTAAGGAAGCTGAGTAAGTTTAGTATGGGTATGAAAAGACAAAAATAACAAAATAGCACATTTGGCTATTTTGAATCAACATCAAATTCCCTGATGAGAATTGGTTGTTTAGTATGGGTATGAAAAGACAAAATAGCATATTAGGCTATTTTGAATCAACATCAAATACCCTGATGAGAACTGGTTGTTTAGTATGGGTATGAAAAGACAAAATAGCATATTAGGCTATTTTGAATCAACATCAAATACCCTGATGAGAACTGGTTGTTTAGTATGGGTATGAAAAGACAAAATAGCATATTAGGCTATTTTGAATCAACATCAAATACCCTGATGAGAACTGGTTGCTAAACTGTTTGAATATCACCACTGAGTGTACATATACATGTATTGTATATATTCCTTATAATAATTGTATTAAAGCAATTAAAGAAATATAGTGATGCAGTATAGCTTTGTACGTGGTTCGTTATACAATACAGTTTTTCTGGAGGGCATGTCTGCAATTGTATGCTGGAAGTCTCTAGTAACTTATATTATTATCACATGTTTACGATTTTATTTTTGAGCTTCTGTATGCCTGCATATTGACAAAATTATTTTCTAAATTATCTTCATGATTTAGTACGCTTGTCTTACATCACACTCTTCATACCCTTTCTCGACATGTCTTTCAGTACCATTCCACTTCTTCATTCATCATTTCCACAATTCCAATATAATGTTGGAAATGGTCTCTTTAGGATATGTTTTTTAAAAATTTTATTTTTCTACCGAACTCTATGCTAAAAAATAGCATGGACCCTGAAAATTTTAGGGAACGCGATAAGAAACTGTTTAAATATTTAACTCACTCATGCATATCATTTTGAACGTAAAGGTAAAGTGATCCCTGTACAGGCCATGGAGGCCCAGAGGGTTCCAGGAGGTTGAGGCTCCCAGATTTTGGACATTCGGCACATGAAGGTGGTAAGGTTGTCAGCCTTACGCACCGGCCGCCTTTACCCCCAGGATTGCTCCTGGTACTCATTTCTGTTAGAGGCTGAGTCGACCCCAGGGCCATAGTGCCACCAGAAGGATTAGGCCAATTGAAAAATCTCAATGACCTCATCGGGAATCGAACCCGCGACCTTCCGGTTTGTAGCGCAGCGCCTCAACCACTACGCTACGGCGTACCCCTCATTTTGAACGTGAAGAAAGATTTTTTAAAACAATTTTTTAACGGACAAGGGTCGGTCCGTCCTTTTGTAGCTTACGTAAACTACGGCTGTTAAAAGGTGGTTAACTGTTGGATAAAACATGTTATCTTACTGCAGATTTGTAGGATAAATATGTGATTATCTAGCGATCGTAATACAGAACGCAAAGAAAAATAATACTTCACAAACGTAAAACGCCATCTTTAAAACAGTATATCCTTTTCATCGGAACCATTAATTAAACTCAATTTATTACAGCTAGGAAGATAAATAACATATAGAGTAACAATTAACTTGGCCTACACCGTATCAACGTGCACGTAGGAGAAGAAACAATACACTAAGGAAGTATTTGGTTTAGAAGGCGGTACGTATAGACCAGGTGTGTGATGTTTCTGTGATTTATGCCTCTCCTGCTTCCCCGGCAACCATTTGTACATCTTGAGGGCGTCGGAAGCCAGATGCGGCTTGTGTTTTTCTTGACCCGTGTGGAAAGAGCTCTTGGGAGTACGCCCACTCGTAGCACCCTCCTGCGGGTTAGGGGAAGCTCAGATTCATGCTAGGTCTCGGGACCTCTGAACTGTGCCAGGAAGTCACACTTTCCTTCTTTACAACGGTTTTTTCTGTAACCAGGATAATAGTGTTCGGAGGGCAGAAAGTTTATAGTTTTCGAAAATAAATAATGGCACTTGTATCCAACCGTGTATAATATTTCTACATGTAACAAATGAACCCCACTGAATTTTTAATTAAAATTATAACCTTGACCAAAATGGGTAAAATTTGATGGGCACAATCATTTCAAAGATCAATTTGCTATAGTCTTCTACCAAGGCGTCTGAGTTAATAGGGACTATTCAACTCATACGCCGCGTGTTTGATATTGACCAATAACGTTTAGCAATTCCTCGGATATAGACCAATCACGGCCGTTTACAATATTCTTGTAGGAATCGCGAGGATGGCATTTTATCGGGTAAAATGGTCTGGTCGTTACTGGAGACGCAAGTATCAGTGTGCAGTGATTAATAGTCAGATGGTGCCACTAAGCGGCACGAAAACAGATTATTTTATACAACATAATTTGTTTGGAAATTGAAATAATAGAAATGTACATTGATTAAGAACACAATTTCAATTCGGTGCAAGCCAGTTCGTGTGCTTTTATTCTGTTCTGCTGTTAGCTTAACTGAATGAAGTCAACTATGTCTTATATGCACTGGTGGTAGCACTGATTACACCAAAACAGCTCGAATCGATTCATGGATGGTTGATTCATAGTATGCCGTGATCTCGCAGCTGTTAGTTTTGTTTTTGTAGAACAAAGCACGAAAGTAATTATTATTTGTATAATCTGTTGGATTTTTATTCATGGAATAGTCTTAATAAATCCAACTCGAGTTGACGAGTTGCATCAGATAAATTCGTCAACTCTAGTGGGATTACCTATGATAAATCATAATGCTATGGCAACAATACCTTTTGTGAAACACCCAATCATTTCTCTACCCTAACTTTAGGTTTTGCGATTTTCTAGCTTCTCATTCCGACATAAAGTAAGTGGCCATAATGCAGGATTGCTCATTCAGTTAACTCAGCCTCACGCAAACCGTGTTGTTTGCATTGCAAGACTTGAAGCCTCAATTTATGGAAGAGAGGGATGGCTAACTAATGTCTAACTAGTAAATAAACAAAATCTTTAGAAATTTTTTCTAGAAATTGGCAAACAAGAGATTTTCTTCATGCCAAATTTAAGAAATAGTTGCCGTTATGCTTGAAGTCAAATCCCTGGCAAATACTTATTTCTATCACAAATTTAATTTTTACGCTATTTTTTAGTTCTCGACAGAGGCCTATGCGATTCACAGTCAGCATTATTTGGGCAGAGTATTTTACATCATATATCTTTTTGTTTCTAACGAAGGAATAAACTGTTAATATCTGCACAGTTATACTATTTCCACCATGTAGACAGTGGTTCCCAAAGTGGGGTCCGTGATGGTGCTTTAGGGGGTCCGCAGGCGGTTTAAGAAGAAATAGGATATCCCATAATTTTGAAGTGCTTAACTGTGTTCCCCACTACTTATGTATGTGAAACAGAATTCTCCCACCTCACGTAGGCTACTTGAAATCAAAGTTGAGAAATAAACATGAAGTTGAAAGTGACTTAATATTGAAATTATCAGACATAAAACCTAACATTGCAGAGCTAATTAATCAAAAGCAGCTTTCTTGTTCACATTAAGGAGTAAACTCTGTTTGTTACATTAATATTGCTATTTTGTCTATTGAATTTAATACATTTGAATCAAAGTATTTATTTAGGTTTTTGTTTCAAAACTCAGAGGGGGTCCGCGAAATTTTAATTTTTTTTCAAGGGATCCGCGGAATTTGAATTTTTTTCAAGGGGTCCGCGGATTGAAAAGTTTGGGAACCACATTGTAGACGATATAACCATTCACAGGATAATATTCATATTCCCATATAAAATTCAAACATAAATGAGATGAATATTAACATTGGAATACGACATGGACAATCGAACTGTTCAATAGATGTACAAAGTAGCAATGCTATTCAAAGGGCTGTAACAACTATCACATCAAAGTGTAATACAGAATGAAGGCCGTAACCTGATAAACTAGGAACTAGGCCATCAAAAGCACAGGCATTTATTCATTAAGTGATAGTGCTGTTTAACCTGATGATATCATCTTCATTGGAATATATTAACGAGGTAGTTTGATGTCTGTTCAATGGCATTAAATGGTGCATACAAACTAATTCGCAATACTAATGACTTAAAGTGGAATTATGTGCATTTCTACTGTTGAATCGTAGACGATATTGCAATATAGTAAACAACGACTGTGCAAGAGCAATGTTCCAGTGAAAACGTACTCTTGTAGAGAGGAAGCATTACATCAGCTCCTTCACATGAGGCCACCATGGCAGCACCACCAGTGTTTTCATTATTTTAAATATAAGCTTTTGAGGAAGCGGCCACCACTACGTGTGTATGGTTACCCTTCCCCAAAAAATCACAAAATACCTTTCTTCACAACTACTTTTATTTGTTTTCCCCTAGATCTTTCAGTTACATTGAACCATCTTCAGGGAATCTTATTTGTAGATCTACATTCAATAAGAACAAAATTGCTGGAGTAATTTTTAATTAAAGCTACAAAAACTTAGAATGTTCATAAATCACGAGTAAAAATAATTTCTAGATTCTTCTCCTATGTCGTGCAAATATTTTATCGAACGCTATGTATTTGAAGTTACTCATAGAAAAAAAATCCACCGTTGCATAAATGTGTTTTGCTTCTCCGATCTTCTTAATATTCCTAATGAGTGTGCTAATTACTCTGAATTTATCTTTCAAGAAGCCAAGATGAGTGGTAAGATTCTCTCATTGTGGGGCTGAGGGTGTTAGAGCCTTCCATATCGTTGGCAGCGTGTGGCGAGTTTGTGGTAGACTACTTCAAAGGACCGTAGATACCATACTACGCGTATATGTATGTGAATTACACTTTGTGATTAGAGCAGTGCTTTAGTTGGGCCGGAGCTCACCGGAGCTGGGCTCCGGGAAATATTTGGCTCAATGTTCCTTATTTCTATTTTTTTAAAATTGGAGATCTCATATTTTCCACAGACATGAATTGAACATTGAAGAAATGTTCCACTGTATAAATAATGCGGCAACTTTGTCTCTTTCTTTCATTTCCAATAGAGGATTCTGACTGATCCTGATTTCTGAAGAAAAGGTTACAGTTGTAGGAGTTGAGGCCTTGAGGGTGAAAGTTGTTTACGGGTTAACCCCTATTTTAGGCACCGTCTTCGGTGAGATATTTTGAATAGTGGCGGTGGCGGTGGTCAGTTTCTAGGTAGATCCGTGCAAATATACTCTATATTTGATGCTACGTATTTTGGTGAGCTCCCCCAAATATTTTTTTCCCAACTAAAGCACTGGATTAGAGGAATTAACACATTTGTAATTAACGAATGATGCTTATTTTGTCTTTTTTCTCAATCCTGATATAGACCTCTATGTTATTGAGAATGTGAAAATGGGTACAGAAAACAAGCGCCATATACAGTGCGCCACCTATGCCGACAACCATTGCTCATCTCAATCGTAGCTGAAGGGCGTATTTATTAACATACCCTTCTTAACCCTTAAATGCAAAATATATCCTACAAAATATTACAATAATGGAAGAGAAGGCCTTAAGGCTAGAGGGAAATATAAAATAAATGGTTTGCCAGAATTTTATAATAAAATAAAAATCAGGTAAACTGATGTAACAAAGTGCCAGTATGTTTTTGTTTAATCAGTTATGACTGCAATTATGATATGCAGAATATGATTTTTTTTAAATTGATTTCCAAGCTAAGCTCCAGATTTATTCATTAAGCAGGGATTACAAAAGAACAAAGGTCTAGTTTTTTTTAATTAGATTAAAATCTTCCAGCATCAACTGAACTGTACAGATTTGTGATATCATGACAATCGCACACTCACATAAAGATACCAAAAAAATTCAAATTGGCCGGTTTCGGGTTTTGAACCATGGACTCCAGAATGTGAGGCCAAAGCGTTACCATCTCGGCCACCGGGGTCATTTTAATGGTCTAGTTGGATAAGCGCATGTAAATCAATAGTGTTTTTTGTCATAGCTACCTGTATTTTAATTTCCAAGGCCTTATAAGATCACAGTAAAACAATAGGCAGTGTTGTCAAGATAATTGATTTTCATTTTTCTTATAAATTCTTTCGAATACGTATATTACCATAAAATAGGCACTAAATTGAGCTTTACTCCGAAACAGGTCAACCGATTTTATCCATTATAAATAGACGTCTTCCCATGGACATTATAAATGCGTATACGAAGTTTCATAAATATACGATAAAGCGTATTTGAGTTATTGCGCCTTTAAAGTCGACACTAAATTGGGGTTTACTCCGGTACCGGTCAACAGATTAGGTTCAAATTCAATAGGGCACTTCTCATGAACGTCATAAATGAGTATACCAAGTTTCATAGAAATCCGATACAGCGTATTTCAGTTATGGTGCCTTTCTAATATAATACTATTAAAATAGGCACTAAATTGAGCATTATTCCGGTACCGGTGAACCGATTTGGTTCAATAACAATAGGGTTCTTCCCATCGACATTATGAATGTTTATACCAAGTTTCATGAAAATGCGAAAAATCGTACTTGAGTTATGGTGCGTACACACGGACAGACAGACGGACAGACATTTTTTCGTCCCCCCACACAATCTCATAAAGTACCATACGGGCACTTAATAACGGAAAATACACCGACAACAGAAACTATTGACAAGCTATAGTTCCAAGCTACTGTACAAACACAGATCCCGAACTCCTGATATAGCCTCGAAGCTAAAAGGAGTATAAACACAGCTGAAGTAAAATATATATATATATATATATATATATATATATATATATATATATATATATATATATATTATATATATAAAAAAAAAAATAATAAATTAAAAAATCGAAATAATTTTTTTAATAGGCCTACATGTAAAATTTACAGAATACAGTACAAGAAATGAACTGTGAGCCTAATCATTGTGTTATATGTTTTCTCTGTGGTCCGGGGTGGGTTTGTATATTGTGTAAGAAATTGTGATTCGTGCATATAAGGGTTAGCTTCTAAACCCAGTGTTTTTCAGTGTTCATTTAATTTATATGGAAAGTATAATAGTATAGAGGGTGTAATAGTATAATAATTAACCTTCAGGGTAATTTGAACCCACGAAGGTGAAATAAAATTTTTGGACTAGACTGGATTCGAACCCGAAACACAGGGAAATGAGCAAAATCCAGTCAGAGCTGGTGCTTAAACAGCTCCAAGACACAAGAAACGGACCTCAAGCTGTGGCAAAGTGACGACGGTATAGCCAGAAAGTTATTCCAACAATACCAGCCGGTAGTGTTTCTTACCGTTCGAGATCAACTCGTATACGCCCGCTCCCTTAACCGTGTGCCCACTCTAACATTCTATAGTTTACCACCATACGAGCTCTTATGACGTGAGTCGACCGCCCCCCCCCCGGACCAGAGTTACGAGTGACAATGCAGCTTGAGCATGAGACTAGGTTTCTTTCGAGACCTTGAATTCCACACTTCAGCAGGGCAGGACTTTAGTTGGGATAAAATGTTTGGGGGTAGCCTATGCACCATTACAACGGCAGCATCCATACGGAAAGGTGTAGCCTATTAGCCTACAGAGGATGAACATTTTAGGGACATTTTGGCATAAATATTTAGTTTATAAGAATGTTCCGGCAAAACAGTATTTTTAAATTAAATGGAAATTAAATTTGATTTTGCAAAATACTTAGATCTTCATATTTTGGGTGACGCCGTCCCCCGTCTTCCCCAATTAAAGCCAGTGAGCATACCTTCCTTCAACGTACAATGTATGCTTTATTCCTAAAGCTATTTAATCCCATATTGAAGAGCCACGGAATGTTGATATTATTTTCAAATTCAGAAAATATAAAAATGTAAGTTATTATTTTCTAACAAAACTGAGATCACATCACTTGGATTTAAGTTGTTTTGATATTATGAAACAAATATCTCGTGTACATTTCCCCTACATTAAATGGAGAATATAGTAGGCCTATTCAATATTTGTGTAGAAAATGGTCAATTTATAATAGTTTATTTCCATGAAAATGTTTTTGGCCTTTTAATTGTCCATTTAATTGAGTGAATTTAATATATAAGACAGCTAATGACAGGCTTTCAGTCTTATCTCATAGAAGAAGTATTACATTCTATAGATGAATATTTGTTCTGGGCAGGTATCGAACCCGGGTTTTATACATTGAACGCTAATGCCTAGACCTAGGCTCCTAAGGAAGATACCCAGACTCATTCTAAATCTTTCTCTAGATCTCCATTGACATCGACATCGATTATCTCCACGTTTCTGAATTTTTTTTACTTAGCTTAGGCCTATAATGTATCTCAAAACGTTTAATGGATAAATAAGAATGCCTTTCTCAGAAATTAAGTTTATAACTTAAACTGCAATGCATTATTTTACATCGTGTGTAACCATTTTGACTTTATGGAAAACAAAATTTGAAAATTATCCCTTCATTTGAGCAATTCAAATGGGTTTTATTATTAGTTGTGGCTGTTTTACAAGAGATTTATTAACGGAGAGGCTGAACAATATCTCTAACGGAAATGAAAAAGCTCAATCCGATTATAGAAACATACAGATTCTACAGTTCATGCGAACGGCGAATGGGGAACTGCGAATGGCGTAGGCCTACTATAAATTATCGAATACTGTAATTTTAATCACAAGGAACGTGAGAAATTCGTGACCAGAGAAAAAAGAAACTCGACTGGAGGATTAAACATTTTATAAAGAAGAAAGTTGAGTAAAAAAGTGTAAATGATTCGTGTTGACCTTTATTAATATTTGAAAACACGATAATCTATTTTGGTCGGTAGGTATTAACATTGTGAGATATACCATCTGGTATTGAATTTGTAGTAATGAAGAGCTTACAGCGGTTAGATTCAAATTTTATGCTAATTCAATACACGTAATAAAGCATGTCTGATGTTGACACGGTAATAAAGGATAAAGTAACGTGAATAAAACTCAATAAAATAATATATTTTTGCAAGTTAATAAATTTAGGGAAAATATAAGTGGTTGCTGTATATATTCTCCTTATTCTCCCAAACAGAAATAGTATTAGGATAAAGTAAATTAAAGTATTACTTATACAGGCCATGGAAGCCCAGAGGGTTCCAGGAGGTTGAGGTTCCCAGATTTTAGACATTCGGCACATGAAGGTGGTAAGGTTGTCAGCCTCACGCACCGGCCGCCTTCACCCCCAGGATTGCTTCAGGTACTCATTTCTGTTAGAGGCTGAGTCGACCTCAGGGCCATAGTGCCACCAGAAGGATTAGGCCAGTTGAAAAACTCCAACGACCCCATCGGGGATCGAACCACTTCCGGTTTGAAGTGCAGCGCCTCAACCACCACGCTACGGCGTACCCTAGTATTAGGATAAGAGTTTAATCTTAAAAGAATCACTGGGATTACTGTGAGAATGTAGATGAGTTTGCTAAAATGGTTTATAAGCCTGTGATAAAGTTATGACATTGAAATTAGCATACAGTATACAAAACACACATCATACGTCATACAGTATGGTTGGTTGGTATATTGTTATTTAACGACGGGGTGTACTGCAACTTAGGCCTATGACCGTCGCCGGTGTGCCGGAATTTTGTCCTGCAGGAGTTGTTTTACATGCCAGTAAATTTACTGACATGGGCCCGTCACATTTATGTACCCATAAATGCCATCGACCTGGGCCGGGATCGAACCCGGAACCTTGAGCACAGAAAGCCAGCGGGATATTAACCAGGCCGACATCATACAGCATGAATATCTTAACATGTATTTGCAGTTCTCACAACTGCCACAGTTATTAGTTATTTTATACACAAGCCCAGTAGTTAGCTCTCGAGTAGAATGTAATCTTTAGATTGTGAAGATCTGAAGAGCAACGAATTATTTTATTATTGAAATCAAATGAAAATAACATGCTAGAAACATTAAACATCGCCTACACCTGGAGGGCAGAAAGAGTTCAGACCTGTCATCATCGTTGAATAGATGAACTTTATTTATTAATGAAATTGAATGCAGCTGATACAAGAAGCTGTGCTGATAAAAAAAAAATGAATCCAGCTTCCTGCCAAGCAGCATTATCCGACAGATAAGTAGGCCTTACGTCTTCTCGAAATGTTGCATAAAGAGATCTCAAGACGTTCACCAACTCCGAATGAAACTGTTTCGCATTGAATTGGAGGTAAGAGGAACAGCATCAATGGTAACACAGACTCTTTATGAGAATTGCTAGTATGGGGTCCAAACGTAAAGCACTTAGAGAATGACATATGGAATGCACGAAAGGAAAAAAAAAATTATATTCTTACTAGCCGCAGGTTCTCGCGGCTTCACTCGCTTTTATTAATTCAACCACTAGAATTTTTTTAAGTACGAGGGTTGGATATTTAATAGTGGCAACACTCTATCAAATCACGGTTAATTACAGGAAGTTTGAATCCCTTTTGTCAGATAATGCTTGGATATCCAGTATACTTCAGAGCAAATTGTATCCTTCTATCATTAAGAATGACTATATCCTACATTAACCCAAAGAAAATGACCTGGCTCTATCAGCTTGTCTAAAATGGGGTTTAGAAGTTGTCACAGAGGTGATAAATCATTATTAAGAAAAAAATTCTTGACTTACAGAGGCTTTTGAAGAATTTACCACTATTAAATATCCAACCCTCATCCTTCATTGAACAACAAAATAACTAAAACATTATATTTATTAATATTAATGTCGTTTTTACAACAACTGCATGAATTAGATAAATTAATTATTACTTTCAATGTTTAACATACCGGGTTGCTGGTGGTACAAATTATAGTAAAACAATATAAAAGGCCCGGTGTTATCATGAATACAAACTACATAAGACTTGAGGCTTTTTTGGGGTTGATTAGTAATGATGGTTGCACGGGCTATAAGCCGAGTAAAAGGATATATTGCATCCAAGCTTTCGATCGCTGACATCTCTGCGGCCTTCCTCAGGGAAATGAGTGTAGAAAAAGGGAAGAGAGAATGATTGGCCGATGCACTCCAACCCATTTTCTCCAATCGCAAAATTTCATTTTCACTAAAAGACATATATAAGCTCTCTCTTCCCTTTTTCTACACTCATTTCCCTAAGGAAGGCCGCAGAGATGTCAGCGACCGAAAGCTTGGATGCAATATATCCTTTTATTCGGCTTATAGCCCGTGAAACCGTCATTAGTAAATACAAACTAGTTTTTCTTTATAGCTCTTCCGGATAAACAATATTAAGTGTCCTTCAGTTTGGAGCTAAGATATAAGTTATAGAATGCAGGTCTGATTTTACGACAGGTCTGATTTTAAAGCTGATTACAACGTTTCACCAATCAAAATTTATAAATAAGTGATTTTAACAGTGAAGAATTTTACCAAGAAGAAGACATTTTATAATTAGGACATTATTTTAAATTCAAAATAATGTTTAATTGACAATTACAGAACGATTCACTATCAACTCATATAACTAAGTGTTTTTAACGTCTGGAAGAATTTCACCACAACATAGGCCTAATATAACATGAACAATATTTTAAACCTAAAATAATTTTAATATATTTCTTTATTACAACCATAAATGGTTATTCTTGATTAATATATCACCTTCCATTTACTTTGGTGCTATTCCAAATAAGAAGAACAAGTCAATCATCATATAGACAATATCAACAATTTCAACAGTGAATCAGTGGCTATTTTTAACCTTGACTGATCATGGACATTACGTCAATGTATCTTCGCTAATAAATAAGTATTTGTAATCAGCATTACACTCAGCAAAGTCTTTCAAAACACTAGTACAGAGGTGGAAAAAACATTTTAGGTAATTATAGAATGCAATTGCAACACTCTCGATCAACCCACGTACAGTTGACCGAAGGTAGAGTCCTACAGCTTTTAGTGATTACCGTTCTCGACTTTCAGATGATGATTGCTCTTTTTCAGCGATGTTCTTCTTTCCCAGTTGTTATGGCAAGGCCACCTGCAATTAATTTCGGAACTGAAAGGTATTTGCGAAAACTGCTGCATCGATAGCGGTAAAATCACATTTCCGCCAGTTTTTCTCCCATAACTTGCGAACGAAAGCTAAAACCGAAAATCCGGCTTCGAACCGCATTGGGAACCCTGTCAATCCATCTCTGTTAGAAACTTAAATCTCTGCGTGCAGTAGATTTGGTTGAGCATCGCACACAAACAAACACATAGACAAACACGTCCTTTCAGTATGTTGATATCTCGAAGCTAAGAAGTGTAATGTAGGCAGAATGGCATTGACTTTCTGTAAGAAAAATCACGGGTTCGGTCCCGACCCAGGTCGATGGCATTTATGTGTGTGTAAATGTGACAGGCCCATGGCCCATAAGTTAAGCATGTAAAAAAGCTTCTGCGGTACATCACTCCGGAATACAGACGACGGTCACAGATCTACACTGGAGTACTTCCCCGTCGTTAAATAACTATAAAACCAAACAACAGTTTAAAGTAGTACTTGGTGAATATTCAATTTTGGTAGATGGAATTACAATGATTATTTGGAGCGTTCTATATATAGAGTAGAAATTGAAATATTTATGATTTTAGGAGGAGGGCTTGTGTCGTGCTGATCACAGACCAAGGAGTTCTTCCATCCTGCCTCGATGCCTGTGATTCTTAGATTTGGTTCCTCCGGATTTGGTAAGTGAAAACAGCATTGTCTAGTTAATTTCACTAAAGGGGTGGGGTGTTATTTATCTGTTTCTGGACAAGTGATTTTTATAACATTGTGTTCTAGGATTTTTTAGGCATCCTATTTAATACACGATACCGTGAGTGAATTTTGTGTCCTTATATATGATGTAAGTGGTTTTTGGTAATGTTTGTACGAATATTTGCATTTAAAATTGCACTTTTTTGCACCATTTTCGCTTAAATTAAATTAAATCACTTTTTTGTTCCTTTTTTGCCCAAATTTTGTATATAAAATTCCTAGCTGTACTTATGAGGCCATCAATTGCAAAATGATGTGTTCGCTTTAATAACTCAGGCAACATTATTATACAGGAGACCAATTTGTAGCAAGCAAACAGACTTAAGACAGACGTTTCCTCAATCAATTATGCACAGCTAAAACATTAATGGCTCTTATCCTATTAAACGCTTCCTTCTCGCATCAGAGTATTAGTTATTTTTTTTAAAGCGTTCGGACGTTTCTACAGTGAAATACAATAGAAATATTTTGCAATGCCAGTGCTGCCAGTACGAAGTGCACAAACAGTCTAGTGTTACGTTAATTTGTTTGCTGAACCCTTCACTTGTGAAATAAAAAAAACAAAGTAAAGCCATTCATATGCATTTCACAGCTCTGTGGATTGTTTGCTTGTCTGAATACATGCAACTCATTGTGACAAGTACAAACAATGGTACAAGTGGTTAATATCAAAGACAGCTGAATGTATTGCGATTCAAACCAGCACGTTACCATTTAAAGAGAGGAAAGATTACATTTCCGGGAACTCACACACCAACATTTTAACAAGTGAGAGAGGGGGAGAAAGAAAGAGAGGTAGGGAGAGGGAGGGAGAGAATATACATGATAAATATATAGTTACGAAATATATGAATGAAATAGGCCTATAGATATGATGGCTAAATTATAAGGTATATATATATATATATTTCTAGCTACATAGATATATATATATAGATAGATAGATAGGTAGGAAGCTAGATAGATAAATAGATAGAAAAAGTAGAGAGATATGTTTTAAAAATGTATATACAGAGTGAAAGGGGTATAATTGGGCAAATTAAAAAGGCTAGTATTTTACATAGCTATAAATTACAAAAACCTATTTTGAGTTTGTTCGAGATAGTTGGATTTTAAGGTTTAGAAGAATTCCAACAGCGCACTGCCGGATAGTTTGAATCGCGTGGCAATGACCTCTGTGACCCTATCAAAACGAAGTATGAGATATTCTAGCTGGATCTTGCTTTCGTTGCGGATTTATATGGCTCACATATTAATCGTTGAATTTAATTTGCACGAAGCAACCAATTTTACTGAAAAAACCCGGAAAGGGAAGATATTTTCCTTATTCTTTACTCTGCTTATGTAAAAAAACTGCGAGTACTTATCGAGTAAAGCAGGTTAAAGTTTAGGGATAAGATTTTTTCTTGGGACAAAAATGCTATTTGAATTCTAGAAAATAATAAGGAATAACCTTTCACTCTGCGGTTATTCAATAACGTTATCGGTTTTCGTAAAAAATAAACAAAGATTACTATATGCAACACACAATAAGTTACATAAGACTATGTGTCGTGGTGTATCTCTTTCTAATATCATTTTACAAGTGTGACAAGGTCATTGCCACCCGGAACAGCTATCTGCCAGTGCGCTAAAACCATTCTGCGAAATCTTTTCACCGGATTATATCATGAATGATGAACATAATAGCCATAGGCAAAATATAATTTATAACAATTATTTTAATATTATCTCTGCCCTTTGAGTCTACACAGTTGAGCGCTACTTCCAACCTAGACGTACATTTTGTTACATACATTAGACACATAGACTGAGAGGTGATTTTTTATGATTAGATTTATAAACTATAGAAAGGGTAGAGAAATATTCTGAACCAAAAAATGAGGAATGTTTAATCGAGCTACAATAACTAACACAATAACGCAATGGGTCTTATGAACATTTATGGTGGTATAACTGGAATATAATTATCTTCCTTATTTATTTGCACATGCACTATGATGATTGTGAAACTCAGCAGAGCGACCTATTGAACTACATGACTTGCAGCTTAATACCTAGTCATTGTTTATTATTTAGCACTCAAAATTAATACATTTCATATAGTATTGTGCTTACGGGATAATTGCTCAGCTCCTATATGGTAGTATAATGTACAGCACTGTACTCTGTTGTTAATTAAATAACCCCAAATCGTTGTGAATTCACTAATGGTGGTATTCATTCAAATTTCAAAACAGTATTAAACATTTAAATAACAAATGTATGAGCTGACCCACATGAGGCTCTCATTCAGTATTGTGATTTCCATAAATTCTGTACGCTGATCATCAGGGAAATTAGATTTATGCTTGCTTTTCATTTTTATAAAGTATGCTTTATGATTCTTTTTATCAAGTGCCAAAGTGGTACTTTATGAGATTGTAGGCCTTTGTTCGACAGGAAAATGTCTGTCCGTGTGTCTGCACTCGAAATAACTCAAATATTAATTTTCCGATTTTCATGAAACTTGGAAATTTATAACGTCCATGGGAAAAAGCCTTTTGATTTTGGACCAAATCGGTTGACTGGTCCCGGAGTAATGCCCAATTTAGTTCCTATTTTATGGCAATAAATTAGACAGAATTGATCAAATGCAAATCATTTCTCATGACAACATATTGTTTTACAGTGTTCATATACGGCTTATAGAAGTTGCAATACAGATAGCTTTGACACATAACACTACCCACATATTCCTTCACATATGATTATCAAACTTGAAAGCCCTGCTTAATCGATGGATCTGGAGCTTAACTCGGAAATCGATTACAAAAATGACTTCTTTTCTGCATGTCATAATTGCAATTATTACTGAATAAACAAACGCATTTTGGCACTTTGTTACATCAGTTTACCTGATTTCATTAATTTTTCAGTTCTTTTTAAACCGTGTATTATTTTGGTAATCTTCAGTAGCCTACAGGAATTAACGCAGTCGCGAATTTTCACGGATTTTTTTTCATTTGAAACTGTCAGTACATTCAATTCACTACATAAATTAAGTTTACCGTTTATTATTTAAAGATATGTATGATTTGAGATTTGTTAATTTATAGAGAGGATTTTAGACAAAACAATGTATTTCAACAATTAAACAATGTTCAAAGCAGAAAATAGCATTTAATTGCATATATATCTAGCTAGGCATCTGGCTGTCACAATCAAAGATAAAATAGCAACCACAGGTGAAAATTTCTATTATGCTTTTAATGCTTTTTTCTTTGCGCTACTGATCATATACAATTAAGGAAATAAATAAGATATTCATAGGCTCATTGCATCAAGTACTATTATACCACTTCATCAGTAAAATAATTTGAAATAGTTGAGGTTTTTGCGAAAAAATAAATTCTCAAGGGTATGATATTAATTTTTTGTTGTTGTGGGCCTAGGCTACATAATGAGTGACCAATGGGCTCTAGAATTCTGCGTATTAGTTCCAGTTTCGGTCTGCCATAACTAATTATTGTGCAGAGGATATTGAAATATCGATATTCGATTAATTACGAGGGCAGTCCTTAAAGTAAGTTTCCACGAGGGCCATTTACAGAAAAAAACACAATTTCATTTCAATGTTTATTGAAACAGATACAGCAAGTGTTCTGCTATTTTTCAACATATTCGCCACCGGAATTGAGACATTTTTTCATTCCGTGGGACCAACGTTTGAATACCTGTGTCGGAACAGTCTGCCGCCTGGAATTTGAACCATTCTGTGGCAAGCATGTCTACCTCTTTGTCATTCTCTGTCATTTCCTGAGGTGTAGGAAAAGATGGAAATCAATGGGAGCGAGATCCGGGCCGTAGGGTGGATTTTTAAACACCTCCCAACAAGTCTCCTGCAGAATTTCGACTGGGAGGTGATTTCCACTTTTTCCTACCCCTCAAGAAATGACAGAGAATGACAAAGAGGCGGACATGGTTGCCACACAATGGTTTAAATCCCAGGCGGCAGACTTCTCCGACACAGGTATTCAAACGTTGGTCCCACGAAATGAAAAATGTCTGAATTCCGGTGGCGAATATGTTGAAAAATAGCTGAACACTTGCAGTGTCTTTTGCATTAAATATTTTCTTTAAATTGTGTTTTGTTTCTGTAAACAGCCCCAGGGAAACTTACTTTATGGACGCGCCTCGGTATTAGATTATTTCATTTACGGTTCGAATAGCTAGCTGATGGCAGTAGATATACAAAAAATCAATGCCAAATAAAGTTAACAAAGTCATATAATTCGGTGGTTTAGTTTTGTTAATTTTAAAAATTCAGACCTAGGTGCTGGCATTTAAAAATGAATGAATCCTAAATAGCGCACATGACATGATCCTAAACCTAAAACAAATATTTTGCCTTTTGCTGCATTAATTATTATTGTGGCTTCACATTCTTTTGAGCTTTACTGCGAATGTTTGATGATGGGTTAGAGGCCTGAAAAGCTGGCAAGAAAATCCGCACAAAACCCCGGGATGAAATCTTGCTGTGAATCCACAATAACAACAGGTTTAGTGCGTATTTATGTTTACATAATGCAGATGGCTCTCTCCGTAATATGCAAACACACGTATTATAGCATTTTCTCTGCAGCTCTGTACAAATGTTACTAGTAATTACAGGACGCCAACCAAGTACGAAATTAATGTTTTCCATCACACCTGGCCTCATTAGCGACTCGTTGTAAATGTTAGTTTTCATTTAGACATGTGTTGTTTTTAATTTTGTTTTGATTGATTCAATCCCTGTCATCATTAGTAAAATAGGTATGATTTCAAGAGTTACTATGGTTATGAAATACGCTGCCATTTTGTGTGCTAATTATTCATTCAACCTTTCACTCACAAATTGTTTTAATATAATTATTTTAGGGTTCTGTAGATACTATACTGTCGGCCGCGGTTATGTAGTGGTAGCATGCCCGCCTCTAGACCCGAAGATCGAAGGCTAGAACCTGGTAGCGGTGATGGGTTTTTAGAACTGAAAAATCCTGGGCAGGGAGTCTTCCGTGAAGTACTTTACTGAGGTACTTTATTTAAGCTAGGATGTTCGTGTTGTACATTTACGGTACCTTAAGAACTTCAAGCCTCTGGACAAAGTTCTCGGCCCTTTCACACCCAGAAATTCCTTAGTTTCCTCTCAAGGTTTGTGGTGATGGGCTCACTTCTTGTCCTTCTGCCCTCTACGAATTGAAAATAATAAATAAATCATTCAGATGCCATATTAGAAAAACTATATTGCTCTCAGTTGTCCGTCCATTCCCAGAAAACTTTAAATGCTACAAGCATTAAAAAGAAGAGACATGCACTCTTTATTGGTGTGGTATTGAACGTATAAAAATATCTCGAAGTTCTGAAAGTTAAACGATAGTTCGAATGTAAATAAATGTGTACCATAAAATAATTGATTAAATAAGGGCAATTTGTTTTTGCATTTTTGCTTTATTTCGCATTTTTCGTCATTTTCAACAAAGAGGTAATTTTTGGGTATTTTACGTCTTTTCTGCATTTTTAGGTCATTTTCGCCATTTTAGGTCATGTTTCAGTGGAGGTAGGTGGAGCTTTTCCATGCACAAATCGTTACTTTCAGACAACAGACAATCTTTTTTGAGAATCTCCAATAAGTGTTCATACTTCATTTAAATTCAGGTTTATTGTAAACACCACAGCAGTTTGTCTTGTAGCAAATAAAGAATTATTTTTATTTCTTTTTAATTGGCACATATTTGCTAGGGGAAATTTGCTGGGCATGCCAGTTCAGAAAGAATTTTTTTTTTCGCTAATAGTGTCCAAGTAGTATAAATTTACTCACTTCTTTAGTAACAAAATAAGTGTGTTTTATATTGTAAATTCATATATAACGCACTGTCATCCGTTAAATTGCTTTTAGCAATTCTTTACTTTTAAAAAACTAAATATAAGTAATAATGGAAAATTTATTGGTCATTTTTTGGGAATTTTGTAATTTTTTCACTATTTTTAGGTTATAAATGCATTTTTTTATTTTGCATTTTTCCACTATTTTAAGGTCATTAAATGCCTTGCCCTAATAATAATATACCATTGAAATAGTTGTGATACGCCACTGTGTTCGACCCCGGGCTAGGAAGGCGCTGGCATGGAGCTAATGCTGGCTGCAATTTGTCAGCAGAGCTGTGGATGTTTTTAGATTCGGAAATTCATGAAAGAGTGCCCTGTGTTATGATTTATGCCGCCACCATCACTTCTGGCTGCAGTCCAGCGGCTTTACCAACTCTATGCTAAAGAAAGTGGTTGACCACTCCAATGTACTCTCACATCAATTACTGTTAAATTATTAGTCAACACTCTTCTTGAAATGCATGTTTTGAATTCAAGAATTTATCTGCTGCCTGTCGGAATAAGGTAACATGTAACTTGTAAGCAGGGGCGTATTTAGCTACTTATGCCCTCCTAGGCAGAGAAAAATATTTTCGCCCCCTTATTTCCACATGAATGTAACACAAAGTAACCTACAATAAGCATTATTGTAGCTGAAATAGTAGGCTAATATTAATAATAATAATAATAATAATAATAATAATAATAATAATAATATAATTAATAAATAAGTAAATAAATAAACAGGTGCGTATTGTTGTCAATATTATTCATTTCTATTTCATTGTGCGTTACATTAGTTTACTATGTTGAAGAGTTATGAATAAGATGTTTAATATGTTTAAAAAAACAGTAACAGCTTAAAAGCCGCCCCTTCAAATCTGCCGCCCTAGGCAGCTGCCTAGTCTGCCTAGGCTTAAATACGGCACTGCTTGTATGTAATAAACGGCACGGTGTATTTTCTCAAGCACCTCAACCCAATTGCATTAGGAATCTAGGAACAGTTTGAAAAGACGAGCCGAAATTTGTGAGATTGTCCATGTATTTAACGCACTTGTACTGCATAATATTTATTTCTACGGTAGCAATTTAGCATGTAATAGAAGTAAAAATAAATAATCACTAACAACAGCTATTCTGAAGCTGCAAGGGTACCAACGATGGTAGAGCAGTGATACGGATAGCCAAAGGTCTATGGTTCAAATCCCAGCGTCATGTAATGTTCACAGAGACAATAATCTGTGGTTCGTGAATACACGCGCGCGTGCGCGCGCACACACACACACACACACACACACACACACACACACACACACACAAATAAATATAAATATATATATCCATGTTAAAAACTAGCAATTTTTAATATGGGGGCGATTGATAAATCGATTATTTTCGCGCACGTGCTAGTAGCTACTGCGATTAAATTGTTAATAATAAGAAATAAAAAGGAACTATGATTACATTCCATGTCTGTATTTATAAATATATAAAAAATAGAGGCTTTGATATATATATATATAAAGGTATGATGTATAAAGATCATGTAAGTTGTACAAAGGCTCAAGTAGGTTAGATTATCGGCACTGGGTGCAGGATGTTCGAATTTCCACCTTGATAACATGAACGGGAAATAAACGAAAAAAAAAAACTGTCGTAGAAAAAAATTGTTGCAGACTCAAAATGGTTACACTATAAAAATGTAAGTACCACACCTGAGAATTGTTACTTAAAATGTACATGCTATCAGGGCCAGGGCCATATTTCATAACAGACCTGATAGGCCTAGGCCTAGACCTAGAGCGGTACATCGCCTGGGGAGGATTAGCGAAAACTACTCTTGATTACCCAACTAATCTAATATTTTCGGAATTTAATGTTTTTAAGTTTGACCAACTCTACAAATTTTCTTTATTAAAATATTTTCACAAACATCGTGCAAAATACACATCCGGTGATCATGCATACAGCACTAGAAGAAATAATAATCTACTTCTATCAGAACCCAAATGTCTCACATCGGCAGGATTAAACCATAGCATTAATTTTGGTCCCCGCTTCTATAACTCTATGATCAGTAGATACCCCGATCTCGCAGTTTACCCCAATTTTAAATTTAATAAGTATGTAAAACATTTTTTTGTAATTTTATTAGCTTTAAGTCATTTATTTTTACTATTATTTATTATATGTATTTGTGTTTAATATTTTTTGTCTCCTTTTCATAAATTTGTATTTTCTTTTTCTAGCTCTGTTTTACATTTTTCACCTTTTTTATAAGTATGTCATTCTTTCTCATTTTGTTTTTTGTTTCTCCTCCTTCTCCACTCTGATGTTCTGAATCTACACCCGAGCACGAGCAGTCTGCTCATTCGGGTGTATTTCTAAATAAATATTTGGTTATTTTCTTTCTTTTTCTTTTCTGTACTTTAATTTTGAAATTTGTAAATGTTTTTTGTTTATTGTGTATTTTTGTATTTGTATTTGTAATTGTACATAAGTGAACACCCTTTAAATATTAAAGAATACTTTTAACTTTTTCTTTATTTGTTTTAGTGGATAATGTATCACGAGGTACGTTGTATGTTCGTCTTTCTGTTACCAGACGTACAGTGGTCAAAGTTTACCTGAAGGTTGCGAATTAACGCCGAAACGCGTAGTGAAAATAGAAAATGAAGAACTACCTTTTAGCATAGGACATGCACTTTTATGGAATTTTACATACCTTTTAACATTTTAAAGATATTTCTACGGTATATAATAGACAACTTCTTGTTTCTATATGAAATTAATACTCAAGTTACGTGTACTATGATCTATTGTACTATAATTTATTAATTATTTTGTATATTTAATATTTTATAATCGAGCATAGGTGGAAGAACCTGTTTTAAAACATATCTAATTTTGTTGTATAGATGAAAATTATTGCGGAATGGGATAGAGAAAGTAAAAATGGGAATATCTCGCTTGATATTTATTTTACTAAAACGATCAAATCACTGGAATAATAACTGTGCGCAAGTTCTAAGTCATGCAAAATTTATTTAGGAATATGATTCTCTGCGTAAAGAGTTCTGCAGATAATGATGCAGAAAACATCGCCAAACCTACATTTCCTGTACAGAGCAACAAACATATGAAAGAGAGCAACAGTGATAACGCAAATTAGATTCCATACTCAAAGCATACGTTGAAATCCTCGGAAGATTTCCTCTGCTTTTGAATGGGCACTGAAAAGCTTTCTTCATAAAGTTACATTGACAGATTGTGATCGGAAACTCGATGCTCGTAAATAGAAATATGTTCGAATCTCTGTGTCGTACCAATCCGTACAAAAGAAAGAAAAATATATCCGTAACGTACATAATGCCGACACTAGAGCAAATACGATAGTGGAGCCAGAATCTATTTTCTTCCACGCATATAAATGGCAGCATCTCCCATCCTCTTTATATATACAGTATATATCGATGTGTATCGAGATTTGAAGCTCTCTATTCTTTTGCTTTTGTAGCTTGAGATTTCTTTATCTTTGCTCTTTACCTCTTCAGTTCTACATTTAATACAGATCTCTATATGATGAGCGCTTTTGTCGAGGAATGACGTAAATGGAACATGTTATCTTAAAATAAATTATCTGCCTATTTATAAAACAGGATGCACTTGCATTGAAAATAAAATAAGTGTGTTCTACTTTTAGACATGAAATGCATTGCATTTATAAATATACATATAATCTACAAGCAGAAGGTAGGTATTTTAAAGGCCTTACAAACGAAACGTCATTGAAAATGGGATAAAAATATTGCATATATTACTAAAAAAATACGTAACAATATTTATAGATTTATCATCTTTCGTAATTTTCTTCCAAATTCTACCTTACGGACAATATATTTAACTCTAGTAGAATCCATAATCCAATATGGAATTCTTGGCTGGGGTAGTTTATCTACGTACATTTCAAAAAAGACTAATACAAATCTGTTTTAAAAAGCTTATCGACTACCCTACAAGATGTTTATTCCCTAGTCTTGAAAGTCGAACAGCCTTATAAGTTTGCATTATTACCACTTTATTACCATAAAAATCGATCAAAATTTATTTCCTTCAAACAATGTCAAAGTACAAGAAGAAAATCCACGTTTTATAATGTCCTAAGAATGGATGCTTAACCTCAAATTCAGTCTCAGACATCAACCAAACGACCGGCTGTTATAAACATCTTCATTATTATTTATGTCAAGTTTTTACTTCGTACGAGGCCGTCTAAAGTGTGTACGACTTGCCAATATTGAATTGTACAGATTCACTCGTTAATGCAGAGATATTTGGTAAAAATTTTCTCTAGGCTGTGTACATTCCTGGAATAAATGTTACACATGGATTATTAGTAACATTTTCCTCTAGGCTGTGTACATTCCTGGTGTAAATGTTATACATTTTATTAGTAAGACTATTAATAAGTGAGTAGTTAACAACCGTGTTGAATTGATAGTTCAATGGGGAACAAGAGTGGTTTTATAAACCAGTGCACTGTTCTACATCCAATGCCTCTACAGTCTACACCAAGAAGAATCGTGTGACGAGGTCGCCACATCCAATTAAGTCACTATCAATCACAACGTCACCCGGGGCTCAATCCCAGCCCAGAACCTCCAACCATTCTCTCTCCTTTTAATTCCGCATTTTGACATTTTTGTTCTCTCTTACTTCGCTTCTAGCAGGCAGTTTCTTGTACCAGTAAGCAAGTGATAAATGATCGGAAAGACCATTCATCTGTGTAAATTCTGATCCACGGCTCAATCTCAAAACTTTTTGACTTTAGATGATAGCGTGAAAAAGATCGAATCTACCACACATTAAGGAAACCTTTGTGTTTAAAATAAGTTAGGAACCTGTTATTAAAAAAACTGCTTCAAATATCCCTATATATTAATTAGGAGATGGGTCCTGTCCTCTTTCAAATGGGGGTGATATTATGTAATAAAATTCTGAGTGTGTGTGTTACTTCAATTAATTTCGGCGATTTTTCATAGGTTCGTTGCGAATAAATTTATTTTGAGAGAATGCGCAGCTCGAGGGCCTATTTAATGAATAATTGAAACCACAAAAATGATTAAAGACATCGATATTTGAGTCAATAAAAACCAGAAAGCCCATGGCGAGGTAATCGATATATGAGGCTATAATATATCGGCTATAGGCTCTATAGACTAACACTTGTCATCAGCTGTTTTTGTTTAGATTAAAAATCTTTGTTAATAGGCTACTAATAATATCGTTTTAATATACGAGATTTAAAATGATTCACCATACATTATACATTATTTTCATATCTCCTTTTACTCATAGGCCTATGTAGCTTAAGTAGGAGGCGCGTCCATAGAGTAACTTTCCCTGGGTTCGTTTACAGAAACAAAACACCGTTTCCAGTAAATAGTTTTTGCAACAGATACAGCAAGCATTCAGCTATTAATCAACATATTTTCCACCGGAATTGAATCATTTGTCATACCGTGGAACCAGCTTTTGAATACCTAAAGTAGAAGTCGTAGAAGTCTGCCGCCTGGGATTTGAACCACTGTGTGACAAACATATCTTTCTCTCTGTCATTCTCAGTAATTTCCTGTCAATTTTTGCGGTGTAGGAAAAGATGGAAATCACTGGGAACGAAGTCCGGGCTGTAGGGTGGATGTTTAAACACCTCATAGCAAGTCTTCTGCAGGAGTTCGGCCAGGAGGTGTTTAAACATTCACCCTAAAGCCCGGACTTCGCTCTCAATGATTTCCATAATTTTCTACACCTAAAGAAATGACAGGAAATGACAGAATGACAGAGAGGCGAATATGTTGAAAAATAGCTGAACACTTTCTGTGTCTGTTGCACTAAATATTTCCATTAAGTTACGTTTTGTTTCTGTAAAAGACCCAGGGAAACTTACTTTCTGGACGCGCCGTCATAGCTTAAGTCATATTACTCGACTGCTGTGTTCAGAGATAATTTGTGGGTGCGCGGGCAAAGAGAGTTAAGTCCACTTTCTTGTTACTGAGAATTAGAGTGACTTAACACAGTATACCAGGCCAACATTGCTTTAGAGATGGATAAACCCATGAGGCACACACCCATAACTACAGTACGTATTTGAATATGACTTACTGGACTTAACACAAATATAGAGAACATTTTTATCTATAACTCTATGGACATATCTAAAATTTTGAGGATGGTGGACTTAAATCTCTTTGCCCGTGCACCCGCGAATTTTTCATCAAAAAATTTACAGGTGTTCAGCCCTTATGGATTTAAGAAATAAGGGTCGATAAAATGAAAGTTATAAAAAGAAAACGATAAATTATGACGACAGACACTTGCGATTGGTTGAAATCCACACATACATTATATAGATTGGACATTAATTCATGAGCTAAATAGTCAACATAAAGAACTAAACAATATAAACATTGTGCTTGATAGAAAGTTATTCGGAACTAAATATATTCTCTAAGATCGATTTCCTCTCTCAGTGTGAACTGCCCCGGGTTCGATCTCGGTAGGGTCCTCTTAACTTGAGTGGAGCTCGTGGTTTTGTGGCTGCAAACCAGCTGATTGCATATGATTCATTAGTGACCCAGAGTGGGCCTTTGCTACCAGTCACTGAAATAGAAACATTTACCTAATCTACTTCACCGCGGAGTATCCTTTGGGGATGTGACATGAAGCATGATAGCGACTTCTCTTCATTTTAACTACTACAGAACTATTCCACTCATATCCCGCGTGTTTGATACAGACCAATAACATTTAGCAATGACTCGGATACAGACCAATCTCGATCGTTTATCTTATAATATCCATCCTCGGATCGTAAGAATACAATTTTATCTGATAAAACGTCAGCTTGTTACTGGACACGTAGGGCATCAACGTGCGGTGATTAATACGTCACATGCTGCCATTAAGCAGAAAAAAGAACATTTTTTTTTTATACAGCATAACTTGTTTGGAAATTGAAATAATATAGAAGTCCATTGATTAAAAACACAATTTCGGTTCGGTGCAAGCCAGTTCGTGTGCTGTTATAGCGTTTTGATCTAAGCAACTACCACACCTTCAACCTTTGCATTCTCGCAAATATATCGATAAGCTCGTAATCCCTCGTGGAATTATCTATGATAATTTCATTTTTCTTGATTTTCTCGAAAAAATGCTTTAAGGATATTGTTTAAATTTTCTACAGAAATTGAATAATGTCCACAATGTAATAATTATATTGTATTATACTGATTATATTTTAATTAGGGATGGGTCGATACCAGATTTTCTCGATACTCGATACTCGATACCGATACATGATTTTTTCCTCGCTACTCGATACTTCGATACTCGATACCTTCAACATTTCCAGTTTCAATAAATAGGTACATTATAAATTAAAATTTGAGAGAACTGTGTAATACCAACTAAATTAATTAAGTCTGCATATTTAATGAGACAAAATTTAAGATCATCAATAGCCTATAATTATTTGTAAACTCTACAATAAAACTAAAATTAGTTTTTTAAACAGTTCACTTACAAGTTTTTGTTAAAAAATACTAGCATTCTCACTTAATTGCAGAATTGCAGAATTACAAAAGTATCGAAAAAGTATCGAGCGAGTTTTCTGAAGTATCGTTCGATGCCGATACCATGCAAGTATCGAGAGTATCGAGGTATCGAAAGTATCGAGGACCCATCCCTAATTTTAATTATATTATATATACATATAATATACCTATATAATATATTATATTATATAAGTTACCAATATTATATATTATATACGTAAATTATATTATATATTATATTATATACCTAAACCTTTCATTTGAAAATTTTCCCCGATACATTCTCTGAAAAGACTGTGTTTACTGTACACACGAGCTTAGGTTTTATATTTTGCCTTGCGAATAATGCTTTTTTGAATGAGGCTGAGACAACTGAACGCGCACAACTGCAATACGGTCATGTACTTTATGCTGACATATATTGAGGTAAAGGAAGTTATGTGTTTAACATCAGATTTTTAAAAATGAATTATGCACGTACTTGTTCTATGCAAACTAATTACTTCCTACATCAGCTTGTATGCAAAATTAGAAATTCTGAGTGAATATAGCACTGTTCTAATAGCCTAGAACAGTCCTTCAGGATGTTGGCCATGATAAGCTGGCAAGGGCGTGCCTGTAGCATTAACACATTACTGTATGCAATTAGTGGTTGATGGATTACATTCCCTTATACGGTTTTCAAACGTTAGTTATTATCGCACGTATTGTTTGTGTATACAGTTATTCTGTATGCTAATCGGAGTACGAATTTAAAATTAATATTTTATTTTTTATTTTATCCTACACGATTTTTTTTTGTAAAAGGGAACGGAAATGGAAAGCAATATGCACAACGAGCTTTGAGACACGAGTTATAAAGAAAGGTTAAATATTCAACTAGATAACAAACAAAAAAAACATCTTATGTATTTCATCACATAATTTCCTCTGCTCAAATAAAATACCCTTAGTAGGCCTATAACATATTATGTACGCCAGCGTTTCTCAACCTTTTTGAACTCGAGGACCTCTAAAATGTCTAAAAAAATTTACGGACCCCTAATTTTACACCCCATTTTTAAAAGGAAGCCTATATTCTTAATATTTTGGGTATTAAGTATAGGTCATTATAACGAAATATGTGAAAACATTTACTGCTTTACTTTCCACTTGCTTTATGATATTTTTTAATTGCCCCTGAGGACAATCTGCACCATCTTCGCGGACCACAGGTTGAGAAACGCTGATGTACGCCATTCTCTTCATGAAAAATTTGTTGTAAAAATGAAGAAAGCGCCGTTACCACATCGCATCGCTTCCCGAAGGATAGAAAAAACTCAAATAAAATCTGATTAATGCACTCACGTTAACTTTCTTTACCTACTGCCTTTTTGAATGAGGCTGAGTCAACTGAATGACCACAACTGGAATACGGCCGTGTATTCTATGCTGGAATATATTGAGGTAAAGGAAGTTATGTGAGTTTTTCACATCAAATTTAAAAAAAAAAATGAATTAGCAATCCATAAGCAATACATATTTCTCACTTCACATTCTGATATAGAGTAAGAGGCCGTATTACAAGAGCACGTATACAGTTGTTTCAACCTGATGTGGGTGGCTTATAACTACTCTTCAGAGAATTTGTGCAAGAGAAAAAACCTCAAATAAAAGTTTTAGCTATTAGTATAAGCCCCTCCTGTACAAAATTTAAACAATATCGACACACAGACATGATTCTTAAAATAGCATTTTTGGAATCAGAAGACCTCAAAATGTGTATTTATGCTAAAATTCAACTTCGAATGAGGGGTCCAACACAATCAGCCATATGCATAAAAATTAGTAATTGCTATATCTTTTACTTAAGCAAAAAGTAAAAGTAAAAGTACATGCTCGATTCTGTATGCATAAAGAACTACCTTTTACTTGATAGTATTTACTACGTTAATGAAGTAAAAGATATGCTGCGTCAAGTCAGTTCCTTATGGTCCACTGGAATTCCCTTAAAAACTTAAAGTAAAAGCATTTACTTCATTTTTATGCATATCACTCAATACCATAGGCGTACCGAGGGGGGGGGGGTTTGGGGGTTTGAACCCCCCCCCCCCCATTGATCAAAAAAAGGAAAATTGTATAATTTTTTTAAGTCTGCCCATAAATTACTTAATACAAGTATAAAGCGTGGGAAGCTTAAAACTCGTTATTTTGCGTCTTAATTTTTAAAATTTTCCGGGGACGTCCCCGGAAGCTTAAAACTCGTTATTTTGCGTCTTAATTTTTAAAATTTTCCGGGGGAGGACCCCCGAAAGCTTAAAACTCGTTATTTTGCATCTTAATTTTTAAAATTTTCCGGGGGAGGGCCCCCGGACCCCCCTCTCCCTGGGGGGTATTCCTTTACAACCCCCCCCATATGGTCGGCCTGGTTACGCCTATGCTCAATACTTCCTCTACTTATAGCACTTATGATACGGGCAGAGGTAGTAAAAAGGCGTAGACGAGATTGAGAGATTCTGCAAGAAACACGCTAACATATAGGCTACACCATGAGCAAAATGTTCATCTAGTGACCACTCACGACATATACGAGGCGCGTCCATAAAGTAAGTTTCCCTGGGGCCGTTTACAGAAACAAACCACAATTTCAAGGAAATATTTATTGCAATAGACACAGCCAGTGTTCAGCTATTTTTCAACATATTCGCCACCGGAATTGAAACATTCGTCTTACCATGGATCCAAATTTTGAACACCTGTGCCGTAGAAGTCTGCCGCCAGGCATTTGAACCACTGTGCGACAAACACCTCCGCCTCTCTGTCATTTTCTGTCATTGTTTGTCATTTTTTTAGGTGTAGAACATTATGGAAATCAATGGAAGCGAAATCCGGGCTGTAGGGAGGATATTTAAACAGCTGCTAGCAGGTCTCCGCAGAAGATCGCCTGGGAGGTGTTTAAACTTTCACCCTAAAGCCCGGGCTTCGCTCCCAGTCATTTCCATCTTTTCCTACACCTAAAAAATAACAAAGAAAGGCACAAAGGCGGACATGTTTGTCACACAGTGGTTCAAATACCTGGCGGCAGACGTCTACGATACAGGTGTTCAAAAGTTGGTGCCATGGTAACACAAATGTTTCAATTCCGATGGTGAATATGTTGAAAAATAGCTGAACACTGACTGTATCTGTTGCAATAAATATTTCCTTGAAATTGTGTTTTGTTTCTGTAAACGCCCCCAGGGAAACTTCCTTTAAGGACGCGCCTCATATTATGCTATTATAGCAGTCACACGTTAGGATCTCGTTTTGCCCGTCATTAGATACAAGATACCATGTAACGTTTAGGCTCGATATTTTTCTCTTCGCCACAGAGTAATATATTTGAAGAACAAGTTACTGATGATATTACATTAACGTCTTCCAGAAACGTCCAGATAGCTAACTGATTCACGCAATCAATTGAATCTCACACACAAGGAGAATAAATTAACACGACATTTATAGATCGTTAGAGCGTCATCACATTAACAGGCATTATTTATGAAACTGATTACAATCTGATGAATGTGCTATCTACAGCACACAATTCTCTTTAATGATGCATTGAGAACAAGATTTATTATGAATATGGTTTAAAACATGTGACGTTACACAGGCAACTTGCTCAACTTCATCGTACGCATGGATAATACAGTTTTAATGCTCCAACTAATCTCCATGCGTTGCCTACTGCAGAGAGCTCACACTCAGTTGTCTCAGCCTCACTCAAAAGAGCCTGAGTCTGTGGTTGACTGGTAGAAGGGAAAAGACCACTTGGAAGACCTAGACGCAAGTTGGAGGACAATATTAGGATAGATTTAGGAGAAGTAGGGTTTGAGAGGGATGGTTGGAGTTAGCACAGAATATGGTTGAATGGCGGCTCAGGTAAGTGCGGCAATAAACCTTCTTCCATAAAATAGATAATACTCCTCTAGCTTGCTTAGGAATTGTCTATTGCCAATCAGTAAGTATGTATTCTATTCATGTAAATTGTTGTAAAAATGAAGAGAATGTCGTTATCGCATCGCACCGCTTCTCCGAAGGAAACATAACTCAAATAAAATATGATTAATGCATTCACATAACTTTCTTTACCTTAAGCATGGGCAATACACATTTCTGCCTTCTCATCCTGATATAGAATAAGAGACCGTGTTATAAAGAGCGCGTATCCGGTTGTTTCAAGCTGATGTGAACCTTTATTGTTCACAAGGCAATACTAGGTTTCTACAAACAGTGGGTGACTTATAACTGCCCTTCAGAGATCTTTCACGAAATTAAATTTTAAAAGAAAATGCAAATTGTAAACAAAATCGTTAGTAATTTTCGAGAAAATCGCGAAAAACGAAAATTTCTTCATGTAGGCCTAAAGTGCATTAAAACTAAGAGAAAGTCGTCGCCAATCTTCTTGTTATATCCCCAGAATATTATCCAAAATACAGAATTTGGTTTTCATACGATTTTTCGTTCTGGAGATAGATTGCTCACAGACATACACACACACACACAGACATGTGTTAAAAACTCAATTTTGAATTTAGTGGTCGAACACAACACTTCCTCTACCTAGGGGCAGATGAAGTAAAAAATCGCTACATCATTTTAATACACTCTACATCATTGTATGTAAAATTAATATGTACTACAGCACCCTCACTCTCAATGCTCTAGATCATTGTCTATTTTTAACTTTTCTGCATGATGAAAAATGCATGCACATGTATTGTGTATACAGTAACATGCCCGCATTGGTATTATAACATTGAAATTGTTTACTTTCCCCCTGATACCTCTGATATTGCCTGGGGGTTACAAAAATAAAATAACAAAATATCATGTTGATACTTCTACAGGCTATCATGTTACACGTCTGACATCTCTACCATGTAAACTCGCCTATTTAAATCAATATGAACATCACATGGAAATCTAGAGGTAAACGATTTTAAACAATATTTTAGAGAAAATTAATTAAATAATTTATTTCAAAATAGTAATAATCGATATTTACATATTTTCATGAGTCATTAAAGGAATACCGAAGTGTTGAGAGTGGGTTTTAAATTACTAGTCCTAGAAACTTGAAATTTTGAAAACTTAATTAAAATGTAAACCGATGTTAAAGTTTAAAATTTTATTTTAGTACCAATATTTGGTTTTGAGATATCAATTAATTAATTTTATTCTTTAAAAATCAAAATTGAAATATATCTCCTATTACACACATTAAAACATGAACCTGTTTCTTTTATGTGTGATTCGTTGATGCTTGCGTTACAAATTTACTGATGGATTTTTTAATACTGTTCATAGCCTACTTTTTGTTTAAAAATATTTATAAAAAGTTAAAAAGATTCATGTATGATAACACTAAGTATTTTGTAAAAAGAACTAAAGACTGTTCAGAAAATCTGATTAGACATTTTATTATACACATTGTGAAGCACGCTGTAAAGAAAAATGACAGATGTATCTTTATTTTTGTGGGGGAAGATTAAATGTGGAAAAATAATATGGAAACTGAGAAGATGTTTGCATGCACTGGCAGTTGAAAGCGCACTGAGGTCTAAAATGCCGTCAGCAACACATGTTCCATGCGTCCAAACGGCACAAAATTTTGCAGAGTTATGCTTGAGAGTTCGCTTGATTTTTACACTGAAATAAAACGATATATATTTTTTTAAAACCAAAATGGCTAAATCAGAACTTTTGCATTTAAGCATTCTCAGGTCCCATAGCTGGCATGTTGACATTACACCGAAGTTCACTTGGTGTTTACCTTTCGAAAGAGTAATAATTATGATCATTTTTTTAGATTTCTGGTACGTGAAAGAATTCCATGTCTTAAGATGGTTTCTGAACAAAATGAAACCACTTCTTGTCATTTTATTACATCTTGGTCCTTTTGTAGATTTCTTTGTTACAAATCATTTCGTGGGGAATAGAAACTTAGAATCACTCTGGTTAAATAAGCATCATTAGAAGCTTGTAGGGAAAGGAGTCAATTTTAAGCCCATGTTAAGAAATAATACATTTGAGGATATTTTGCGTAACTTGAACAGCATTTTATAATTATTAGTATTATTGGTATTAGTATTAGTATTATCAAAAATCTAAGGCTTTATAAGAACTTATGCATTTACAAATATTAGTATTTTTTTAATCCTTTATTTGCTACATGCTCCATTGCATAGCGCAATATTACATGTTTGGTGTGTTAATTACAGTCTATGTAGTAAATACTTAGCCTTGATTACAATTTTGTGCAGTATGTCAAAATCTATGCTGTTTACAAATTTCTGAAAAATATTTTAAGTATTTATTCACTAGTTGAATAAATCTTTCCCGGGTAGACAGCCAGGTTTGAAGATCAAACCTGGCTGTCTACCCGGGAACATAGGCGTAGCCAGGCCGACCATATGGGGGGGGTTATAACATCCGCGGGGTCTGGCGAGTATGGAAGGAGAGGGGGGTCCGGGGGCCCTCCCCCGGAAAATTTTAAAAATTAAGATGCAAAATAACGAGTTTTAAGCTTCCGGGGGTTCTCCCACGGAAAATTTTAAAAATTAAGATGCAAAATAACAAGTTTTAAGCTTCCGGGGGTCCTTCCCCGGAAAATTTTAAAAATTAAGACGCAAAATAACGAGTTTTAAGCTTCCCACGCTTTATACTTGTATTAAGCAATTTATGGGCAGACTTAAAAAAATTATACAATTTTCCATTTTTTATTCAATGGGGGGGGTTCAAACCCCCAAAACCCCCCCCTCGCTACGCCTATGCCCGGGAAAGATTTATTCATACTCTTCGCCAGGAAAATCTAAAATCTTACATTATTCACTAGTTATCTTTTGTCTGCTGGCCAATGTCCCCATAATCTAAGGGTGTTTGTTTCTAGTGTTTTTATTTCAATTTTTAGCACTTCGGACTCGAACAAAATATGGCCAATTTAAAAAAAAAAAAAAAAATATATATATATATATATATATATATATATCTATTTTTGCCAGACAATATCTAAAATAATAATTATTAAGGCCCGTAAGTTAGAAAAATACCTTTTTTATTTGGGTGGCTACATTAAAGAGTTAAATATCTATGTTCCCGTATATCTATGGACGGGAGGGCCAATTTTTATGTTGCCTTTTTTGCCTATTTCAGCTTCTGTTGCCTATTTTAAGGTTCAAAGCCTTTTTGCCTCTTTTGGATCGTTATGGTATTTGTCTATGATTATTAATTTATTGGTATTTTTAAAATGCATCATTTATTTACAAAATTTAGGTCATATATGCATTTTTATTTTGCATTTTTCGCTATTTTTAGCTATTAAATGCCTTGCACTAGTGATTAACATTTATATTTACAATGAATATGATATGAAGAAAATCAACTATGTTTTTAATATATTGCTCTGGGATGTTTGTAAGTTAGGTCGATCTTCGAATGATAAAGTCATATTTATGAAGGAAAAGAAGAAACTGACAGTCCATTCTGTTTGATTCCAATGCCTGAGGCAAGGGTAGTTTCTACATCTGATGGATGCGTGCTGCAGTAATAACACTCATTGTTGTGTTTCAAGGACAGAGTTTGTTCATGACCTTCCGGCCCTCACATTCTTCGAAAATATGTGTAATTATGTCAGTAGGGTGATCACGTGAACTTCAAGTATGTGGTATAGGCCTAAAAGTAGACTCCCTTGAGTTTCACGAGTTCACAATACCTTACGAAGGCTTCAGTAGATCACCAAAAGTGGTAGCGATTTCAACTCCTGTAAGAAGAGATTACAGTGTTGAATGTGACATAACGGTTCAAAGGGAACTCTTTAGGCTATACAATACTAGGCAGATATCAGTAGCAGCTAGACCGCCACAAAGAAATCTGAGTCACAGTACTTAAGAAGCTCAAGAGATTTAAGGAAGAAAAAGAAGAACAATTCTCTGTTTCACCGAGCTAGGTGGCAGAGACGGTAACGCCTTTGACTCGCATTCGGGAGGTCTCACGTTCAAATCCCGTGACCGGCCAGTTTGACGTGGATTTTTTCGTGGTTTCACCAGTCGTAAAAGCAAATGCCGAATTGGATATTTACATACCATGAATCATCCTCACCATTTCATCATGTATCATATCCATTTAAATTAATATCAGTTGAAATTTACTCCATAAAAGTAATCCAATAATAGAAACAATTGACAATCAATAGTTCCATGGCCTACCCTACTGTAGGCTATACACACACACACACCTCCCGAACTCCTGATATGATCTCACAGCTAAAAGGAGCAAAACACAGTTGAATTAATATAAATATATCTGTTTTACTTAAGAGGCGTTCTGTGTCATAGGCGTACCGAGGGGGGGGGGTTTTGGGGGTTTGAACCCCCCCCCCCCATTGATTAAAGAAAGGAAAATTGTATAATTTTTTTTAAGTCTGCCCATCAATTACTTAATACAAGTATAAAGCGTGGGAAGCTTAAAACTCGTTATTTTGCGTCTAAATTTTTAAAATTTTCCGGGGGAAACCCCCGGAAGCTTAAAACTCGTTATTTTGAGTCTAAATTTTTTAAATTTTCCGGGGGTGAACCCCCGAAAGCTTAAAACTTGTTATTTTGCGTCTTAATTTTTAAAAATTTTCGGGGGAGGGCCCCCGGAAGCTTAAAACTCGTTATTTTGCATCTTAATTTTTTAAATTTTCCGGGGGAGGACCCCCGGACCCCCCTCTCCCTGGGGGGTATTCCCTTATAACCCCCCCGCATATGGTCGGCCTGGTTACGCCTATGTTCTGTGTTATAAGATTTTACTGGATACAAACCATAGCCTACAGGCCATTATGCATCTTGTCACAAAGATAATGTGGCTTGCCCTTAATGACTAGTTTCTCAAACGTACCTACTCGCAAAATAAAATCTCGTCCTTGAAAGATAATAGTACATTATGCAACAAGCTCATAATGGCGTATATTAAGTTACGAGTATGTTTATGAAACGAGCAAAGCGAGTTTCATAATTTTCATACGAGTATCTTAATTTCCATTATAGGCAAATTGCATCCGACTGTTTTCGTTCGACCATAATTAGTCTAAATGTTTAAATTTTGAGATTTTAGATTCACCCAAACACACGGAATCGAGTCCGCCATGACCTTCGCATCAAGACGGCAGCTTACGGCGTCAGTCAAATCGAAGCTTCCTTTTGCTGTTTTCTTCAAACAACGGATTTTTACAACACGAAATGAATTCATTTTAGTATGATATTAAAATTTACACGAAAGAATTGATTTTATTTTAAATACAGGCTACTTATTACTAGGGACCGGATTTTTAGGTTTTTAAAAACACTGTTCTAGGTTTTCCATTAGGTGAAATAGTTTTTTTAGATTTTTGTCCAAAATATCGTTTTCGGGTAGAACAATTGGTTTAATGAATTTGAATGTGCTACATAGGATTCAATACATAATACTTGTAAAGTTTAACTTAACAAAATTTACTTAAATTTGTGTAAACTTGCTTTAGGACAATATTATACAATTGAAGAAAGAAAGCATAAACAATCAAAAGAAGCAGTGAAAATAAGATTGTCTCACATTTCCTGGTTACAGTATATCACTAAATATCTTTCAAGATTCTCAACTGTGAAGTTCTTCCTGTTATCTCTTAGAATGCATTTGAAGGCAGAAAATGTACTTTCAACCTCACATGACGTCAGCAATAGTTGTTCGTACGAATATTTTAAAAGGAATACGCCGGTACTTTTACACTTCCTCTCATGGTAGTGTCATCCTAGACGACATTGGATAGAACGAAACGCTGGGGCTATTAATTTCAACTCGACAAAAATTATCTCTCCGCAGAATATCGATTTATCAACTGACAAGCAAAAAAGACAAAAAAAAAGTAGCCTAAATTAGATACTTTAGGTTTTATATCCCGTTTAGGTACATTTAGGTTTTTATACCCCATTTAGGTATTTTTAGGTGCCACAGAATTAATGTGGGTGAATCCTATGGACATGATTAAAAAAAGTGTATAATCGCTTTTTGTTTTGGAAGTAAGGAAAAAAATAGGTAAAAACCTAAGAATCCGGTCCCTACTTATTACTAGACCTGGGATTTTAGGCTCTAAAAAAATTAGCTTTAGGCACCTAAAATAGGCTTTTAAAACAAGTAAATAGGCTTTTAAAAGGGAAAATAGGAACTTAAAATATAATTTAAAAATTTGTAAATAGACAGAAAATAGACTTTAAAATAGAATATGCTCATAAACTGTAACGTGATCTTTTTTTACTGTAAGAATAGAAATAAATAAAAAATTAAGACAGAATTTAAAAAAATACATTTATCAAAAACAGTTTTGGGTTATATGAAAAATTGACTTGTTGTTTCGAGCTAATCCTCCCCCGTCGGTCAGCATTCCTTTGGCGACAATTGTTTGGGAAAATCAAATTTCTGAGAAAAACCCACCCTCTGCTGTTCTGCTCTTCATTCAGGGATGTCCATTAAGTGACTGTAAAAGTTACCGAAGTTGAATTTTATTTTAAATGTACAAAATAGGCATTTTAGGCACTAAAATAGTAAAAATAGGCTCCAAAGGTCCAAATAGGCATTTTAGGGCACTATAAAACACTCTATAAATTTTTATGATTTATCGTGAAATGTCAACCTATTTTAAAATTTACATGTTATTTCATAAGGAACAAAATAGGCATTTGCCTTAAAATCCCAGGTCTACTTATTAAGCAGATTTCAGCTGCTACTCTCAAGGTCTCAAGATCGTTCCATGTACAATAATAACCGATACCACATCAGTTTCGAAATGGAAATCAGTGTGGAAATGAATGTCTTTATGATACGTCACATGTAATAAGTAGGGGGCGGATTTCAATGACATGTCATGTCATGTAATTTAGTTTTGTTTTTCATCGTAGTAACTAGAAATCTTAATTGGAGCTCTTTTTGATATTTGTAACCCGTAGCCTAACTTCTTGTAACTATACGTTTTTCTCTTTAGTATTAGTTAGTATAATTTTAAATATCTTAGGCTATAATCCCAATTATTTTCTTTAGTATTTTTATATTTTGTAATTTAATTTTGTAATTTTCTTTTGTAATTTAATGTTTTATAGCACTCTAGTTTATAAATTATAACTATGTTTAGTTCTTGGTATTTAAGTATTAAGTATTAATTAATTATCTGTGATATTATGTATTTGTGTTATGTAATAGTAATGTAGTTTTTTTTACTGGTAGAGCGGAAGAGAAGGCCAAATGGCTTTAGCTCTGCCAGAATAAATAAACAGAATAATAATAATAATAATAATAATATTTTTCCCCTTTGCATTATTTCAGGTTTCCGACTAATTTAAACCCGATTCCAAGCATCCAGGTGAAAATGTAACGGCTTTTATTGTGCATACAACTGCATATTTAGGAAATATTAAACTATTATAGCATATTTAGTATGAATATGCATATTTAGGTCATATTTTTGGCATATTTCTGTGCATATTAAATAAATTTTGAAGTTTCGTATCATATTTTGTAAATTTTGCATTATAATTATACTTTTGAGAATTTACAGATATTTTAAATAATTAACACTATATTTTAATAAAATGTATTGTAATGAAACTTAAAAAAATATACACAATGTGTAAGTGGAAAAGTCATATTTTAAATTTTATTGGTCATATTTTAATGTTTTTTAGGTCATAAATGCATGCATATATCCTATTTTTTAGGTCATAGAAATCCGCTCCCTAGTAATAGTAAGGTCGAACAAAAATAACTATTTATCCTGAAGTCATTATGCTTACTGCCGGGGAGCATAAATTTTAAAATGCAACTAACAAGGAATAAAGGGAGTTACGAGTTCTGTTACAGACTTCTTGATTGTACTTCCTTGGAGCAAGACTTCCGAATTCAAAATGCTCTAGGTCGAATGCAGAGATTTTAATCAGGATAAGGCGAAAACCGGCAGACTTTGCTTTGATTTCGAGATCAAAAGATTCGTGCCATCTTCAGCATCGTGAATTTTAAGTCCGAAGTGCAGTTCTTCCGCTTGTACTTCCTTAACGCTTCCTCTCCCAATCTTTATATAATAATATTCAAAGAACCCGACTCAACGTGAGGCAAGGAGTATAAAGACAGATACGATTCTGGAGAGGGAGAGGTATATAGAGAGAAATAATGTGAGAAAGGAGAGAGAATGAGAAATCAATGCACTCCAGCCTACACACACAATCCTTGTAATATCAGTAGAAAAACATTCCGACTATATATGAAATTTACACGCTTTGAACATGCTCTACATCCCGGATAAACCCTTCTTTATCTACATCCACAACAATAGATATGAGGTACTGATAAAAATAGGCCTACGTGACTACATTTTTTCTCTATTCCACGTTTCCCAAACCATGCTTTCTATATTTAATAAATCCTACTATATTTCCAGATGTCTAAAGTCAGGATTATCAAGCTGTTTTTCTTTTAAGTTATTGGGTGAAATATTTAAAATATCAATATATTTCACATTTCTATCCTTATATTGATTTTTTAAAGGATAATAATTAAGCCTACTCTTCAAAAAAGTTGGAAGTGAATTAAATGAGTGGAAAATGAATGTAGATAAAAATTGTGATTATTCCCAAATAACTTTAAAGCTCATATATTCAGATTTCGGTAAAAATTAGTTTAAAAATTTGATGATAAATACTAGCTTGACTTTTTCTGAATTAAGCTTGGATAATACAATTTATTCGCTTCCCCTTCTGAAGCAATAAATAGCTGCATTGTGGACTACACAATCCGTTGTCTCAGCCTGATGCAAAGTTGAATTGTTTTCGCGTCAATAATAATAACAATAATATTAACAACAAATGCTCCTGATGAATTATACCCACCGTTCAACCATACAGTTATTTTATATATTTTAATGTCGTTCCTTCATTTTTGCAAATGAATCCTAAATATTTTTTTGTGAAACTGTAAAAAGTTTTGTAATTCTGAAACGAATTGGCAAATTAATCCAAGCTACAGGTTTAACATATCTTAACGATTATTTGAGATTATCCAGACGGTTCTGCATAACCAAGAGCCTATTTGTTTCATTAAAGAAGTGTTCTTCCCTTACATAAAGTGATAATTTGATAATTCGGTTTTATTTAGTTGGGTTAACTTCAGCTGAGATATTGAACCCGTTTCATCGATAGCATACGAAAGGGCGAGATAATAATAAATAAATAGAGAATAGGAATGCGAGTGAGATTGAGTGAGAACGTGCGAAAGAGAGAGTAACTGACAGACAGACACACAGACAAACCCATGAAGATATATACAAAGAGAAATAGAATGACAGAGAGAGAGAGAGAGAGAAAGAAATAACCTTTGCTTCTTACATAAGGAGTTATATGTCTGACATCATTCACGACATTATGATGATCATACTCGTAGTAGTAATGTTAAGCAAAGAAAATAGCCTAAAACGTCGATATGATCATGTCTCAGATTATTTTGAGCAATTATCCTGGCTTCGACTAAAGGACAGACGCCTACTACACTCCCTAACTCTACTCCATCAGATACTTAATAATACTGCACCTAATTATTTAGTCTCCCGTTTCTCACTGTTATCTTCCCAACATAACCGCGACACACGATCTCAGAATAACAGTCTACTGTCAATTCCACGCCATCAAACATCTCTGTACTCTGCCTCATTCACAATAGCCATCACCCGTATCTGGAACTCCCTTCAGCCGGACATCAGGGGTAGTCGGAGTTTACAGATTTTTAGGTCGCTGATAACTAGACTGAATGTCTCGTTATCTAGCCTAGGTAAATTTATATTGTACACGATTTTCATGGCCCTTAGCCTATATTGCTTTTATTTGTTAATTTCTTAGTTTTAAGTTTCAATTTTAGAGTATATTATAGTATAATATTATAATTATACACACATCCAATTATAATATAATTCTTTAATTAATTTTGTTTTCTCGGCATATTATTGGACACATTTTTGTCTTATGTTTTAATATAGGTACTTCAATATTGTATTATTATTTTATTTTTAGCATTTTGTATTATGTATGATATCTATTGTATTTGTTTTTTGTAAATTCCTTTTAATGTATTTTGTCTTTATCCTGGTTGAGTGGAAGATAAGGCCCTATGGCCTTAACTCTGCCAGGCAAAATAAAACATTATTATTATTATTATTATTATTATTATTATTATTAAAACAGAAAATGTGGTACAACATACTTGTTAAGTTAACTGATTGATTAACAAAATGGAAAAAAAGTGTATTTTATGGTAGTTTTGTTTTTATCGTTGGATACTTGACACCCCTTGTATGAGAAAATTGGGACATCAGGTATATAGATGGCTGAAATAAGCAGCATCCAATGCTGGACCGCTGGCAATCTGCTGCTACGTGAGCTTATATGGGTTCCTGTGCCGCAGATAGAAGGAACCAGAGAAAAGCAGCGGACTTAAACAAAAAACCGTTAAAATACAGTTTCCAGGTTAATGCTGTTTTTCGATTGCAAGATAAAGAAGCATCTCCTGCATGATTACCTATTTCATTTTGTTGCTGATTGTATTCACGATAGCAGCTTTTTAATACTCTCACATACGATCTCGATTTGCTCTAGCCTTCATAAACACTTGTGTTATAATAAACTGGCTATAAAAGCAATACTCGAAAAAAAAAAAAAAAAAAAAAAAAGTGTATACGTGAAGTTTTGTTATCTGAACTGGTCACGTATCTCGTTGTTAGTTAGAGCTTCTATCCACTGTTTAAAAAGCGCCGGAGGAAGAAAAACTACCTCATAGGAAAAAAAAACATACTTCGGTTGTTCTCAGAAAATGTAAAAGACAACGTATGGGTATAAATAAAATTGTTATGTTTTCTGAAGTTTTGTATGCATGAATGATTACATAATACTACAAAATACTTTCCTTATTATAAAATGGAATACCAGAACTGTGTTGGATTAAAAAAAAAAAGTGATACACTCATACGTTCTCTGCTCGAAGCATTCATAATGCTGTTTTCTCGCTTCCCATTTCTACATAGACCTGGAATAAGTGGCAGCGTTGTAGGATTGCCAACAAAGCCACCAATATTAAAATAGTCTCTACATTTTAAGCTTGATAACCTTGGAACTTGAAGCCCATATTGATGACAGCTGTTAGCGATTACCATAATTATTTTCATACAGTTAATATTTTTCAGGCCTATTCGCTCATTTTTAAAAAAGGAGGCCAATGCAGCACGCATGCGTTAATTCCATTGAAAAATCTTGGAAATTTAAAAAGATGTCTTCCAAACTCTTTCCGAACTCTCCAATGACGCACTCACCAATCTTGTATCGCAATATAGGCCTACTATTAGTCAAAATGACCAAAGTGGCGCAAAATCAAGTGATGCGAATCATGCGCTCCCTGAGTACAGCAGAGAGAACAAGTCGCTGAATAATAACTGGTGAACCAGTCATGAATTGGCTTAATCTCCATTGCGACAAATCAACTGGAATGGTTAGGCATACCATCCAATTGCTGTATCATCTACCTTTAGCTTTCAACGTCAGTGGCACATGGGACGATTTGGGACATGTGGTCAGCCGACTACAATGAGGATAGAACCCAGGCCTTTAGATCAGTAGTAAGCAACGATAAGTATTATCGGATCGTTGTGATGACAGCCGACTAACTTTGAATCTGTAGAATAATTATATTACTTGAAAAATTCCTCTGACACTAGTATTCGAACCCATGACTTTCGACTTGCCGTGCCGCCGTTCTGTCAATTGACCTACCCAGAAGATGATTCACAACGCCGATGGGATCTCTAAAAGAAAGAGAAAGAGAAAGAGAGAGAGAGAGAAAGAGCTCCTTTTCTTTCTATCTCTTTTCTCTTTTTTTTTCCTCTCTCTTTCTCTCTCTCTCTGCCTCTTTGAGTCGAACTCAGGCTAGCTCAGTTGGCAGAGCGTCGGGACAGAAAATGAAAGGGCATGAGTTCGAAACTCAGTATTAGAGGAAATTTTCTCATGAAATGTTCAATAAAAACATTATTCTTGATTTCATCAATATAAATATCTACATATTTGAATCTGTGTTCTATGAACGACGATTGGCCCTACCCATTTCCTGGGTTGGCCTATAAGGAAGTCGGCATGGGGTGACAGAGACGGAAATTTCTTTTCATCCCAAGTGTAGTCTATCACCCCGGATGCGGTCTATCATGAAAGGACAAGTTCGAGAAAACATTATGATGTACAAAACAGGAAATAAACTTTAGTATTTAGATTTTGGTGTGCAAGGAGTGCCGAACACTGTTTAGCAACGTCAGCAATGAGTTGGCTTCTGATTACAGATCATGTTGCACTGACGCTAGTTGCACTGCACAGTGCCGGTGTTTTTTTTTATGTTGCAGCGCTCGTATCGTGTTGCAGCGCTTTCTGAAACTGCTCCTGTTCCAGCTCCCGTCTCAGTTTTCCGGTGTCCAATATTTTATTGCAACTCGATGCGTCAACTCTGTGATTATGTTCTAATTGCCATTGCAGTGTAATGTTGATTTCTCGTTACATAATAGGTGCAATGAACACTATTTTAAAACATTGAAAATCAAGGAAATGGATTTTCATTTATTTGTTTGTTATTTTTTGCACGATGTAACTAATCAGTGGCACTTACGAATATTGTTGCCGTGGATCGCAACTTGACATTCCCACACGCAATCTGATTGCTATGAAAACAAAAGAAATCTCAATGCTGAACAAATTACAAAAAGAACTAGTGCCGTAAGTAAAACCATCACAATACAAGCCTTTATCGAAGGCCGGAACCAAGGCCCCCCAGTTTGTGGCGACTTTAACAGGACAAATATTCCGTCCCCATAACAACCAACACATGCGAATCACTTTCTAAAATATAACATTTATCTTCAATAATGTAGCCTATATACATAATATTTTCAGTTAATATCTCAATTAATATAATTAAATTTATATAAATAATCATCGTGCAAAAAATAGCATGCAATACTCGTTCCGTAAGCGCATAACGGATCTCGGAAATTGAAAAAACTCGGCGCAAGCGCCTCGTTTTTTCAAACTCTTTCCGCTTACGGCACTAGTATCGCAATATACTATTTTACAACTTGAGAGTTCATTCAGCACCGATCATTGGGACTATTTCCAATAATATAGTAAATTGGCCGGCATGGGATTTGAATGTGAAACTATTGCATCCACTCGATCAGGGGTAGCCTATATAATCAGTAAAAAGTAAAGTGTTCCCTATGCTGGCCATGGAAGCCCAGAGGGTTCCAGGAGATCGAGGCTCCTAGATTTTAGACATTCGGCACGAGAAGGTGATAAGGTTGTAAGCCTTACGCACCGGCCGCCTTTACACCCAGGATTGCTCCTGGTACTCATTTCTGTCGACCCCAGGGCCATAGTGCCACCAGAATAAGGATATAATCAGTACAGATGATATAATAACAAAACTAATAATAAATTATGCCTGATAATAATTCTGTATTTTTATCTTTATTTAATCACTTTTAGCAACACATAATGCGGGAAATTTCAGCTTGTTTCCCTATTAATCTTTTTAATAATTCTGACCTAAATTAGTATTTTAGTAGACAAAAATAAGAAATTGGTAAGTTATTACATTTAGTATGCAAATAATCTAATCAAACTAATACAATAGGCCTAACGCCTATAGTATACACATTTAACAGCACAAACATTCTTCTACAGCAAAAGCATATATATATATATTTTTTTTACACAGGGAAGCAGATAATTATGACTTGAATTTCTTAAAATTGTGTATTTGCTTCATTTTGGTTGGTGATTCGTTGAAGAGATCTAATCATCTAGCCTACTCCATTATGTGCAAAAGAAGATTTTGTTCGACCATACTATAAAACGCTTATTACGTGTGACATAAAGGTATTTTAATGATATTCATTTCGAAACAGGTTTTCATTAGACAATCGGTATGGCACTGATTATAAAATCTTGAGAGTAGCAACTGAATCTGCGTAGTAAGCAACCTGTGTTTAAAATAAAATCAATTCTTTCCGTGTTAATTTTAATGTTATACTAAATTGAATTCATTTCGTGTTGTCAGAATACGCTGATTTCTATAAAACTACCAAGAAAAAGCTTCAACTTGACCGGGCGCCATGAGCTGCCAACTGTCGCAGAAGGCAAAGACTTCGAGAATAGCTTATTGCGAAGGTTAGCCTCGCCGTTTGTTTGAGTCAATCTAAAATCTCAAGCACGTTCATTTAATTATAGTCTAACAAAAACAGTCGTATAAACTTGCCTAAAATAGTAATTAAAATACTCGTAAGAAAATTACGAAACACGCTTTGCTCGTTTCATAAACTTTTTCCTGTCTTAATAAATGCTATTATAGGCTCGTTGCATAATATACGCATGTACTATTCGAATAATTTAGCACTGCGACTAATTTAGAGCTAAGTCCGATTTTCCTCTTGCGTTATAAGAATGAACCACTTAATTAGTTTCAAATAGCCTATATTAATGAAAATAGACATGAAAAATAACACTGAATATGTACGTAATATAAATCCCAATCGTAGAGAAAACAGTATGCAATACTCACGCTTTAAATGCATTAAGGAATCTCGGAAATTAAAAAGAGACACGCCTTCAGCTAATCTTTTCGAACTCTTCCTCGATTCTCCAATGATTTATTTATCGCATTATCCAATATACTGTTATGTTACCTATTTTTTATACGACGGAAATCTAGCTTCTATTAGCTCTATGTAGCTTTGGTAAATTAGTTATTTCCATTTTAGTGGTTAATTATCAGGAGATAGCCTACTCTTGAAATAAGTAGTCTATTTTCTTCCTCTGAATAACAATAAAGAAACGCTTAGTCTAAGTCTTTGATTAAATTGCTGGTTCATCTTTCTCGAAGTAGAGATTAGAGACTGTTTCATTAACATTTTCCTAACAAGTTGCCTAGGGTTTTCCAAGAAGCAATTTGATCTCTCGCGGTTTTGAGGTGTTTTAATGGAGCACACGACTCATCATCCTTGTAAGGTAAGTTGTGAGGACGCTCTTTACAGGGTAATGCAATTTCATAATACACTTTGCAACCTGTGAGCCTGAGTCAATAGCAATTTACTTTAAGGCACTCGTAAGCGAAGTGTTTGTGAAAAGTTCGTTCGTAAGATTAAATAACGTATATCAATTGTATTTAAAGGGAGGCATACAGGTTTAGTACTGAGAAACAAGTTCCTCCTTCTCCGTGGCGCTACATTCCTGAAGGAACAATGCCTACCACCCGACCGCTGCGTCATCTACCATAGGCAGACGGCAGGATTGGGGGGGGGGGCATGTGGTCAGCATGCCGACACCCACGGCCGTTAATGGTGACTGAGAAACAAGTTAAATTCATAAATTTTTTCTTGGCAATGAATTGTTTCCTAACGTAGTAATCTGACGTAGTCTTTATTGATTAATTCTACAATTACATACTGTGTCCATGGTCGCGGCTTCGATTCTAGGCTAGGTCGATTGTATCAGTGTAACTCAAGCAGGACGAAATTCCGGCGCACTTGTAACGATCAGACATCTAAAAGCAGTAAACCCCCGAGTTCAATAAGCATATAAGTATTCTTATGTTTTTTTTCTCTTTTTTCGGCTTCTTGAAGTGTTGCACTACACAGTTATAGGTTTTCATACTCATTTCAAATAAATTAATCTAAAGAAAGTGAACATATTTTTCGGCAAGATAAATCTTAAAATTATATTTAAAAATATGAATACAAATATGCGTATGCATTCGTGAACCACAGATTATTGTCTCTGTTTGACATTACATGATAATATTATAGGAGAAAAATTCCTCATAGGAGAGAGGTTCCATCTGGCCTGTAAAGTGAACTCTGGTTTAACTCAGTTGGTAGAGCATTGGCACGGATAGCCAAATATCCTGGGTTAAAATCCCAGTGTCAGAGGAATTTTCCTCCTATAATATGCTAATAATCTGTGGCTTGGTTCTAAAAGGGTCAAATGTTATAAACTTGCTTTTGAGATAACTGACTTTGAAGCTTTTATAGAAGTAACATTTTTTGATGAGAACTTCCGACATTGGCCTCTAAGATTTCTGTATTTTGTCTATTAATAGCACCAGACATTGACACTTTTATTATACGAAAGATAAAGACTAGGCGAGCTCGATAATGCATAGATCTCATTTTTGCAATAAGTGGCCCTTTTACAACCAAGCGACAGATATGATCATTAGGGCCCGGATTCTTATGTAATTACATATTCTATTCCCTTACTTGTAGACTACTAAAAATGGAAATGTCGACTATTTGTGCTTTTGATATGATTATAGTAGGGTTTGATGTTACATATTTTTACATATTCATAGTAATATTACATATTTTACATATTATGTAATGAATGTAACATTTTTGTACATAAAATCTAGGAAATCATAAAAAATAAGATTATATTAAGTTTTGTTTTATTTTTCAGTAACTAATAAAATAATTAGCTAATTTTCTTCTACAAAGAAAACATTTCAGTAGCCAAAGGGAGGGATAAATTTTTCTAACTTTGTGAATTCCAACACAAATGCAAAATACGGTGGTTCTGGTGGTACATTAGCACTTATCGTTTCTCAGAACTTGGGCTAGCCAGGTATGCTGGTCTTTGTACTACAAATTGAAACCATTTAATTAGGAAGGGTTACAGTCAGATTTCAGGTAAGCAAAAATACCGTTATTTGCACGATACAAATGAGTTTTCTAGGAAGATGCTGCATCAATTTGTGTATGAAGTAGACTTGTTATAAATAGCTCCAGTTGCATCTAGTATAGTGCATTCCATACAAATAATAAAATTCATGTGTCTTTTAAAAATATACTCTTAACTCAAATGGGGCAATCGGGTTCAAAAAGTGAGTTTTCAGGGTACGAGGACAAAAGACTTTGCTACAATACATATTTCTCCACAAACTTAAGTACCTGAAGCATTTTTACTAGGCTATAATTTGGTAAATCATATAAGTTGCACTCACTATCAGAATTAGAGGTAGCATGTAGAAGCTCGAGTGAACATTTTCGTATATTTAATGCGTTAAAAATATTAAATTTAAACTACATATTTTGTGATTATTACATATTTTATTACATATTTCCCTGATATTAACTACATTTTTATGTACATATTTCGCACTTTGATATTACATAAAAATCCGGGCCCTAATGATCATGAATACAAATAGTTTCAAGTGCGTTACATTTTCCATTATTTATGGTGTATTTCATCCTGAAGCTAATTAGGAATCATTTTAAACTCTTATTGATACTGTCGAAACTTAGAGAAGTACGTCATTCTCAAAGTATTGCAATATTGCATAAAATTTATGTGATCTATTTATGAACAACAGGTTTACAATTCAGGTTTTCCTTTTCAGGAGTAGAAATTAACACAATGTGTGTTGCTTGCAAGTTGCAAGTATGTATGGGAGCAGCAGATTGTGAGGTTATTGTCGCCCGGACATTTCCTATCTGCAAATAACAAAACCATTCCTTCCATCTGCTTCAATTGTGTGCATGTTAACAACTTGTTTTTATTCCATTTTCCAAAAGACAGTTATGATGTTATCGAGTGCAAGGGACAATGTTGACCCAGATCCTCGCTTTATTCTGTATTCATACAGTGTGAGGTGTATTATCTGGTTATCTGCAGGTGCTTCAACACTATTGCTAGACTTCCTATTTACTTTACAATTGCTGAAGTGCACAAACCCACGTTTGGGGACATTATACAGGATTTCCATACTTAACTATTTGATTTTTAGCATTCAAGAAACATTTGCATAAATTTATCTCATTTGTATTAATCCCTAACAAATTGAATTTCTCAGACAGCATTTTGTGCCAACAGTGTCAATAATAATTTAAAACATGATAATAATAATATGTGAATAAAGACCAATACATTAAGTTTCAGATAAACAAGAATAACTATTTTCTTAATTCTATTTCACAATTTAGTACTCTTTTTTTGGAGCCACTGGAAAGATACAAAAATCCTAAGATTTTATACTACTAAAGTAAGTATTAATTCAGTCATAAGTGAGTTATTAACATAAAGCGAGAATGGATTTGTCCAGTTCTCATATTCAATAAAACATTTAGATTTTTTTAGCAAGATAACTACTAACATGTGAACTAAATCTCAACTTATCTGAATTATTTTACTTACATTGTGCTTCAATATACATCAGACAACACAGCCCAACAAAAAACAACTTTTTGTTTGATATCTCAGATGTTTTACCAGATTTTGGCTATACTTTAGTGTGCTTATTGAAATATGTAAACAGTTTTTCTCTACCAGCTCTACTTTTATATAGAGTGCCATTAGCTTATAACCTCTTTCGCGAAACAAAATCTTGCTTGATAATGTAGCTAGTGAAGGTTCTTGACCATACTTTGGACACGTAGGACGAAAACTGTACGAAGTACAGAAAAACTAAAAACTTGATTATTTTTTGGCCCTCAAATTGACAGCTCATAAGTCATAAATGACTGAACAATATGTGATAATATGAATTTTTTAAAAGGCCCCCTGTTATATTGTTATTGTAATGTTAATGTAATGTTAGCGTGTTGCTTTTTTATTCACATCTTTTAGAAGCTAACAATAGGCACTATTTTTTTATTTATATCAAACGTAAAATGCAATAATATGCATAATGGTAATACCATATTATCTCACAAAACTAAAGCTGATAGGGCAAAACTAATGGCACATTTGGCATCAGCGACCTAACTATACCCATGAATAAGTATAAATTCTAAGGCACCAAAATGACTGTTGGTCTGTGTTATCTTTATGTACAGCTTGATGTTATCTTGATTATATTAAAAATTAGGTAATTTATTTAAAAATAAAATAACATTTCCTCTAAACTTTTTGTTCATTCTTATCATTATTCACAAGTTTTCCAATACGATCATACCACTGAATGAATGAACTTTTACAACTTCATAATATGGTCCAATTTTTTCTTCTGATTTATTGGTATGTAGCGCATACTATGTAAGTATTCTACTTTAGTACCGTTCGCACACCAGTAGGTGGAGGATACGTGTGTTTTTAAATTAATATTTTAATGTTATAGGCCCAAAATGGCCTTTATCCACTTATTATCATGCCTTCAATTTATGGCTTCAATGTTTCAATCAAGTGTTTTAAAGTCGCATTTCTGAAATGAAGATAATTTGGATTATTAACGTGAATATTATGGGCGATAACAATTACCACGTTTACATGCTGGATTGAAATCTATCTGAATACGATTCCAATTCAATAAGTTCTCTGTTTATATGGAAAGTTGTGAGAGTGTATTGAGATTATTGGTACTATTGGTTAACTTGGTTATGTATGGCTATTTGTGTAGCTAACCTGTATAAACAATTGTCGTGTTTATTCAATTATCAAAAATATTTAAAAGTATGTTTTATTAATAATTTCTAAATCATCATAAACAAATTTTGGCATAAAAGAGTAACACAACAATATTAATATTATAATATAACTAGCTTAAAAGGCCCGGCGTCGCCCGGGTTTTTTATTTTGTAATTGGAAATTAACTTATGAAGGACTTTAGATTTATAAATTCTAGGTCCTTATATAGGTATTTATAATTTGAAGTAGAAAGAACGACTTATCACACTCAAACTATCCCCTAAGAAAATGTTTGAAATAGCTTTTATGGCTATATGTAGAATTTTGCATCCCATCGATTGTACAGTACACAGTAAGCCCGGGAGGGGTTCTAATAAGAAGAAACCGAAATTCCGGTAACATAAAATTGTATTATCGTGGCTGAAAATTTTGTTTCTCACTATCATGTTACCATAAAACCGTTTTCGGAATGAAATTCAACAGAAATACAATATCACTTTCATACATCTCTTCCCAAAACATATTACCTTACCTCGTATTGTTTTCTCTATGTCCAGGGTAAAGAAAGTTATGTGACTACATTATTTTCGTGGATATTGATAGTTCTCTCATTTGTTTCTCTCATTTGTCAAATTTATTCTACTTTCATTTTTTTTCCATGGCCATCTGAGACCCGCTGGTAACAATATGTTTTAATGTCAAATGTGATTCGGATTCGATAATTCTGTGTAAGAAGGGATTAAGTATTCTCAAAAACATTTGATTTTTGGCATTTAGAATCTGAATTTTTCAAAATCCTTTCTTAGTGAGCACCTACATTATGAAACGAAGGTACTGTCAAAATTCCAAGTCTCTACCTGTTATAGTTTAGGCTGTACGTTGATTCCTGTCATTCAGTCATTCAGTCAGTCAGGACAAAGCCTTTTATATATATAGAGATTGTTTTGATTAAATTGACGATCACCTGACAGAACAAATGACGATCTCAATACGGGAAAAGGACTTAGATTGATTTGAATCCTGCATGTCAACGTTCTAAATGACACTGTGCCGGCCTACAGAGTATTGAATTATAGTGGCAGTAGTAGAGCAGGCACTAAACTACACCATGATCCTTCGTCCTGGAAAGGTGAATAGATAATGAACCATAGACTATATATAGAATAACGAATTGATTTTTTATCAGAAAATGAACGAAGTGACGATAAGCAGGAGAAAAAAACACACACAAGAACAAAAATAAACGAAAAAATGCAATATCTAAAATGTAAAAAAAGTGCTTCGTGATTAGACTCTTTTTATTGCACTAATAATCAGAACATTGTCATTTATGAGATTGATTTTGATAGGCTGTATTTTTTAGCGCTGGGAAAGTGCAGCTACAATCTCTTATGATAATTTCCCCCTCCCTACAAGAAATAAAATATGCATAATATGAAACTCTAAATTCCATTTATTTCAATCCAAAACTTATGTCCTGTAAAGATATTATAAATATTGGAGATAAATATCAGAAAATATATGACTCTTCCATTTAAATGCTGCTGATTAATGCTTATTGTAATGTACTAAAACAAGCAGTGAGAATGGCTGGTATACCTACAGACATAGCCCATTTGCAAACAAGAGATGTAAGTTGCAAAATGAACACAGTAGTGTTGACCTATTTCCAAGAGAACAGGCCTGACTTTATTCCCCAAATGCATTCACACAGCAGAGTTACATTATCTGTGTATCTCCAGCAACCCTGACTTGATGTTACAGACTTCTGATTCACATGCGAGACAAGGAATTCTGGCTGTGTACTTCTACACGTTAACATAATTAAAATGCCTTCTCTATGAGGAAACAATCCATAATAATAAGACCAAGTGTTTGCCTGTTTGTGCGCGATGCCCAGCGAAATCTACTGAACGCAGAGATCTGAAATTTTAAACGTAGATGGACTGAAGGGTGGCCGAAGGCACCCCGAAGCCGGGTTTTTAATTTTAGCTTTCATTCGCCAATTACGAGTGGAAAACAGCCAGAAAATGTATTTTTTTTTGCGCTATCGAAGCATCCGGTTTTGGTAATATATTTCAATTGTCAAATCAATTGCAAGTAGCTTTGCCTTTTTTGTCATAACTCTGAAATAAAAGCATCGCGATTTTTCAATATATATGGCATGGAATTATCGAACGCTTCGATTCTGTGAGCTCAGCCTGGTCGATTCGTTTGTTTATAATGTCAAATACAATAGAGGCGCTTTTTAATCGTGACGCGCCGACCAGAACGCTTCACCCGAGACTCCACCGCCACTGAGGATGTCCGCCGTAGTTGTGGACGAAATGTTTGGCACACCAAAGTCAACTAGACCACGGCATACAAGCCCGGATAATATTTTTACTTCCTCTGCCCGTACCGTAGGTACTATAGGTAGAGGAAGTATTGTTTTTGACCCCCAAATTCGAAGTCGAGTTTTTAGCATATATACACGTTTCAAGGCCCCCTGAATCCAAAAATACTATTTTTGGAAACATGTCTCTGTGTCTGTCTGTCTGTGAACACTCTAGCTCCAAAACGGAAAATCGTATGAAAACGAAATTTCGTATTTGGGTCAGGTACCTTCTGAAGATGTGAGAATAAGATTGCCGACTATTTTCTCTTATTTTTAAGGGGACTTTACATGAAGAAATTTTCGTTTTTCGCGATTTTCTCGAAAACGGCTCTAACGATTTTCTTTAAAATTTGCACATGTGTTCCTTTTACTGAGAGCTAAAATTTTTATTTGAAACTTTTTTTCGAAAAAATTCTCTGAGGGTAGTCACAAGCCACCCACTGTTCACCCACTATTTGTAGAAAGTTTGTCTTGCGTGATGAACAACTGAATACGCGCTCTTTCACGGCCTCTTATCTCTATATATATAAAAGGCTTTGTCCTGACTGACTGACTGACTGAATGAATGACTGACTGAATGACAGGAATCAACGTACAGCCTAAACTATAACAGGTAGAGACTTGGAATTTTGACAGTACCTTCGCTTCATAATGTAGGTGCTCACTAAGAAAGGATTTTGAAAAATTCTGATTCTAAATGCCAAAAATTAAATGTTTTTGAAAATACTTAATCCCTTTTTACATAGAATTATCAAAACAAATTCACAGAACGTATTGTTACCAGTGGTGTCAGGTGGGCTTGGATTAAATTAAATGGATGTTTGACAAATTAGAGAAGGTATCATTATAATTCATATTATCTATATTAATAAAAGGAATTCTCCTCGATGTCCAGCGAAATCTACTGAACGCAGAGATCTGAAATTTTAAACATAGGTGTGCTGAAGGGTCGGAAAATGCACCTCGAAGCCGGAATTTTAATTTTAGTTTTCGTTCGTGAGTTATGAGTGAAAAACTGGCAAAAAAACGTGCATTTTTTGCGTTTTAAAAACATAAGTTTTCAGTTATACATTTCAATGTCAAATCAATTACAGTTGGCTTTGGCTATTTTGGTCAAACCTTGAAAACAAAACTTTCGCGATCGCTTGAATGTTGTAAGCCCTAAATATGGTCAAACGTTGTTTTATTTGGACGAATCTCACTATACAGAGGTTTTCTTGGCCAAGAAACTCGAATCTGAGGTTGCTTTTACCAGTCGATGCTATCTGATCGTGGTATGTAGTCCATGCGATTTAGGTGTTAATAAATGTAATGATTTAACTATTATGCTCTTAATTTTTAATTCTTGAAATAATTATCGCGGGCGAAGCCGCGGGCACATGCTAGTATATTATATACCGTCAAAACTTAATCTACAATGGAATGATAATTCTATCACACTGGCCGTGTGTAGGTAATGTGGAAAGGTAGAGTCAAGACTGAAAAATTCAATGCCATAGCCGGGTAAGCGGCACGACACGGATAGCCGAAGATTCTGGTTCAAAATGTTCAGTCTGACTCTATCTTTCTACACCATATGTAGATCTATAAGGGTTTCATCGATAGTTATTTTTCACTGATACATTACTAGTTTAGTTTCTTCGCCTAGGAATTCGCTGTTGATTCCAGATGCTGTGAACCTGATTCCGAGCCATTCCCTAATAGATTCCGCATTGATCCCTTGGTTGGTTGGTTATACGGTTATTTTGCGACGGGGATGTACTTCAGCTTGGGCCTGTGACCGTCAGCGGTGTGCTGGAAATTTGTTCCGCAGGAGTTCTTTTACATGCCTATAAATCTACAAAAATTGTCCTGTCATATTAAGAACACTTAAATGCCATAGACCCGGGCTAGGATCGAGCCCGCGACGCATAGGTGCCTTTATTGAAAGAAATTTCCCTCGGAGGTGAAAATGTTCTACCAAGGGTGTTTGTGGTTATTTATTACGGCTTACAGGTTTTTACACCGTGCCATGAGGCCGCTTGCTGCAGCAACTCTTACTGACTTCTGATATTCTGATATTCTCTAATGTATAAGTATAATGTAAACCACTTGTCTGAGCACTTCAATTAATTGCGACTCTGTTACGTAAGTTACAGATACGTAGATTGCGAAGGTTTGAGTTACAGGATGGACCGAAATAGATCTGACATTTTGAAAAGGTGTCAAAATAATTTAAAAGCCAAAGGTAATCCCACATCTCATACCTGAATAAATGTATGATGCAAATTAAAAATTAAAATTGTATTTATTTTCAATATAGGTTACGTTTGACGTTTTCATGGTAACACTGCGGCAGTGTCTGACACAGGTTAAGTATATTTGATATTTTTTTCGACCCGTGCTGTGTCTCAACAGCCGAGTCTGGAACCAGCTGTGTCACCCGACAGCGGACCATGCGGCATCACTGGATCCACCCAGCTCTATAGACACCGCCTTCCTGCAAGCTACCCTTACTGTATCGCGCCAGTACTTGGGCGCCCAGGGTTGAGTTCTTCTAAGATTCTCTCATGTTTAAAGACCAATGCTGGACCGCACAGTAAACAATTTAGTAAATTACTTGAGAACCTCAGTGCAGTCTCCTGCCAACGGACGCATTGTTTGGCTATGAACAATGTACCCATTTGGCACAGTTTATCGATGATTATTCTCTAATGATAGCCTATGTCTGATTTTGAGAATATTTGTTTGTTGAATTTGCCTTGCATGTTTTCAATCACCCTGCCAAAATTGAAAGAGATTGGATAAATTGTTAGAAAGTGGATAGCGTATCTCATAACTTGTAGTGGATGTTGTGTTCGTTGCATGAGTAGGCTAACTACTCATTCATAGATAACTTGTGTGAAATTTGGACTGAAGATGATGCAAACCTGCATTGAAATGCATATCCATTGACTTAATTCTCAGATATTGTTCGGATGCCTGATGACATAGGAATCTCTATAAAGCTACTTCATAACTCCACGGCTCCATATATAGCCTAACAACTAGACATCATTCCAGATCTAAACATCAATGCTAAATAGCAGAATGTTATTCTACCTTTTACTGGGACTTACAATTTTTTATGTAGGCCTATAATCATTTAGTGATAGAAGGTAAAATTCTATATATATAATTTTAAATGACGTGTCTTCTATTCTCAAAAATTTTAGTACATACAACTACCTGTGTTTTTTTTATATATTTTAATTGTAATTTTAACAATTGTACAACATTTTAGTTTACCATAATAAGACTATTCAATAAGGTATATTGTAATTTATTGATACTCAGGTTACTTGTAAATACATGTATAATTAAACAACAGATACAAACTATAGATTCCTTGTCAACACTCATTCATATCAATGTCTAAGATATACTAGTGCATAAGGTGGAAAAAATGTTAACCTATTACTAATTCAATAGCACTAGTTCTATATAAGAATGTGAAGTGAGAAAGATGTATTGTTGGTCATGCACAGAGTAAAGAAGTATCTGAGGGAAATATTCGATAAATTTCGGAAATTATATTTTACGGCGGAAAGTTCAATAAACGTCTGCAGTCACTTGTTCTATTTTTTTTTAAGTTTGTTATATAGCCTGCGCTTTTAGTCGCATCATTGAAAGAAGAGGTATTTATAGGATAATTAGCGTAAAATTGTGTCTTGCGATTCTGTACAAGGATATGTGAATACTGCTAACTTTTATTTGGGCAGAGGAAGTTATGTGACTTTCACATCAGATTTTTAATTTTGACTCTGGCCGTGAATACCAACAATGTTTTACTAATTAATACTATTGAAAATTCGTAATTTTGATGCACACATTGGCTCAGCTCACACCATGCTACTGTATCTAAAAACCGCGCGGACTATAAAGTATTACGGTAGTTGGAAGTAAGAAAGCACACATACCCACTCCATGAATCCTTAAAGTTCGATACGGTTGGGCAATATTCCGCAAAGTTTCCATCAGCGTCTTGTTGCATTTCTCCCTCGTTTAGTGACTATTTTGGTGTAAGTCTGCTGTTCACATCTTGTCATATCCAATCTGCACGGCGGCTGACTCACAACTAAATTTTCATCGCATAACCGTACATCATAATGCTACCAAATGATGTGTCCATATACTAGAGCAGGTATGGACAACCTTTGGAAAGATACGGGCTAAACTTTACGATATTTATGAAGTCGCGGGCCGGAGATAATAGGTAATTGTGAAAAAATAATCATGATGCAGTTTTTTATATTTATAAAGTATTATGCTAAAGTTACATGAATGAGAACAATATCGAACTGATTAGGTATTTACTTATAATCAGCAAAAATTAGTGAGAAGCTTGAGCTTGAACTTGAGGAAGAAGATAATCAATGTTGGCATCAATCCGTGAACCGAAAATATTTACCTTTTCGAGTGCAATTGTAATACTTTCCGCGGGCCGGATCAAAAGTCGGGGAGGGCCACATCCGGCCCGCGGGCCGGGCGTTGCCCATATATGCAGTACATATGCCATATGCCATATGCCACAGCATCTCAAGGTACCATAGTTTTACTTTGAGGAAAAAAATTAGTTGCCATGACTTATGCTCCATCTCTCGTAGAATGTAGAGGAAAATATATCCTGGGCGGGAATCGAACCCAATTATAATCTTTGTAAGCTGACGTCGAGGACACTCGACACGTTTAGGATATTATTAAATGAACGATTTTTCCTGCCATACTCGTTTGAAATCCAATACGAAGTAGTAGTAGTAGTAAGTATTCTGCCTTCCGGCAGGTTTTCAAACTTGGTACGCGAATTTTGTTTTCCAAAACTGTCTATCCTCTGCTTCCTCCTTCAGCATCCAATATCTCCGCTTTTCCCTTAAATCGTCCAACAGCTGAATTCTTCTTCTTCCAAGTCTAGTTGTACCCTCCAATCTTCCTTCTACGACATCATGTAATAAGCAGTTCCTTCTGAGAATGTGCCCAACCCAGTTTACTTTCCTCTGACGAATTGTGTGTATGATTGACTTCTTCTCACCCACTCTACTCAGAACCTCTTCGTTTGTCACCATGTCAATATGAAGTGGATGGACAATATGAAGGGAGCAGTTATTTAATTTCATAAACATTTTTGTTATAGCAAACTGAAAAAAATGTGAACTGTCGCTGGTATTTCTCTATGAAAAATACATAAACTCCCTTCGTTAGTGTATTCAATTCCTAACGTAGACTAATGGAAACTTCATGGTTTATTGAAAATGTCTTCCTGGAATTCTCTAATCAGACAATAATAATATGCCTATTCAAACTACGATTCCCTGAAATCTCCATTAAATCTATAGATGTTTCGTCTTTCATTATTAAGTGCCAGTATGGTACTTTATGAGATTGTGTGGTGGACGAAAAAATGTCTGTCCGTCTGTCCGTGTATCTGTACGCACCATAACTCTTATACGCTTTTTCGGATTTTCATGAAACTTGGAAAACACATTTATAATGTCCATGGGAAGAACCCTATTGATATTGAACCAAATCGGTTCACCGGTACCGGAGTAATGCCCAATTTAGTGCCTCAAATACTCAAATACTCAAATACGCTGTATCGGATTTCCATGAAACTTGGTATACCCATTTATGACGTCCATAAGAAATGCCTTATTGAATTTGAACCTAATCTGTTGACCGGTACCGGAGTAAAACCCAATTTAGTGTATATTTTAAAGACGCGGTAACTCAAATACGCTTTACCGGATTTTTATGAAACTTGGTAAACACATTTGAATGTCCATGGGAAGACGTCTATTTATAATGGATAAAATCGGTTGACCTGTTTCGGAGTAATGCTCAATTTAGTGTCTATTTTATGGTAATATACGTATTTGAAAGAATTTATAAAAAAAATTAAAATCAGTTATCTTGACAACATAGCCTATTGTTTTACTGTGATCTTATAAGGCCTTGGAAATTAAAATACAGGTAGCTATGACAAAAAACATATTGATTTACATGCGCTTATCCAACTAGACCGTTAAAATGACCCAGGTGGCCGAGATGGTAGACCTTTCTTCTTCCGTAAGCCCTGCTTAATGAATAAATCTGGAGCTTAACTTGGAAATCAATTTAAAAAAAAAACACACATTCTGCATATCATAATTTCAGTCATAACTGATTAAAAAAAACATACTGGCACTTTGTTACATCAGTTTACCTGATTTTATTAATTTAAAATATTTTCACTCACTGTTACTGAAACATAGGTAAATAAAAATTACACAGCATAGTGTATCTCCGACTTGCCGTTACAAAGCGAAACTCAGTGTGCTAGCTGGTGTAGTGCAAACTTCACATAAATGAAGTATTATTCAAAGTTTAAAATCATTCTAGCTTTCCGTATTTACTATCACATTTAATTAAAAACTCTCAACCCTCTACATAACGTGCTTCTAAAAGTTTAACACATCTCTCTCATTTAAATTCTGGTATGTTACATAGTTATAGAAACTCTCAAATTGTGTTCGTATTATATTTGTGAGTTACTGAAAAGTTTTTTTTCCCGCCCAACAATGAACTCACTCACATGCACTTTTATTTATTTATATATTTTTTTTCAAACGGAGTTAAAACAATTCTAATGAATACACCAGACAAGTTATAGTTTGTTGTGGATAATATGAAATGTTAATCATACTCGTATAGGCTACATAATTGAGAACAAAACTTCAGTGCTTTCAAAACTGGAAAAGCAATGAGGAAAGTCGATAACACTCGACATTTCGCTGTTATACGGTATACCAAATAATTTTCGAAGAAGATTTGGCAAGTAATTCAATAAATTAGAGACGGTTGGAGAAATCTGTAGCAACATATGAAACGGTATACTGTTTTTAAGATTAAATTCCATAATTTTAGAAAATAACCAATGAAAATTTCAAGCGAATCTTCAACTAACAACCTGCACATCCACTCTGAACCATTTTTTCCGATCTTAAGATAGTATCTAGATTGTCTATCTCGAATAAGTTTAAGTACTAAGTTTCGTACGAAAAACAAAGACCACGGCTCGTGAATTTAAAATTCAACAATAATCTTCTATGGAATGGTTTCTACAAGCTGACTGCGTTTCTGTACCTATCCACATGAAAACTATATTTCAACAGGTGGAATCAAATCACCGTCCAGACTGAACCAATTTTGAGCAATTCCTAAAAGATGCATAGCCACCAGCTACCTAGAAGTGATCTGCATGTAGCTGTCATTTCAGTTCATTGTGTGATACCAGCTAGTTTAAAATCGTTGCAAATTTCTCAGGGAAAATTTAAAATCAATATAAAATTTACAGAACTGGTTACAAGAAATAAGCTATGTGTCTAATCATTGTATTAACTGGTTTCCACGCAGTCCAGCACGGACTTATAATTCGCGTGAGAAATAGCTTATTTCAGATAAGAAGTACCGTTAGACATCTCTAGAAGAATAACAGACACACTATTACAACGAGTAATTTTTATTTGCTTTCTGTATTCCTTTATTTTTGTTCAGGGACAAATATTCAAAGAAATCAAGGTAGCAAGGTACTATACTATACTATAATTATGGTGTCTACTAAGTTTAAGAAGTGGTGTGCAGCAAATAATTTATTAGTTAATATGGATAAAACTGCTTTTATTTTTTTAATACATGCCAAGACCTGTATATGTCATATGTTAAAAACACAGATCTCAATATTACAAAAACTGATTCCGATTTGAATTAGTAATCACAATTACATCATATTCCTGGACGTCTTAACTAGCAATGTTTTGCTTTTAGGAATTTAAAACATTATATGGAGAGTAAAACTGTTCTTAATGTGTATTTCTCACTTGGAAATAGTATTATTTCCTATAATATACTGATTTGGGGTGGGAAACGAACATAGATAGGGTGTTTGTTGCACAAAAGAAAATCTGAATGCTTCTTTTTAACTTGGCACCAAGAGAGTCTTTAAGAATGGTTTTAAAAAATGACAGGATTTTAACAGTAACTGGAATTTTAATAGGCCTATACAAGGCTGCTTTATTTTATTTTATTTTAAGAACAAAGATATGTTTACATTTAATTCAGAATTACATGAGCACAACACAAGGTGCAAAGAAGTTATACATATTTTTCAATATTAAACTTTTAGATACTCTAAATCGCCAGTTTACATTGTTAGTCAAGTTATAAATAACTTACCAGTCAGTATTTTAAATGTGAAAAATCACAGGTGTTTTAAACTTTAACTGAAAGAGTATTTGTATGAGAAGACATTTGATTCTTTAAGAATTGTTTTAATAATATTGACAATGTCTATCTATACAATGTAGCCTATAGCTACAGATGTATTAAATTATGGGAAAAACCAAATATAAGGTGCATCGTCGCATGAGGCATAACCCGCCCTAACCCACCCCCAGCGAAGCACTTTCTTTTATACCACGATCGATACCATCGGCTGACAAACCGTTGGGTACAAAGCAAACCTGTAGGTACTCTCGAAATTTTAATATTTGGTACAAGGGGAACTCTCGAATTATTAATATTAGGTACAAGGGCCACTCTCGCTGTTTTAATATTTGGTACAAGGGGCACACTCGCATTTTTAATATCTGGTATGGTCGGGAGCGTCGGCGACAATATACAAGGATAGTTTGGTCACCCTGTTCGCCGAGAAACAAAATGCTAATATCCAGTGGGCGGAGCCTATTTGGCACCTTATATTTGGTTTTAGCCTAAATTATTATGTTATTATTATTATTATTACCACCATCGGAGAAAATTCTAAGGAACAATCGTGCCTTGATAATAATCCACACTAAAGGCACTACTATCTGTATGAAACAGACGTATTCTCCACCCCTTAGAAAGTCGAAAATTTCTCCTTCAGGATGCGAAAACATCTGATGCAGAGTCTATATTGCATGTAACGATAATACCATAACTCACGAAACACACCGCCGGAGCGAGAGAGCGTCTTTTCTCAGCTCAGCCCATTCTACTTCCTGCCAGCGCCGGAAGTAACAGCCGCCACTGCAGCGCCACTCATCACGCAACGGGAGGTCTCGCAACTATACCTTGCTATAATAACCGTAAGAAACTGTACTTTATTACAAGACATGAGAATCAAGAAAATAGTCCATTCTTGCCAGTTCTTACCTCGATTAAGATTTTTTTGGGTATAAAAATGTAGCAGTTACTAATAAAAAAAATTCCAAGATTGTATATCTTAAATAACAAAAAAGGTATCAGTTAAGATTGTGTAAGATATGGCAACATCGTAGTCTAACCAGTCTCCCAAGCTTAGAAACTTTTATAGATGATAAAAATAGCTTTATAATTTTATAGGGTTTCAATTTATGAATTATACGTGGCAGTTAACGTTTTACATCCATTTTCAATGACGTTTAAACGATTTCAAGGAGAGACGGCACTAAACCGGCAAGAAATTTATAGTTTTATACGAATATAGGGAATTAAAAGACCTTTGTTGTATATTTTAATGCCATAACGTTACATGCAATACATAGCTCCAGCGCTTCGAGGGAAAAATATAAAGAATGTGGAATGAGAATGCCCAGCATAAACTACATTATGGATTCACCTTGTATTGAGGATACTCAAATTATAACATTAAGACCGAAGGCACAAACACAAAAATAAGGTTTATGCTTTTATGGCAATAAAAATTTCTCATTTGTATTGATCAATTGCTGGCTTATTACTCCCTTACATCCAGGGGCGTATCAAGATATTTTTTCGGGAGGGGGTATATAAGTCTAATTTATCACTAGGGCCCGGAAGTTTATGAAAATCATATTTTTAACAATGCAAACTATTACATACTAGTGTTGAAATGTACAAGGTATCGAAGAAATAAGAAAATGATGGTATAATTTTGCATATTTTGTTAGCTTCGCAATAATGCATCATTTTCCATTTATATAACCTTGTTTTATTTTTAATTTTGATTATGTTATTTATACAACCTACCGGTATACTCTTTTTTAAAAATCTCATTATGTAATTCAGCCAACAAAAGAACGTTTATTATTAAAACTACTTGAATGATAGAGCATACTTCATTCTTCCGGAGCATATTTCACAAATTTCAGGTCAAATTTCGATTTTAGGCTGAATTTTGTAAATACTTGGACCAAGCAGTAACGGCATTTCTATTTCATGACTCGGATGTGCAATAAAACTGTCTACTATTCGTCAAATTAAAATGTCCTTATGTGTAACATGTTAGCATGATTTAACGTTTAGGGGGGGCTGCAGCCCCCTCAGCCCCCCTCTGAATACGCCCCTGTTTACATCGTTTTTATTGAATTAATGAGATTATCTAAGAAGTTATTTTGAAAGAGATGCTTTTCACGTCTTCAGGGGAAGGGGGTATATTTCAGAAGCATTAAATTAAATAAAGTAAAGTAAAAAAGAGCCTATTATATGAACTGAAAAACTTAAAAATATAAATTGTTGACAAAGTCACCTGGGTGGCCCGGGTTCGATTCACGGCCGGGTCAGTGATTTTACAGAAGTGTAAAGTTTCCTTCCTGAGTTAGGACTGAGTGTTGTGTTCGCATTCCCATCCCGCGAAAAGACCTGGCCACCCTACGCGGTATCATCCGGCCTAGTGTCCCATGGTCGGGCCGTGGGCTCCCCCCCCCCCCCCACGGCTCTGTTCCAGAGCAGGACGACCTCTGGGCCGGACACTTCATCATCATCATCAAGATTAATAATAATAATAATACTTGCAATAATTAATTAACGGCAAACTTTCTTAAATTGTCAACTCTACAATCCATTAAAAATGGGAACCTTATTAATTTAAGAGGACATTAATTTTGATTAATTATCTCTCTATATTAGTTCAGTTAATTTAGTTTTCTTTTTCATTGTAACAGTTCTGAACTGAAGAGCTGCAGCACTAATCAATGAAATTACTATTTGGCACACTATTATAAAATCTAGTGTCTCAATATGCTATAAATTGCAAGGTCCTTTAGACTGCGAACTGATCATAAATATTCAAAAGAATTTACTCGGTTTAAACTTGGACTTTAATAGGGCAGCAGTACTTGAGCACTTGAATTATTATGGTAGGTGTGAGAAAAGAGCTTTAACTTAGCACTATCATTAATTACATTGTCACAGAGACTAGCTGATGCGCTTGAAATGCTTCTCTCTTTGTAGAAAACTTGGCTCTCGGAGTAAGTTAACCCACCATGCATCAATGATTCGGACACGAGAAATATATTCTCCCGGTGTAGAAAAGTTTAATGCTCAATTTATATTCACGCAGAATTACCATGTATTTCAGCCTGAAAGAGCTTGTTAAGAAAGACGAATTTGCGCCGCGGCAGAGAGCAGCTTACAACCAGTGGAATTAGCTTTATCTCTATGTTAAGAAACTCGTCAGTTAGAATTGCAACAAGTTGGTTTGGACTGTCGCGTAAAACGAGTTCTATAATTTTGATAACATTTTGAAACAGCGATGATTTTATAACAGAAGGGTAGACAGACATACAGTAGGCGTTTACTCATATTCAAGAGCAAATTCTATTAAATATGGCATAGTCCTACTACGTGACAAAGCTGACGGTCAATAAAACTTAAGGGAAAAAATAAATTTAAGTCGCACCTTGGATGAATGTTCCCACCCGGCCACTCCCTCGCGATGCACATTCTTTTATACCACTTCTTCTGTCCTCATATTACGTAGAAACTCGTGATTGGACGTTGGTAGTGTGACGTCATACCGGTAAACAAAAGCCTCATGTCTTACGTAAAAGTTGACAGGCTTACTAACGTCTGGAAGATATAATATGCCACATTTTCGAAACCTACAAACAGTGTATCGTACATTATTCGAAAATGCAAGGGCGCTTCGCTTCGGCTCCCGCCTCCGCTCGCGCACTTAACTAATGTGGTTAGTGTTTTGCATTATTTAGATTATGTGAAGAGGTGATTGTGGTCTGGTCGGGAGTGCCGAGTAAGCTAGAGGGTTGTCATTTTGGTGCATGGGTTGGTAGCTTGTATTTGGTACGATCGGGAGTTTGGAGAGAAGGAACGATCGGGTGTGCCGAGATAACAAGCGAACAGCAACGCATTGTTCGGAGCGTAAGGCGCGACTTAATCTTATCTTTAGCCAAACTTAAAACAGATTAAAAAGTCAATATTAAATAAATATTAAACCTAAAAAGAATAATAGTTTTACCCAGTTCTAAACCCGATGATAAGTTAGCGGCAATGCTAACCCAAGGTTTAGTGACAATGTTTGTAAGAAATTTTATCCAGGAATCGAACCAGGGCTTCTCTGTTTTAATGTTAAGCCAATGAGCCGTAGCCAGAAATATTTAAGCTGTTCTAGATTTCCCTAGAAAGTTTCGATCTAATTTCAATCCTAATAATTAATTAATAAACACTTACAGTAGGCCTACACTCTAACACAAAAAGTTACTCAAAAGTTAAAAGCGTAAATATCCAATTTAGAACAATGTTGTACAAAACTTCATATAATTTAAAAGATGCTATGATATATCAGAGTTCACCCTTTTAAATGCTAAGAATTTAGTGTTTACGTTTCAATACATATATTTTACGAGTTTTTCCTCACCTATGATACAGATATCGGGTAATTTTAGGCCCTTGTTGTCCCTAAATATCATCTGACCGTGATTATCATCTTCATCCCATACTCGTCTTCTTTAGAGTGAATGTGTGTGTGAGTGTTGTGTCGCGTCCTTTGTGTTCGTGTTGTCTCGGAGGTGGCCCCGAGGTAAAGCTGATCCCTCAACCGGTAAGAGCCTCCATGTCTTTATCTGATCAAAGTAGTACGTTATGCAACAAGCCTATAAAATAAACGAGCAATGAGAGTTTTATAATTTGTTCATATGAATATCTTAATTACTATTAACTTATAAGCAAGTTGCATACGAATGTTAAACGTTCCTTGCACCAAACATAATATGTCACAACTATACACAACAAAATAATATTCCATAATAAAAAAAAGACCTTTGCACCAAAAATCATATTTCACAATTATAGGAGTGGGAGAGGAAAACTCGTGCGCGGCATAAAATATCTTTTTCCCAACATTTACGCGCGAATCATTCATAAACTAAACGACTAATAATTATAATGAAACTAAACGATTTATAATTATAATGAAACAGCTAAAAATCCAACTTTGGAATGCATTCCACGACTAGAAAGCGCCGCCTGGGAAAACGACCTCAGAGTTCCCTGGCCCAGAAATCCTCTGCATAGTTCTGTGTCCATATCGATCGATGTTTGCCTATTTAGGCCTATCCTCTTCCATCTAGGTTGAACATTTAAAATGTGTGCGTGCCTTGACATTATAAATAAACGAATCGACAAGGAAATATCGCGATGGGTTTGTTTACAAATTATGACAAAAGAAGGGAAAGCCACCTGCAATTGATTTGACAATTGAAATGTATTACTGAAAACTGATTCTTCAACATCTCAAAAAATTAATGTTTTCTGCCAGTTTTTCATTTATTGCTTAAACGTGAAAGCCACAGAAAAGAATAGAATACATGCCACACAACAATCAAAAGAACTACGCTCTCGCAAATCTAAAATCCCTTTAGGCAGGCCTACAGGCTGAGGTAGATTTCGAAGTGCTTTTGGTTTAATTTATTGTCGCTGTGCAGCACTCTTCTTCTTTAGCCTTGGCATGACAAACCCGCAATAATAACTGCAAAAAACAGGAAAGAGCACTTTTTCAAACATTCAAATCTCGCCTTATATGAGAGCTATTGAGAAACTAGTTATTCATTTGTAGAGTACTCATCAAGAGCTTTTCAACGATACCCCACAAGACGTGGTTTCAAAAATATCGAATTTTCATCCCCCCAGCACCAACGTACCCCCAGAACCCCCAAATCGTTGGTGTCACTGTGAACTCCGTAGGGAGTACTGTAATTTATTCCAACAAAGTTTCCCTCTATACTTCATAGGGGCCGAGATATAAATGTTTTAAAATTTCAACCCCCTCCCCCGACCACCCCCTTGGGCCAATTTTGCTCATTAACGAACTTGTCTGAACTATTGGGCCTAGAAATAACATAATAAAATTGGTTCAAATATCTGCAAAATTACGGCCGCTAGTGTGTAAAGATATATATGTATATATATAAATAGGCTATCACAATTTTTTTTTTGAACAGGCGGTGGTTTCGTACTTAGGAAGGCATGAAACGTAAAGATATGAAAGAATTTTTCGGAAGTCATGACATGGTATCGATTGCAATAGGTAGATTTTTCTTCGAAATCTACCTAAAAAGAGGAAAGAGCACTTTTTCAAACATTCAAATCTCGCCTTACATGAGAACTATCGAGAAACTAGTTATTGATTTGTAGAGTACTTATCAAGAGGTTTTCAACGATACCCCACAAGACGTGGTTTCAAAAATTTCGAATTTCCATCCCCCACCCCCACTCGTACCCCCAAAACCCCCGAATCGTTGGTGTCACTGTGAACTCCATAGGGAATACTCTAATTTATTCCATCAAAGTTTCCCTCTATACTTCATAGGGGCCGAGATATTAATTTTTCAAAATTTCTTCCCGCTCCCCGACCCCACTCCCCGGGCCAATTTAGTTCATTAACGAACTTGTCCGAACTATTGGGCCTAGAAATAACATAATGAAATTTGGTTCGAATAACTTCAAAGTTAAGGTCCTAGCGTGTAAAAATATATAAAAATATACATATAAATATAAATATAATCCAGTATATAAATATATTGAACGGGCGGTGGTTCCGTACTTAGGGAAGCATGAAACGTAAAGACATAAAATAATTTTTCGAAAGTCGTGAAATGAGATCGATTGGAATAGGTAGATTTTTCTATCTAGGTAGAAATCTACCTAACAATCAACTCGTAATCTCTCCTGGGATTACCTGTGATAAAATTGTGAAAAATCTCATTCCCAATATCCCTTAAAGCTCACTGCCGAAAAATTAACTCACACAATATGTATATACCTGACCTCACTCCTTGCAGTTTCAGGTACATTCCAAGTTGCCACGTTAGCTTTAAATTTGTATTTTAACATAAAACACCTGGTTGATGCGGCAACTACTTTGGCATAGAAGTACTGCGTGCAGTCTAGTCATTCTTCTGCAGGGGCGCGGCATAAAAGTCAATTCCAAGAATTTGGGTCGTCATGCATTTGTCATAACTAGCAAAGGATTTAGATGATAATGATGATGATAATAATAATAGATCATAATAATTATAGATAATAATAATTGTTATTTATATCCTCTGCTCGTTACGGCAAGTGTATACGAGCCCAATTTGTTGTGATTTATTTTTATGCAGCGCCCCTGCAGAAGAATGACTAGACTGCACGCAGTACTCCTATGCTAAAGTAGTTGCCGCATCAACCAGGTGTTTAACTTGTGTTATTTATCAATAGGGCTCGGAAGTTGATGAAATATATTTTATTTCTGAGAATCACGGACAATGCAGGATGCTGTATATATTCGTCTCGCCTCAAAACAAAAAAAAAGCTTACTTTTACTTTGAATTTTTCGGAATTTTATCCTCTAATGGTCATTATTTAGGAAATTGTCACTCTTTCGTTGCACGTTTGCCTATTTTGTCTTTAGAATGGGCTAAAGACAAAGCTATCTCATGATTCTTTACCTCCAGATAGTTAAATGCATGTTGATTTGGCATTCTTATCGTCAGACAAAAAATATATAAAAATCATCTTAATAAATATAGTAAACATACAACTGTATTGATATTTTAACTTTTGACTAATAAAAGCCACTTTGGAACTCAAGCATTTTGCTTTTTCGGAAGAGTAATTATAGGTACTTTTATGCAGCCCATAACGCCCGGGCCTTACAGGACCTCGAACTGTCGGGAGAGGGATTATTTATGGGTCACATACCGGTACAAACTTTTTCCACTAGACAAGGACATTGATGGCCGATGCCGGGGCCACCTCCAAGTCAAGCTACGCCAGAGTTCAATTCACAGCGCCAGATAGAACCTCTCTCCTATGACTCTGGCGTAGCTCAGTTGGTAAGAGTATTGGCACGGATAGCCAAAGGTCCTGGGTTCAAGTCCCAGTGTCAGAGGAATTTTTCTCCTATAACATTATCATGTAATGTCCAACAGAGACAATAATCTGTGGTACATGAATGCATATGCATATATCTAATAATCGTAACGCAAAACAAGACCAGTTGGTCGGTACTTTATTCCTTGCTGGAAAATCCATTTACAGACTAGTATTGTTCATAAACAGAATGCTGGAGGGCTGTACTGGGGCAGAGTTCTGGGTCTTCCTCAAACAATACGTGGCGAGTGAGGTGAACCTAGATCGTGTGAAACAATCGAACAAGTTAATTAGAATTTATGTCCTAAGGTTGCTCTACGGGCTAAACTTGGGAGGGAACGAGAGAGAACATGAGAAGGGCTACAGAGGAGAGAGAGAGGAGAGAGAGAGAGAGGGAGGAGAGAGAGGGGAGGAGAGAGAGATAGAGAGGGTTTAGTTTTACAGAAATGGTAAGCTAATTAAGTCGCAAAAGCTGGATAAGCATTGTAGAGTTTCCGTACAGTAGAATCGCATCGCCCCTCCATGTCCAGTAGATACCATCTTCATGAGATTGCATTATTCTCTACACCAAACTTCTACAGTGTTCGTGAATATACAATGCCCGGCCAGACTACTTCTATCTTTGCATTTTTTCCGAAAACCATCACAAAGGCTGTACAAAATACTCTGCTATCAAATCCTAGCCGCGAATGTGCGATTCCACAAGTGTATGTAGGTCAGCAATATGCGTTCAAATGACCAATAATTAAATATATACCTGGGTATTAATGCATTAATATAATTTCAATAGTTCCTTCAAGTCGATAAAAATTAAAATCGTGTTTAATTTTGTTTCTGAATTACATAATGATTATTAAGAATTAAGAATTAGCCCACAAGCATCCCATAGCGGGCAAGGGCCTCCTGGCATACCAGGGTGGCTGACTCGTTGAAGGAACGTTTCAGGCTAGCCTCACCTGAGAACGCTAAAATTTAATATAATTGACTCTAGTTTTGGTACTAATTGTCAAGAGTTTTCCACTTCTTTCTGTCTCTGGCACTCCTAGACCACAAGTTCCCCACAACACTCTTAAACTCGTCCTCCCATCGCGATTTCTGCCTTCCAACACTTCTTTTCCCAGTTCTGGGCTCATACACTGTCATCGAATGTGTCCATAATGATTATATAATATTTTAAATTAATGTTACTAAATATAATCTGGTAAAAAATTATAATATTTATATTCTTTCAACAATACCCTTTTTTAAATATCCTAACAATCTATTACTGTCGAAAGTGTTCCCTATTACAGGCCATGGAGGCCCAGAGGGTTCCAGGAGGATGAGGCTCCCAGATTTTTAGACATCGGCACATGAAGGTGGTAAGGTTGTCAGCCTTACGCACCGGCCGCCTTTACCCCCAGGATTGCTCCTGGTACTCATTTCTGTTAGAGGCTGAGTCGACCCCAGGCCCATAGTGCCACCAGAAGGATTAGGCCAATTGAAAAATTCCAACGACCTCATCGGGGATCGAACCCGCGACCTTCCGGTTTGTAGCGCACCGCCTCAACCACTACGCTACGGCGTACCCCACTGTCGAAAGGTTATGAAAATATTTAACTATACTCGTGGAGAATGTTATGAAAAGGTACATGGTAAGAGGAATATTGATCAAATTGTTATAAACTGAGCCCATTAATTTATTAAACAAAACATTTAAGGTACTTGTAACAATAAAACAAAGATGACGAATACTAATAAATATTTATCGAACTTTAAAATCCAACAAGAATTTAAAACTATCAAGAAATTATCTTGATATGATAAATTATATAAACATTAACTTCATTTTGAGTTTTTATTTAGGTGTTGATCAATAATTTACATTTTAAATATCATTTCATTATTACTAACGTTGCTGTTGTTATTGTAGAATAAAAAATAAATTTAAACAATTAAAACTGAATTCGACAATAGTATAATCTATCAAAATTCAAGATAAATGGTAATAAAATTACAAAACTCCGCATAAATAAAGTCGAATAAAAATTTAACAATTACAGTAATTTTACAAAATGTATTAATCTCACGATATATTTTTTGAATTAATCAGAAAGTAATTATTACATTTTTAAAGCAGACTAGAAATAACTAAGTTAAGAAATCCTTTATAATGAACTATGATGATGTGAAGCAATTAAGAATTTAAATAAATAAGAACAACTTTTAAAGCATAAGGCAGAAACTGCTTGGAGACTGGAAAGAGTAGGAATGACAACATACATTAGAAATCTAACGAGTGCCATAAAGCATGGATAGGAGGAAGTTAAGAAGAAATATTCTGCTGGCTACAACGTGTGTCTTATTCAAAGAAGGTACAATAAAACAAGGCATCTACATTTTTCTGCAGTTTTACTAGCACTCCTTTGTAAAAGTTATTTTTTGTTTCCACCATAGAAACATTGAAACCTACAATATAAATTGTAAAGGCAGGGCGCCAAAATATCTATATTGTAGTCGCATAAGCATTTTAACGGCAATAAAAACTGTATGAAAATATCGACACTTCACCTATATCCATAATGTTTATTAATGAAGCCATTATCCGACGCCATCTTTTTTGCACATAGAACTAGTGCAGGGCTGTCCAACTTCCAGATACCTGAAGGCATCATTTGGAAATTAGACATATTCATCATCAAAATTCTTCTTCTTCTTCTCTTCCTCTAAGTTGATGAATCTTTGATGTAATTTGTGAGGCTTGCCACTACTTATTGTAAACATGGATGTTATAAAAAAGACCGCCCACATTCTCTTAGATATTAAATTGGTACCGTTAAGTGCAAATTTTCTTCCTAAAAAATCTTAGGGTTTGCTGTTTCTTCTTGGTATTGTATTTTATGAAAATTATTTTTGAACAAAATCTTTTGCCTTCTTAGTAGGCTCATCTGCTTAATTCGAATTGCCAACTTTGAGTTCTATGAAATTACAAATTTTGAATAATAATAATAATAACGATAGTAATAATAACGATAGTAATAATAACGATAGTAATAATAACGATAACAATGACAATATTACTAATATAAATAGAATAATAATATTAAATTGGCCTATGCTAATGCAAATATGTAAGAAATATTAAATGTTAGTAGATGGTTTTATTTTGTCTAGTAGACAAGTTCAATTTTTTCGATTGAGTTTAAGTATAAAATGTACAATAATCATATTTTAAACAAAGAATAGTTGAGCTAATGGCGGTTACTGTACGTTTTATCTGATAGAGTTAATACCCTAAGGAAATGCCTTCTTTTCCACTCATCCAGATTCAGAAATAATAAATACAGAGCTGCAGTCTATACGTTATGATTACAACACCTACGTACATTTGATATATGGATTAAAGAAAACGAAGTCTAGAGTAATTTACATTATATACCTTGAAGGAAAAACTACTAGAAATACAGGTATATGGGAAACTCTCTCTTATCTTTCTATGGCCTGAAAGTTTTTTTGAGATTTTTTTAGAAGATTACTGAACGATACTCTTCTACGTACTTACTGCCTGTATTTAAAGCCATAATTTTAATTTAAAATATCTTTTTTTCATACTATTTTATCATGAATACTCATATGCTTGACGTTTTGTCTTGTTGGAAAGCCATTGCTTTATCTCTTTTTATTTTTGGGTAATAGGACTGATTTTAATCACCTTTTTGATCACCGGCTATTTAGGCTTTCCTCGAAGCGTGGCAATCTATGCTCAATATACTAAAGTATATAAAACATTAAAATATATAGCAAACATGCCTAATTTCCTAGTATCTTATTATTTTATTTAGTAGTAGTAGTAGTAGTAGTAGTAGTAGTAGTAAATGATTTATTTTGCCTGGCAGAGTTAAGGCCATAAGGCCTTCTCTTCCACTCAACCAGGTTTCAGAAAATATATACAATGTAGGTTTACATAAATAGCAAATTAGTGAATAAGAGACTTATGACTAATACTAAGACTAAGGTTAAGGCTAATCATAATAATAAATTAAATAAGTAAAAAGCATAGGTTTCATAAAAAGCATAGGCTTCATAGAGAGCGTAAGTGTCATCAAAGAAAATAGTAATATAGTAATAATGTTACAAGTAAATCAAGGAATATGTAAAATTATGTTATAATGGAAATTTAAGTCTAGCTGTAGATACGTTATAAGGAGACTAAGTAATGTTATATACAGTGAAAGATGGAGTGACTACAAAGAGCTAGTTCTGTTCAGTGGGCAATAATTCCTTAATAAGCGCAGATTTGAAAGAGTGTACACTCCGACTACCCCTAATATCTTGAAAATATCTTATTTACTGAAAAATTCGGAAAAGTAATGGAAATAGTTCATCTTATTGATCAGAGAGAACCTTTATATATTTATATATTCCCTTTTGTTTACATTAGGCCTACTGTTCACGATTTTTGCAATAAATAAAATAATAAGATACCGGTACTGCGAAATTAGGAGAACTGCAAACTTATTCATGTTTGCCCTATATATACGATGCACGCCCAGAAAGTAAGTTTCCCTGGGGTCGTTTACAGAAACAAAACACAATATCACGGAAATATTTATTGCAACATATACAGCAAGTGTTCAGCAATTTTTAATGAAATCGCCATCGGAATTGACAATGTTTGTTATACCGTGGGATCAACTTTTGAATACCTGTGTCGTAGAAGTCTGCCGCTTGCCATTTGAACCACTGTGTGACAACCATTTCCTCTTCTCTGTCATTCCCTGTCTTTTCTTGAGGTGTATTAAAAGATGGATATCACTGGGAGCGAGGTCCGGGCTATGGGGTGGATGTTTAAACTCTTCCTACCCGAACTTCTGCGGGAGACTTGCTGGGAGGTGTTTAAAAATCCTCTCTACAGCCCGCATCTCGTTCCCAGTAATTTTCATCTTTTTCTTATATCTCAAGAAATGACAGAGAATGAAAGAGGCAGAGATGGTTGTCACACAGTGGTTCAAATCCCAGGCGGCAGACTTCTACAATACAATCATTAAAAAGCTGGTCACAAGGTATGGCAAATTTATACTTAGAATTCATCGGATACATGAGGATGGACTCTGAGTAAGAGTCCGAAAGCTTGAAGTTTTTCGAAACTACGACGCGAGAAGAAATTATTAGCATAAACTCGATTGCTTAACTGCGATTAATTATCTTCTCTAATTATAAATGAAAATAATATTCGATTGGATAGGAATTTTTTAATATTCCTATAACAATGTTAGAATTTCGTGCAACTATTTTTTTGCGAAAAATTTAAGTTATTCACCGAAATGTTAATATACTTCTTTACCTATCATGACAAATCCATCTAAGAAATCTACACAGCAATTTAGTTTTCATACTGTATATTATATTTATACAAATGAAATAGTGGTCAAATGATCATATCTATATTACTTTTATGCATGTCTGTATGTGTAAACTGGGTTAACACCACTTGACTCTGCTGTGCAGATCACTGCTCAGATATGCATGAAATAATAATTATTTCCTGAATACATGGCTATGCACTTCACTTAATTGTTCGGTCAAACAGCAGAACAATAAAAGCACTTCTTATTGTAATAATGTCATTATGCCCTTCAGTTGCCTGATATGTGTTATAAATCGTTCGCAGCAATCATTAAAGTTTCATCGTGATAACGTTAACGTATACCATCTTGTAGGTCCTAATTTTATCCGAAATAGCTTTTACCATTTACAAGTATATGTCGCGTTATATTCTCCACTGCATTATGGCTTGACATTTCAATCTAGTAATATTTTTGCTGTATGTTCGTGCTTCGTAATGAACGTATTCAGAATTATGAACCATGATAAGCTTCCTCAGCCCAAGTTATTCCATAGGGCCTATGGCGAAGGGATGGGATAACGATATTACCGAATATCAAAAATTGGTCAAATGATCATATCTACGAGTATATTACTGATATAGTCATGAAGGACTGAATAGGCGGCTTCATAAATTACACAGCCCAACAAAAAATCAGATTTCGTTTGGTGTCTCAGATGTTTTACCGGATTTTGGCTATACTTAGTGTGCTTATTCCAAATAAGTAGAGTTTTTCTCTACTAGCTCTACTTTTATGTAGAGTGCCATTAACTTATAACCTCTTTCGCGAAACAAAAATCTTGCTTGATAATATAGTTAGTGAAGGTTCTTGACCATACTTTGGACACGTAGGACAAAAACTGTACGAAGTACAGAAAAACTAAAAGTTGGATTATTTTTTGGCCCTCAAATTGACAGCTCATAAGCCATGAAGGACCATACAATATGTGATATCAATTTTTTGACAGATCCCATATTATATTGTTATTGTAATGTTAATGTAATGTTAGTGTGTTGCTTTATTCTTCACGTGATTTAGAAGCTAAAAATAGGCACTGTTTTTTTATTTATATCAAATGTAAAATGGGATAATATGCATAATGGTAATAAAATATCTCACAAACTAAAGCTGATAGGGCAAAACTAATGGCAAATTTGGCATCAGCGATCTAAATATACCCAAGAATAGGTATAAATTCTAAGGCACCCTAATGACTGTTCGTCTGTGTTATTGACTCCTTTAAAGATCATGAGACCATTTTTTCACAAGTTTGTGTGTTATGTTTTATTTTATGAATGCTAAATGTTTATGATCTGGATCAAGATAAGCTTTTAGTAAGGGTGTAGGGTTGTGTATAATTTTTATAAAGTTTTTAGTACTGATTATACGAGTAATACAGCACGGTCTAAATGTAGGGATATATATATATATAAGTACCCACTTGGTACAAATATAGTGTAGGATTTTTTTTGTTCCTACCGAAGGAGTAAGCTGGTTAAAATATGCAAGGTTATATTACTTCCAACCTGTCAAGGAAAAAGTTTTAAGGAATAGTTGTTGGTGTTAAATAGAAGCAATTATTACATAACATTCGAACAGAACCGTTGGAGTCATTTTCAGAAAATCGCAAAAAAACAAAAACGGCAGCAAAGGTAAAAGAAGGTCATTAACAAGCTTGGTATCAGCTCTTAGGAAAATTTTTAATAAAAAATTTCGTTTTATACGATTTTTCATTCCTACTTATGTTTTCTTGTTTATTCTTTACTTTGATACTTTTTCATGAATATTGTACTTGACTTTCCGTTGTGCCATTCGACATCGAATTTCAAATAGAATATACAGTACCGCCTATATAATATCTACTCTGTACGTACAGAAAGTAAAGATGCTGGTAATGTATTTTGGAAGATGTTAAATCCCTGACCTATTGCTTTATATCAGGGATGGGTCCTCGATACTTTCGATACCTCGATACTCTCGATACTTGCATGGTATCGGCATCGAACGATACTTCAGAAAACTCGCTCGATACTTTTTCGATACTTTTGTAATTCTGCAATTCTGCAATTAAGTGAGAATGCTAGTATTTTTTAACAAAAACTTGTAAGTGGACTGTTTAAAAAACTAACTTTAGTTTTAATGTAGAGTTTAAAAATAATTATAGGCTACTGATGATATTAAATTTTGTCTCATTAAATATGCAGACTTAATTAATTTAGTTGGTATTACACAGTTCTCTCAAATTTTAATTTTTAATGTACCTATTTATTGAAACTGGAAATGTTGAAGGTATCGAGTATCGAGGAAAAAAATCATGTATCGGTATCGAGTATCGAGTATCGAGAAAATCTGGTATCGACCCATCCCTACTTTATATACAGTAAGCCTCCAGGTAATTAGAATTGAGTAACTCTATCAGTGACTTCTATGGCCTAATGAGCCTTGAATTAGAGTAGTTGACAGTTACTAGAAAAGTATGATATGGAGAAACAAGGTGTAGAAACTTTGATGAGACGATCTTATCAGATGAAAAATGAGGTAAACTAGGGTAAAGCAAGGTCTTGACATTTATGTCATAAATTATTATAAGCTTAAGGTAATTAAGGGAATTGCTTTTTAGATCACCCGATAAGTTACTAACGAAATGCTTGAGCTCTTTATAAAAGCGAGTTTTCTTAATTCTTAAGCTACATATAAAATCGTCACCCATAATAGTGTTTACTATTAGCAGAACTTTTTTAGGTTACTTTTACTGCAGCAATTCTTTTCAAAACAATTAGTATTTTAAGATATCTTTAGGTATCCTATTTCACGGCGAATAAAAATATTGAATTTCGGTACAATAGTTGGGTTAATTTCGGTGATATTTCGCATAACAAAGTACAACTTACGGTCTATATAGTGCAAAATAGGCTGTTTCTGCAAAAATATATCGAAGGTATTTTAGGTTTTTTATATTGTTTTGAATTGTAAACATTGTTTAACAGAACTCATTCATTCTCTGTAAAGTTTAATTATACGAGCTTAGCCCGTTAAGGTTAAAATAGAGAATATATAGAGGTTATAGTGAATATGCAGGATATCATCAGATGTCAATGTCGTTGCCGTCCATTCTGTACAAATTAATAATTACCAATTGCCTTTATTTTAACCACTAACAATTTTATCTGATGAAACTCGTCAACTCGAGATGGATTTATTAAGACTATTCCATGATTAAAAATGTAACGGATTATTCAAATAATATTTACTTTCGTGCTTTGTTGTATAAAAACAAAACTAACAGCTGCGAGTAACGGCCTACTATGAATCAACCATCCATGAATCGAGTCGAGTTATCATGTTGTAAACAGGACTACTAATAGTTCATATAAGGCATAATTAACTGCGTTCAGGTAAGCTAACAGCAGAACAGAATAAAAGTACACTAACTGGCTTGACCGAATTGAAATTGTGTTTTTAATCAATGTACATGTCTATTATTTCAATTTACAAACAAGTTATGTTGTACAAAATAATCTGTTTTCGTGCTGTTTAATGGCAACATATGACGTATTAATCATTGCACACTGATGCTTTCGTGTCCAGTAACGAGCAGCCGGTTTTACCCGATAAAATGCCATCCTCGCGATTCCTACAAGAATATAGTAAGATAAACGGCCGTGATTGGTCTATATCCGAGGAACTGCTAAACGTTATTGGTCAGTGTCAAACGTATGAGTGGAATAGTCGTGCAAACTAGCTTTTAACGAATAAAAAAATCACTAATTAAAAAAATATTTAATCCTAAAAAGGTAAATATTTTAAGGTATAGGTAAGAATATTTGTCAGACTAATGGTTTAATAATCCCCTTTTAAGGAGCTGGAAAAGGATGCGCTTTAAACGAGCGGCTACTGGTTCGATAAACATTCAGGCCATCAAGACCTGTATATAGGGAACTTATTTTTATTTTACTCTATAAAAAGTTACAAATTCATATTATTTTCAACTCTATGTCTATGTTCTTGCATGCATTAATATGCCATGAACATACAGAGTTTTATAACAGAAACTTTAACACTACCCATATCCCTGCCGCACGCATACATGCATAATGAATTTTAAATTACTACAAAACACACCAGCTTTCATGTAACATTACGTGTGTTTTAAAAAATCATACTCCACTCTAGCTATATCTGAAATTATGAATTTCAAAGGAGCGAAAAACACATAACACGATACGTACATGAATTGCACTGCCGGAAGGGTTTAAAGCTTAACGCATATGTAAATGTTACAGAGGTTATGAACAACATTACAGGTGACACTTATCCTCAACATCACGTGATCTGCTCAGGCAGATCGAAGCCGAGAATAAAGTCAGGTAATCTAATCGAAGTTTCAAGGTCTGCCTTCGAAATACAATTTCTCTACTTATACGTGCACTAGCTTAAAAGACCCGTCGTCGCCCGGGTTTTTTGTTTTGTAATTGGAAATTAACTTATGAAGGACTTTCGATTTTTAAATTCTAGGTCCTTATATAGGTATTTATAATATGAAATAGGAAGAACGACTTATTACACTAAAACTATTCCCTCAGAAAACGCTTGATATAGTTTTTTTTGGCTCATAGAAGATGTAGAATTTTGCATCCCATCGCTTGTACAGTGCACAGCAAGCCTGGTAAATAAAATTGTAAGATAAAATTGTAATATCGAGGCGGAAAATTTTATTTCCCACTCTCATGTTACCATAAAACTCTTTTGGGGATGAAATTAAACAGAAAGCAATATCACTTTCATACACTCTCCAAAAACCTGCGATATAATAATATACACATTACCATACCTCGTTTTGTTTTCTCTATGTCCAGGGTAGAGAAAGTTATGTAACTGCACTAATTTCGTGGATTTCATTCTGTAATATTTATTTATAAAATGAATTATATTGATAAATTCTCTTATTTGTCAAACTTGCATTTCAATTTTTTTTTCCAAACCCATTTGATACCATTGGCAACAATGTGTTCTGTGATTTGGATTTCATAATTCTGTGTAAAAAGGGATTAAGTATTCTCAAAAACATTTAATTTTTGGCATGTAAAATCAACATTTTGCAAAATCCTTTCTTAGTGAGCACCTGCATTATGAAACGAAGGTACTGTCAAAATTCCATTTCTCTACCTGTTATAGTTTAGGCTCTACGTTGATTCCTGTCAGTCAGTCAGGACAAAGCCTTTTATATATATAGAGATTATACGGCGCATTATTTCCTTACTTATAAGCGCATTATACAGCTCACGCTATACGAAGGAAAACTGGGTGGATCTTTAACGGGACCCATCTATGCGAGTAGCGAATGACAGGGAGGCAACGTTGCCCAGTTCAGATAACTCAACGCCTAACAGAAGAGTTACGTTGTGCAATTTCAATTGCGCGGTAAAGAACTATACACAAACCAAGATTTTAAAGTGTACCATGAGAAAAAATATATGTTTCTGAAGCCAGCTGTACAAAAACCATGGTTTTACAACAAGTGGTTGTCGAGTTATGAGGTTTTGACTGATAAGTAACATTGATGGTCAATCAGACACCTCCCGGGAGTAGCAGCAGGAAATCTACGCTCTTTCTTTCTTCTGGCAAGTATGGCATCAGTGCACAAAGAGTCCGTAGGGTTTGGCGCACACCATTTTCCTTCGTATAGTGTGAGCCGTATAGTTTTCTTGCATGCACTACAGAGTGGGTCTTCGAACCTTTCGCTACTCCAGGGCTACACTTAAAATACAGCTTTGAAGATCCCGTAATCCAAGTGAAAAGTGCGAATGAAGTATGCTATCAATCTAAACATTTTTTGTAGAGATATTTGACTGTACTGATGAACAAACCAACCTCCAGCCCATGCTTATGAGAAGCTGGGAAGTAAAACACCTGACGAAATTGAGAATCTTTTAAATTGTATTTTATATTGCAAAGGATAAATCTAGTTAGGAATATTATTCTAAGCAATTTTGTTATTTATAAACTCTATGAAACCAATATTAAGCAAAATACTTCCATGTTTACTTTCCATGCTCCCTGCACAGAAAAAAAAAATAAAACATCTCGAAAACCGGAACTGCTATTGAATATTTCCTTAAAACACCTGCTTGAATGTTATCGAGACAAAAATAGACAGGCAAAAATGAAAGAAGTGAAAGCTGTAGTTTCAAGAAATTGTGATAGTTTGTTTCAAAATGAGCAGGCATAACATAAAAAAGAGATAACAAAGAAACTAATCCTTATGATTTTGTTTACTGATGTAATATAAATTCTCTATTTAACAATAAATAAATAAATTCAACCAAATGATTTAATGTTATAAACAACATAAAGCAAGAAACATTAGGCCTACCGGAACTTTCTACCACACACATTGGTGGTTGGTATATGGTTATTTAACGACGGAGATGTACTGCAACTTAGGCCTGTGACCGACGCCGGTGTGCCGGAATTTTGTCCCGCAGTAGTTCTTTCACATGCAAACATAAATGGCATCGACCTGAGACAGGATCGAAACCGCAACCTTGGGCACAGAAACCCAGCACGATACTAACTGCGCCACCCAGGCCGACACCACACATATTCTGAATAGTTCAAAATAGCATTTAGCCTACATTTAAATTCATGAACTACATTTTGGAAAGAAAAACATGTCACCTCATTTTATCTTTCTATCCATTAGCATGGTTTGTACGGTATATGTTGAACTCAAAAGCGCACGGTAATAATTGCTATGCCTTTAATGTCCTATGGTTATATAACATTTTTGAAGTTAGCTTTTAGTAAATTATGTAAAATATGGACACCCTTTTAATATATTATGAACCATTCGACACCTATGTTAATTATCCTAGGACGAACCGCAAAGGGGGCATCATTAATTTGTGAGTAGAGGGGAAACCCAAAGCCACTGACGCAGTAGGCTTTGGAGAGAGAACAGAAACCACAACACAAGCAGTTGGTTGGCACTGGTATTCTTTCCTCAACCTTGCGGCTTCGACAGTAGACCTGATCGATGGCATTTACTGATGTGCATAAATGCGACAGTCTCATGTCTGTAGATTTACAAGCATGCAAAACAACTCATATGTAACAAATTCCAGCATATCGGCGACTTTGCCAAGTATTCCTAGTATACAACCGTCATTAAATAACCATATATAAAATATACAGATTTTAAAAGGATACCCTGGAGTGCAATTGATTGAGGCACTGCACTCAAAACCGGAAGATCATAGTTCGATTCTTGATGAGAATATTGGGATTTAATTAATATATTTATTTATTTATTTATTTATTTATTTCACAATTGAATTCTTTCTTGTTAATAGGAGACGTTGGATGTACACGGAAACACGAACTGAAATATTATATTAGACTGTATGTAATAGAATTGCTATTAGATGATTAGAAACAATATAATTAATAGGTATATTTATACATGTAGGTAATGAGTACACCTTTTAATATTTTTGTTCTTGGTACTACCTTGACGATTCAATTTCAAGTTTTATGGAATTTTCACTTCTTTTTGCCACATCCACCAACCTTCGACATCTTAAAAAGAACTGAAGGTTGGACAGTATGGCAACTCAAACAGACACAATGAGGAAGTTGACCAAATAAGAATATTAGAGAAAAATTCCTCTGACACTGGGATCCAGGATTGGCTATCCGTGCCACTGCTCTACCAACTGAGCTAAGCCTGAGTTCACTTTACAGCGCCAGATGGAACCTCTCTCCTGTGACTGATTGCCCTTAATGGTCTACCTCACTGACAGTATATACTGACAAGTTATGTCATATGCAGTACTGTATATACTGGTATGTGAACTGGAAATCTATTTGTGATGAATTATAAAGCGTCACTTAGCCTATGTTTAAAAGAAGCAGGACATTGTTTAATTTTCTACAATGCCTGGCTGCGCGCTGGACAAAGACATAAAAATCAGGACATATCCGTCGACGTCCCTTAAGGGGTCCGGAACACAGATAATGTGTTTTTTTTTTTATTTCACTTTTTGATGTTTATTATTCTCTAAAATCTCCTCTTTAGTTTCAATGTTTTATCTTGACTCTAAGTATATTACATAATTCCTTTTTATAAACCCTTACGTGGGTTTCGATGTTGGAAGGAACCATGTTCAATCAATGATAGCGATGGACAAAGAGAGAATTAAGGCATCAGATAGATCTGTAAAAATTGTAGAATGGATGGCTAGACAGAGGAGTGAAAGGAAGGGAAAAAAACTGGAGGATGACATGCAGGATGACCCAGACAATCCTTCATATGGAGCTGGGATGCACTAAAATGTAAACTTAAACTTTGTCGCACGATTCCCGAAAGCTACAATTTTTTCACAAAAAGTGTATCTTTTCCCAGCATCCACTGCAGGTATTTGTTTCAAATTTTAATGAGTTGTTTGTTGGATTTGTTCCTTCATTTTACAGCAGGGATTTGAAGAAATTATTTTTTGAAAGCATCGTATACCATAAAATGTGATGCAATTATTAAAATAAAAGTTCCTCGAGAAAATAAATAATAATTCTTAAACTAATACATTTATCCAAAAATGGCTCCTTCAAAATGAGGTCACTTATGCTAATAACATGTAAAAATTTCAATGTTTAACTATTGGTAGTTCCTGAGGAAAGGTACACTTTCTTGGAAGTATTTTAACATTGTACAGTAGAGATAGAGTGTTCCGGCTCCCCTTAAACAACTGTCAAATTACCAAAGTAAATTAAATAGTAATAGTTATATAGGTAACACATGTAGGCTGGCTTATACTCTCATTTTAGGTTTTAAGGACCATTCTCCGGTCTATTCCTATCCCTAGCCGCCACTGATTGAATTCCGTGCTAGCACAGGTCAAATTCTCGTTATTAGATGTTATACACGAGGGCAGTCGCGTGATGAAATGAGAATCTATTCAGAAGCAATGGGTAATATTATATTTCCAGAAAGTAATATTAATAAAGTCATGGAGAAAATAACGTTTTACGGCCAAGGGAATTGTAATTGCTTAATGAGAATTTACGTGACGTGGCCATTGTCGTTTTTTTAATATCATTAGAGAGACCATCGGAGGAAATTAATACCAGATAAACATGCTATATTCGTGTCAACTTGTGAAACGAGACTTGAAAAAATCCATTACCATTGCTTCGATTCCAGTTATCTTTATAGGTCACGGTATGGCGTGGAATAATGATGTTTTCCGACTTCTGTCATTAACGTAACAGAATCTCTATTAGCTATAAAAACTGGTTATTGTGCTTTAATACATTCTCTGGTATGTTCATTCAGGTAGATAAGTTTAGATAGCCTGTCTATCTTGATTCGTCAAGATCATGTATTTATGTTTTGCACACTTATTTTCCGTGTCTATAGAAATGTCCAGGACAAATATAAGAGATTTCAAACCCTTATTTATAACGTAAGACAGCTTCCTGATCCAATAGCGTTTGTAGGCTCCATTTCTGGAGGCCAGGGATTGACTCCTCTTCTTGGATTTTTGTGAGTCACGCTAACTATATTACCATAATCATGCCATCTGCCAACGAAGTCAAGAGAGACAGGTAGAAGATGCAGCAGCAGACGGTACAGAAATGTTGTGCCACGGGCTAATTCAGGTCTAGAAAATTTTCATCTTTTTGTTTATTAATTATTACTATTATTGTTATTTTATGATTATTATAAATTATTTATTATTTATTACTGCTTGTCAGGACGTAGGCAAGAAAACTTTAAATTGTCTTAGAATCATTAGTGATGCCCTCATTTCTGAATAATGGTCGTTGTTCATAAGTGTCCTCTATAGTTAAAATTGTGCAAAATAAATATTGTACGATACCGTTGAACTTTGATAACTCAAATAAAAACCACAACTGTATTTTTTTTTATTTCAACCTATCGTCCCCTTAGAATGAAAACCTCGTATCTCAAAACAGAAGCAAGAGTACTTTTAGTTTTTATTACATAGAAAAACACGTATCTAAACTATTTGTCAGCCAATATTACAATAATAACATGTGTGCTGCCCTCTAGAGAGGAAAAACAAAATCTAGTGTATTGCTAAGAAGCGTTATTAAGTGACAAAGCCACGTATGTGTTTTATGAGACACGTGGTTTTCATTCTAAGGGGACGCTATGCCATTCGATGTTTGTATGTTTTATTCCATTTTGAAGTTGAAGTTTTTTTTTTAAATTTATATCTCCTCTTAAATATTTTAGATAATCGGAAAGCTAAACTCAGATAGGCCTACCTCCAATTACATTCCTCAGTTTTAAATAATATTTTTTTATCAATCCTAGTTCAATCCATGACAAACAGTATATTTTATATTTCAAATATCTTATCATTTTATCTCTTCTAAAAAAATAATAAAGAGATTGCCTTTCTCGTAGTAACATATTTTCTATTCGGCGATTCAAATCTGGTTTAATGTGTTGTGTACTACTTCCTGGTAGATATTGAATAACAGTATGATATTATGATATGCATGTAACACGTAATGCTGAATTTGACCATAGTCATAGATACGTGACTTGGTTTTCGTCCACCTACACCTGTATTCAGGACCTAGTTCCGATTATCAGTGTTCTAAAAACTGGAAGAATATTCTAAGTACAAGTTGTGTGGGAATAACTGAATTTAGCTGACTCAAATCCCAAGAAATAGCCATGTGATTTTAGGACAATCATAAATCATAAAGGATTGGAAGTACGATAAAAATTTACACGATGCAGATTTGTATAAATTGACTGAAGGGAGTAAAAAATGTGCTATTTCTGTTAAAATTGTGATTTTAAAAACTGCTGATGAGTCTGAACAACCACAGGAATAAAGAAACTTCAATTATGGTATTTATAAATAAAGTTTCAATTGGTCTGTTCGAAATGATAAGTTTAGAACATAAGAGAATAGGTATTATTTACTTTTTTGGTGTCGAGGTTGCTATCGTTTTGCTGTTCATTGAATATGTTTTGCAATAATGAATGTATATGTTAGTATGTAGTTAATTTACTATGATTTACACCCTTTGAGAACTCATAATGGTAGCTTTTAGTGCCCGTATTAAAGTGTTTTACAAACACGCAATTACATTCATTAGAGTATTGTAATTTAATTTTCTATTAACATGTATATTTGTAGTCTGGTATTTGCGTCTGCTTCTGTGAGAGCATTTATAAAAACACACGTACCCGAAGGCAGTGAAATGCATAGAAGCATGTGTGAAATACGACGCAATAACAATATTAAATAAATTACCAAATTGTTACGGCTCGAGAACAAATTGCATGTTGTTTCAACTTTCATGAATTACATCTCATTTCACATCTATAAAGCGAGATAAAGGCGTATTTTTTTTTTTAGCAATGCCCTCTAACGTAGAGATTGTGAAATGAGTTTTACACACCTATGCACTACATTTTCCAAACTAAAGCGAGCCTTCTGAGTAGCATTTGGCAGTTGAAATGTGGTTGCATTGTAAGCTAAATAACAAGAAGCCCTATAAAAAAATCCCTTTAGGCAAGCCTACAGGCTGAGGTAGATTTCAAAATGCTTTTGGTTTAATTTTCTGTCGCTGCGTAGCACTCTTCTTCTTTAGCCTTAGCATGACAAACCCGCAATAATAATTGCAAAAAAAGAGGAAAGAGCACTTTTTCAAAATTCAAATCTCGCCTTAAATGAGAGCTATCGAGAAACTAGTTATTGATTTGTAGAGTACTCATCAAGTGCTTTTCAATGATACCCACAAGACGTGGTTTCAAAAATTTCGAATTTCCATCCCCCCACCCCCACTCGTACCCCCAAAACCCCCGAATCGTTGGTGTCACTGTGCACTCTATAGGGAGTACTCTAATTTATTCAAACAAAGTTTGCAAAGGAATGCAAAATTAGCATCCTTTGGAGAAAGGTGGAGGAAAATCAATTATTATTTTTAGTGTATTTCATACTGCAATTTTTATGTGAGAGAATCTATCCGCATCCAGCGATTTGTCACTTTCATAAATCCTGTTACTTCCAAAGTCCTTGTCACTATTAATATACATTGAACACAAATCACGCCAGTGCCACATGTGACTAGAGCGTTTCAGAAACCACAGCCCTCTTTAAATTGCAAACACCAAATACTGCATTATTCATAGAGCACACATAATTAATTCCCGCAGCAGAGTGCGATGTTTACATGATTTAGAGCAGAAAATTGACTTGACAAAGCTTCTGAGTTATGACCTTCTGTGAACATCAGTTAGGCCTAGTCAGTTTGCTTATATTGACATTGAAAACATGCAGAAATATATCCATATCTGCTAATTCAACCAGGCCAAGTGTGAGATACATCGTAGCCTACGCTATAAGAGAATCCAAGGCCTCTGCATGCATCCAAGTTTTGAGTTTAAGGGATGGCTGAAGTGTTTAGAGCGATTTCCTAAACTATTTGTCCTAGAAACTTGAAATTTTGTACACTTAATAAAATGTAAACAGAAATTGAAGTTCAAAATTTGTAATTTTAATTTTTCAATTATTTTTTAGATATTAAATTAATCGATTTTTTAAAAATCGAAATTGAGATCTATCCCATCCTCCCCTCCGACATAATATATTAACATATAAACCTGAATTTTTTTTTAATATGCGAATCTTCGAGGCTTGCTTTAGAAACCTACTGATAGATTCTAGTATATTGTTTATACTTTTTGTTTTAAAAGATTTTCCCTCAAAAACTGAAAATAAAAAAAAAACTTATATAGAGCTAATGTGATTATATTAATTTTCTTAAAAAGAACTAAGTCCTTTACAAAAAATATGGTTGGACATTTTACTAAACACATTGTATTATGAAAAAATTCACGCTTGTATCTTGTATCTTTTTTGTGGGAGAAGATAGATTTTGAATGTGGCAAAATAACATGTAAATTAAAGTGAGAAAACATTCGATTAAAGTTTCCATGCACTGATAATTGGAACCTCAGCGAGATTTAAGAATTGTGTCAGCAACACCTGTCATACATAGAAACGGCATAAAATTTTGCACACTTATACTTTAGGGTATGCTTGATTTTTTACACTAAAATAAAAAAGCACATTTTTCACCAAAATGGCCAAATCAACACTTCTGTCATCCCTTAAAAATGACCAGTGACAGCAATGCTGAGTTGGGGCAGTACGCCTTACCGCCTAAAAAACTGATCATGCCAAGAGCGTACCGGCAAAACATTATGTTTATATCAGAACTGATAATGAAAGGAAAACAAAATCGAAAAGTTATGTAATAAAGAGTACCTGTATGTAAGTATTGGTTTTGTATAAAAACATTTCTTCATAGGCTCTGAGCTACACTGAGTTATTCATGAATCCGAAATATTTTCAAATTAATAGTAGCCAAGTTTACCTCAGTCTTGTCGAAAACTTGGACTTTTTACCAACCCTAGCTGGCATCGCATCTAGGTTCCCAGACCAAGTCAAGTTACAATTACAATTACAATTACAATTACAATGACAATTTATTGTTCCAAATTACACGAAAAATATACATAAAAAAGTTGATACACCACCCGAAGAAGCAGAGCTTGTGTTCGGGGGTGGTTCAGTTCAATATCGGGGGTGGTTCAGTTCAATATAAGTAGCACGGAAAATGAGAAAGAGATATCATCGAATGACATTGCTCTTGTAACTAAAAACTATTGCCCTTATGGAACAAAATAAATAACTTGTGGATGGCATTTTACTAGAACTTCTAAATCATTTGAATTAATACGAATTATAATTATTAAAGGGGATTCTTTCTCTTTCAATGTTTTAACAGAACTGTCAGTAATCAGACTATCTAATGAATTAAACGCCCTTGTTAGACAAAAATAATTTATCCAGTGCTGATTTCTCTGTAAATGTCTTCGGAGAACAGCAGATTTAAGGCTATATTAGTAAGCGTCCACTATGTGTTCTGACTAGAAAAAGTATATTTTAATCAATCCTATGGCAACTAGAGTTACAGGAAACCTGTAAACACGAAGGACATAAACTGCATTCCGCTTCCATATATACGCTTTACACATACAAGGTCAGTTGCAGACCATTGTTTTATAGTATAATAAATGTAAAAAAAATATATATATTATCAGAGTTTCTACGTTTCATATTATACCACCGGAAAACGAGGCTTTAAAGAGAGAATTACAGAATTTTTCATGACTTAATTTTCATAGTGGTAGGAAGGGGGAGGCGGTGGAGTGTAAGCATTTAGGGGTAACAGCTGCCGCAACGTCAAACTGCGTCCGTGTTCAATTCTGCACGCGAAAGATGACGTTCGCTAATAAATAGAATTATTTTCCAATTTTCAGGTTCCAGAGGAAAAAAGCGGATAAAAGAATAGACACAAGGGGCGATGGTCAAGCTGTTTCTACTCCCCATGGCACGGGAGCATCACAAGGTAGGGTGCATGTATTAATGCCTGAGCGAGAGTGTAAATACGTAAATGATTTAGTTTGAAGAGGGGGACAGAAAGAATACCAGGGAGTGATTGATGGGGGGATTCTGTTTGTTTTACAGACACAACTGTTAGATGTACTTTTTTGCTTCCTCAGGCGGAAAAAAAAACTCCAGGTACATAGTAATGGGGGAGAGTTCAAAGGACGCGAGATATCTACGTATTCTGTCTTGCTTTATATAAATCTAATGCCATAAGCAGAAACAGGAGATTCTTAGTACTCCTATAAATCGGTGATTCTCAAACTGTGGTAGTTGCACCCCCACGAGTCTCAAATGTTTTTATTGGGTATACAGGAAGCAGTTACATTTTTTATTTCTACGACAATTTTTTGCAAAATCTGTCGCTGATTCGAATGTGAGGTAGTTACACATTATTTGGCATAAAAGAAGCGTACCATAATATTAGAGGGAAGGCGTATTGGAATTTTAAAAGATTAAATACTTTCATCCGTCAAATTTGTACACAATGGGTATATTAAACATTAAGTTGAAGACCACGCTGGTTTTTCTACATTAAAATCTATTTCAATATTCAGTTACAGCTTTCTAATAATAATAATAATAATAATAATAATAATAATAATAATAATAATAATAATAATATTAGAGTCTAATAATAATAGTAATATTAATAATAATAGTAATAATAATATAATTATAATAAATATAATAATATAATAATAATAATAAAAAAAATGAAGTCACTCCACAGTCTCTCTTTTGATGTGTGACCAGATCTTTTTTGTAGAGGTGGGGGAAAAAGAGCGGACCGACTCTTGTAGCTGATTTAAGAGCCTTGTGATACGTAAATAAATGTAAGAGATGTAACGGAAACGTTTGTTTTCACAAGCAATGCAAATTACGTGAAATTATTTCTCAATTCAAGCAATTTAAAGACACTAGAACAAATTTCAATACATTACCTGCTATCCTGTGAATGCCGCTAGGCATGCGCAGTGGCTCATATCGGCAACTTATTTTAGTCGGTCCGCTTTTTTTTCCCTACCTGTACGAACTAGTTCTTAAGTCAATAGCAGAAAATATCAAACATATAAATTAAACAAAGAAACATATTAAAACTATTCTATTTTTAAATCTAATACAATTAATAGAATCATAAACGGAATTATAAATCAATGGTTCTCAAACTATGGAAGCCGCGCCGCTATGACTCCAGGGTGTAAACAGTGCTATAGTCCTAAGCATTTATTTTTTAAGTTTCGGGAACTTCTAGTGGAGTTTGTGTATATATAGGAGATGAGCGGTACACCATGTTTAATGTGCAACAGCGCAACACACAGTATAGTCATAACGGTCAATCATTCCAGAAATGAACAACATGTCAATGTGCGCGAGCACAAAGCTGTACTGTCAGCTTATAAAATATTAACAAAAAGTGCGGATAATTATCGACTTACCCTCGTATATATTGCATATATATTTATAACATTATATATTTTTGGCCTAAAAAGCAGTTAGAGATATTTATTAATAAATTATTTAAATACTACAACAAACTTTTTCAAAATCTGTCGCTGATTTGAAGGGCAGGTAGTAACAACGAATTTATACCCATAATTTGGACTAACATAAAAGAGGCAAGGTATTTTAACGTTATAAAAGTTTAAATATTTTAATTATTATTATTTATTTATCTATACAAATACAGATACATATTTATACAAGTAAAGCGGAAGAAAAACAAATTTCAAAATAACTACAACCGCTATTTAAAAAATGAAAAGAAAGATAGGCTAATCTTACATAATTAATAATTATTCTAGCACAAGAATTATTAACATTCATAAATACACCCGAATGAGCAAGACAGTTCGTGCACGGGTCTAGTTTCAAAAATATGAAAGTGAAGAAAGAGGTGAGACAAAGAAACAGAGTAGGCCTATAGAAAATGTGATTTATCGACTACATTTGTACACAACGGCTATATTAAAAAAAATCTCATTCTACAATAAAATCTTAAATATTCGCTTCCAGCTGTCTTTTGATACGCCACCATACATACTCTCGAATTACCTCTCAAGTCGGAGTGTTTATAAGATATTCAAAAGATAACTCAGAAAGTCCCTACGAAGGGTACACAATCTCCGTTCAGGTTGAATACATCTGCACATGGAGGAATAGGACGCAATAAAGCATAAAATTGTATGCACGAATTTAATCGCACGTAAACTCAACAGTTTTAAACGTGGCAACAGAACTGACAGGAATTGATGGAATTACTGACAAGAGTTCAAGCTTGTTACTGTTTCTGAGAAATGGAATTATTGAGTGATCCAACGCTACGTGTTTTCATCCGTGGCGTACCTGCCTTTTTGTGCTGAAATCTCATTTAAACTACTGAAATTCATTTAAACTACTGAAATGTACCGATGCAAATTGGCTTGGAGGGGATGCATGCATTAATGCGTGAGGCAGTACAAATGCATGCATGATTTAGTAAAGGGGAGAGAAACAGAATGCAAAGGGAGAATCTGTTTGTTATTTGAAGCACAATTGTAACAGCTACTCTGCAGAATTTTTGAAGCGTAAAGAGGTAGGTTACGTAGACATTCAGGAGTTATTTTGCACCCCAATAATCTAAATTACAAACAATGTAGGCCTACTGTCTGTCTGTCTGTCTGTCTGGAACCCTACAGCCCCCTATGTTGGGGCGAAGGGGCCTCCAAATGGAGGTTCCATTACCTATACTAATTTTGTTACGCTTATTTTCCGAGAGAGGGCAGAGGGACAGGTGGTAAGCCCATCGCCTCTCAACCCCCCTCAGGAAACTAAGGTATTACTTGGACGTGAAAGGGCCGAGAAATTTTGTCCAGAGGCTCTAATTTGGGCTTGGAGTTCTTTTACGCGCCGTAAATCTACGACATGGGCCCCCCAGCTTAAAGTCCCTCCCGGAGGACTCCGTGCCAAGGATTTTTACGTCCTGAAAAACCCATCGACCGCGGCCGGGTTTGAGCCGCGACCTTCGGATCTAGAGGCAAGCACGCTACCTCTAGACCACCGCGGCCGACCAAGCCTACTGTAGATACAAATAATTCGCGCCAGTAACACAATGTTAACCTTCCTTTACTTTTCCCGGTGAGAGCATTACAGTTCTCCTTTCTGGAACTGAACACTTGATTAAATATACTAACTTTTGTTAAAGGAATTGATTAAGGGGGGAAATTAGTAGTTTTTAGAACTTGATCATGTATTTTTGCTCATTTCAATCAGTTCACTTTTATTACGCATAAAACACGCCAGCCATATTATGGTTCTGAGCGAAGCAGGATGCTAACGGCAAAGCAGGATACCAACTGTCCTTCTTGCATTAAGGTAAGCAGTGGCAGTTAGGTTAGGTTAGGTTAGGTTATGAACAGTGGTATTAGTTTAGTAGAGCATACAGAATTCACGCGTTTCGAAAATGTGCCATATTATATCTCCTGCTTGGTTTGTCGTGTTGGTCAACCTGTTTACTCACATAAGATGGCCGTCAGTTATATGTTATGATCATGAATTACTTGTTTTAAGGTATGAGAATTACGGGATGTATTCCTATACACATCTAATTTCGCACCTGATTATAAACTTTACAGCTAGGGACACATTTATCCTTAAAACAATTTCTCACACGAAATACAAGTGAATTCATGCCGGACTGCATAGAAAACAGTTAACACAATGATTAGACCCGTAGTTTATTTCTCGTTAGTGACAGGTAGCACGAGGATTTTGATAGGTTTAGATTAGGTTAGTTTAGTGACATAACTGTACTGGTAACATCATAACCACCGTAAACATAGACTGCCTAGACTGTTTCAAGATGAGATTAATTTTGCCCTACCTTCCTTATGTCATGACTACCTGCTGAATCTTGCAAGTAACTAGCATAAATTACACAACTATAGGTTAGGCCTATATAAGTCCCAATTTCGTGTTTTTCTTTCATTTCGCATATTTTCAGGAACAAACTGAGTTTATATTTGAATTATATAGGTTCTAAAGATCATTAAAAACTCAAATATGACCGTTTTTTGTGTTCCTAAAAAAATACAGAGTGCAGTGTGTAAAAGAACCTTTAAAATGTACTGCTTTGCTCCGTATTCGAAGCAATTTGAGTAAAATATAGGTAGTCCCTTAGTGGCAAATAAAATAAAATATGAATTTAAAAGGTATTTACGATATCGTTCTCGAACCAAATCCATCGAGCAAGAGAATAGTAAAAATAAAGTTTTGGACAAGTATAATGTAGAATAGGCAAATATGGCTTCTTAGTAATAATAAAACACTTACTTTGGAACATTGATTCACTTAATAAAATGTCAACAAAAGCTCAAAGCAGTTCCAGTGATTGGTGAGTCATTAACAGAAATCTGCTGGCAAATGTTAATCTTTGAACGAGCATAAGTAGTTAAATTAGGAGAAAAATCGCGAACGGTAATAGAATATACTGTTCTTAGATTCAAGAGAAAATTGCGTGCTTAAATGTGATACCGTTTAAGAGGTAAATTTACAAAACTTGTCGCAATGAAGTCTAGAAGGATAGAATCAGTTCAGAGTTTCACTTAACGTTTACTAGTATGTTAAATGCTAAAAAGTATGGTCATTAACTCACCCATTTCTGTTGGTTAAACGCCAAAATGTTTCTTGAAGTGCAGGCCCAGACATTTCCCGTCCACTAACCTTATATCCGACGAAATTTATAGTTGTCCGAAACGAGGAGCCGTTCAATCAGACCTCTATTCATGTCGAACCTCAACACTCAACAACCGAAGCACTGAACTGTCCCTACCACTGAAGTCAAAATAAGCACATAGCAACATAATCGCTATACAAAGAAACTCCTTGTGTATTAAACAGCACTAAATAATAAAATTTACTATCATTAAATTTTAGATAAACTTTTGTTATTTATTAACAACTTAAATTCGAAAGAACGAAATGTGTATTAAAAACAGATGTTCACTTGACTTCTCGACCGGTCGTTGAAGGACGTATACGCGATTGTACTAATAATAGGCTATCCATTTGGTATCACCATCTCATCCCATTCCTATAGACAATATTACTTTGAAGAAAATTTAACACAGTTATTATTTATTTATTTATTTCCCTCTGGGGTAGAGACAACCCCTCACCCATATGGAGTGAATGGAAAACAGCTGGTTTAAAAAAAATATTTAATTATAGCCAGCAAGTATCTCGTGTTCTAAGATGTCAACCAACTTTATATTATTTATATTATTTGGTTAATTATGTCAATATATTAATATGATATTAATGAGACTATACATGTCACTAATCGAGTTAATGTAGACCTACTTTTATACAGCACAATTATTATTCCTCAATTTAACCAAGGCAACATAAATAACTATTTTTTTTATTAGCTTTAGAAAATAAACGGCACGTACAATAGGCATAAATTGAAAGAATCAGAAAATGGAATTTTAATTTACAAAAATCACGATTTTTTTTTCACCAGTGTCCTTTTTGGTGTTTGAGCTCTCAGGTTGTGTATGAAATTTCTTCCCCCCTCTCGGGTCTTTGTCATCGGGGTGACGACACAAGACAAAACCGCGCGGAGAACGTTTGAAAATATAGCGAAGTGGCACCCCTGCGAGGCCATTGTACCAAACAAATGTTCAAATTTTTACTCGCCAGAATTTTAATATATTTTAACTACAATTTTTCTCATAAAGGTAATAATCAGATCAGCAAATTGGAGCAGTTGCTGCAAGAGGAAAAATGTAGATATTTAAATTAAAAATAAAGTAATAATTTTTTATTTATATCTGTTTTTCAAATTATAAAAATAAAAATACAGTTTCTTGAACACCCAATAATACGCAAAATACTATAGTATAAAACTTATGTTTTAAACGGTGTAAGGGGTATATATTCTCGTAAGTCAGTAAGAGGTACCTCTTACTGCACTGTACCTCTTGAATAAGGTACAGTAACTCATGTGAGATTTAAAATACGAGGGCCATCCACAAAGTAAGTTTCCCTGAGGCCGTTTACAGAAACAAAACACAATTTCATGGTAATATTTACTGCAACAGATATAGCAAGTGTTCAACTATTCTTCAACATATTCACCACCGGAATTGAGACATTTGTCATACCCTTGGGCCAACTTTGAACACATGTGTTGTAGAAATCTGCCGCCTGGGATCTGAACCACTGTGTGAAAATCACCTCCGTTGCTCTGTCATTCTCTGTCATTTCCCGAGGGGTAGGAAAAATGAAAATCTCTGGGAGCGAGGTGCAGGCTATAGGGAGGATGTTTAAACACTTCCCAGCAGGTCTCCTGCAAAAGTTCGGCTGGAAGGTGTTTCAACATCCACTCTATACTCCGGACGGTGATTTCCGTATTTTCTTACACCTCACGAAATGACAGAGAATGACAGAGAAACGGAGGTTGTTGTCACACAGTGATTCAGATCCCAGGCGGCTGACTTCTACGACACAGGTGTTCAAAAGTTGGTCCAACGGTATGACAAATGTCTCAATACCGGTGGTAAATATGTTGAAAAATAGCTGAGTACTTGCTGTGTCTGTTGCAATAAATATTTCCATGAAATTGTGTTTTGTTGCTGTAAAGGCCCAAGGGAAACTTATTTTATGAACCCGTCTCGTACTTTTGTACATTTTCTTCAGAGATAGAGAGAGAGAGAAAGAGAGAGAGAGAGAAAGAGAGAGAGAGAGGTAGGAGGTAGGCAGGGTGAAAACGGAAGAAAGCGGGAGAGAGAAAGGGAATGAAAAAATTAGAAAGAAAGAGACGGAAAGTATAAGAATGAGAGAAAAATAGGAAGGGGAAGAGAGGGTGAAGGATAAGAGAGAGAGGGAGTGAGAGGATGAAGAAGAGAAATAGGATGAAGGTTAGAAAAAGAAGCAGACACACACATACACTTCTTCGTAAGTAGTAATAGTGGTTACAAGAACAATTCCTATTTAAATCTGAGTTAAGTACATTTCTCCGTTAGTTTACTTGCTCCTTCACAGTGAAGCATTTGCCGGGTCTGTTGAAGGCTCCCCGAAAACAGAGCTGTATTGTCTTGAGAGAGACAATGTTCATGAACTAATTATTCCGGCTCTCTGGTAATATGCAATAAAACAATTTCACAACTCGCACTATATGCCTGAGATTAAGCTCTGTAGCCCCAGTAGTGACGTAGTTGTGTGACACTATTTCCTCATTGTGAACAATGTCACAAGTGTTTTCATCCCTCTTGAGGGCATTAAAATAATTGTCGGAAGTTGTGAAGTCCACCCTTCTCCGTCTGACCTTTCATCTCGTAGGGGCTGATGAAACAGTGGCGTCCGTGCAGCTTTGGAATCTTTACTTGACCTCCTCCCAAGGGGAAATTATGTTAAGAAAAGTCTCCCTTATTATTTTTAAGTTAGATTATATTATTGATAAAAAACTTTTGAATATGTATATATATATTTCCACAGAAATCAGTTTAATATACATATAAATGGCCACAGGGATCCTGAATTACAGTTACAGGCAAAACTATACAGATTTATGTCGATTTACCATCAGGGATTTGAAAATTAAATGTGATAAACATGTTATACATTGTTAAGCTATTAAAAATTTAGGAAAAATGCTATATTTAATAAAGTATAAATGGTTAGTAAAAGTTGAAGAGTTAGATACATAACAAAAGAGTATGCATGTAAATAGATAATAAATAATTAGATAATTATTTCATAATTAGGGACTTTTATTTTAAATTATTACTTATAATTAAAAGAATCTGTTAATAAATTAATAGAAGGGATTCTATAGATAAGAATTTGTTCAATTATCAATAATCTAGAGATCCGTGACGATAGGTGTTTTGTTATGTTCTGTTTGTAGTTTGTATGTAGTGTTTTGTTTTTCTCCGTATCTTAACGAGTCTACGGAAATGCAGAAATTGTAACCGGAAGTCGTTATAGGCTAAGTACAGGTAGGGGGAAAAAAGGACCGACTAAAATATCTAAGTTGCCGATATGAGCCACTGCCCAATGCAAAGCGGCATTCACAGGATAGCAACGAATGTATTGAAATTTGTTCTAGTGTCGACTGTTGAAATATTTCGTGTAATTTGCATTGCTTGTGAAAAAAAGTTTCCGTTACATTTCTTACATTTATTTACGTATCACAAGACTCTGAAATCAACTACAAGAGTCGGTCCGCTTTTTTTCCCCTACCTGTACATGAATGGGAAATAAACAAATAAATAAAATATTACACGTCATAGTAAAATATGTTCAGTTGATTCTTGTACTGAAGTTAATCATTGGAAGTATAAATTATGGTATAGCCTAGTACACTCAAGGAATCTTTAAGGATGTTAATCAGATTTTTTATTTTAAAATTGTAAGGCGATTATAGTCGCTTTAACCCAGGCAGTCATATAAATTAAGTACAAAAATAATTTAGTGACATTGGAAGAATGTTCAAACTACGTATGAATCAATAAAGTCAATTTAGTCAAGCCTCGATTTGCAAACAGTAGTCAAACCACGTCTCGTTTTCAAGAATTCAATCTTTCGGAGAGGAAATTGTTCAACCGGTCATTTTATTGGTAACGATTAAATGCTACTAAAAACCATTAACTTTATGTCAAATGAGGCGGGGCTTCTGCATGGACAAAATAATAGTAAGTAGTCTTACACTATCCTGAGGTCCATCGGCAAATCAGCAATTTAGTTCTTGTTAACTCGTTCTTCTTTTCTTTTCTTTTGAAATCGAGAGTTAGTTGTCATGTGTAGGCCTACTTCTGCATGGACAGAAGTAGTAAAGAATAATTTTGGCTCACTAATATGCGAGTGGTATATTAGGATATTGTGTGAAGTGAAGCCGCCACTGTTCCCCGTCTTCCCTTAGCAATGAATGTAGTTCCGACTCTCCTGAGATTCCGCTTGAGAAACTACTGGCAGAAATAACAACACACTGCTGACTGTAATGGAGACCTCGCCATCTCGCAAGTTATCGCCAAACTCTGACTATACAATTGCTGAGAACAATTCCTGCGGTGTGGAGCCGAGAAACTGTTTCCTACTTCTGGTCACAACCTAGTATTCCTTCTCACAAACTTTTACCTTATCCTACCAGCACCGAGACCAACAGTCTTTGCATTTATATTGAATTAATAATTTTAAATATAAGTTAGAATATTTCGTGACCGAAATTATTTTAATGAACTAGTAACATGGCAAGAATAATAATTAGGGATGGAAGGCACCAAAACGTTGGGTACAGGTTATAATACATACTGTGCTATACTGCCCACTACGTATGGATTCCAGTATTGCTATACTAAAGTCTATGAGATTTTACTTGGCAAGGATTTTGAGATAGGGAGAAAGGTAGATATACTGATATGCCCGCAGAACCTAACAAGATTTTCCAATGTAATTTTCCAATGTATAGCAAAATACTATTACTTTACTTTTGTTTTCTACAAGCCTTTATCTCACTACTTACCTACCTACCTATAGTGTTGGACTCAGCTAAGCTCCTCTGGAATGTGGGGAAATATAAGGGGATGTATTGGTCTTTCCCCGCATTCCAGAGGAGCTTAGCTGAGTCCAACACTATACCTACCTACCTACCTACCTACCTACCTACCTGTCTATCTTCCTTACTACCTATCTACCTACCTACTTATTTATAATATCTTGCTCTTTGACATATGCACTGGTTTATTTTTTGCTTTACCTTAAGTGCTTAAATGGAAGGGCTATAAATCTACGGGTAGATGGCATAGTGGTCGGATTATTGGCCTGTCCCACATGGAGTTTATAGTCCTACAAATTAGAAAAAACCTGCGACTGCTGCAGCAAGCTACATCAGCTTCGTTTCGTGCAGGTTTCTTCCTAGGTTGTAGGACGTGGTACAGTTTTACGCAATTTAATGTAACAATAATACAAAGATAAAGGTATAATGGGCTCCTTTCAGTAAATGAAACTGACTGAATTTTGAGAAATTTTTCTCTCAGCCTATACGAGTAGCTCCTATAGTAAGGGAAGAGAAAGTGAAAATGAAATTTGTAGGAACCGAACGCTCAGACATTGCATATTATATCGCAACATCAAGATAAACTTCTTCCATTTTACCCACATCCATAATACCTATACCTAAAGAAGAGAACTTCCATACTAATTTAATTTCGATAATAATTTTTTCAGTAACTATTTATTCAATTAGTATGACCATGACTCTTTTTATTTAGTACCCGCAAATAATTTATATTAAAATAAAACAGCTGATTTCGATAACGGTAAATTTTGGCAATTTCCGCTCGCAGCATGACCATCGCTTTAAAATAACGATTGTCTCCTGTTGGGGGAAGCCGATTGGCTTTAATAATTTTTGTGGTTTTAATTATTCATTACATGCTTAACTTTGTGAGTATTCGCTAATAGTCACAATTTATATAACTCGAGATAAATTCACTTAAAATTAAAATGAATATTAATTAGAAACAAAGGAGATAGCAATATAATATTCTATCAGGAGATCCAGAGGTCAATAAACAGAGATTATTTGATTTATATTGGTCTCTCAAGAAACGAATAACATGCCAAAATTTGCCTCCTGGCTACTTTATTATCCTCCTTCATAAATTTCGGGACGTCTCTTTCAATTCCCATTGATATTCCCTCAATCTTTGCATGATATCTGCAATATTCCCTAATTCCCCTCAGGTGATGGCAAGTGATTTCTATACCGAAATAAATTCATGCCTCGAGGCATTCTCATTGTAGTCATTCCCATCACTGCCTGTCAGATGCATTAGATAGATGTTCAGTATCGGAAAATTGCTTTTTGTTCGCAGAAATGGATTTTTATTATTCTCTGTCTGTAAGAAGGATGAGGGAAATTGTATTTGTTGATTGTATCGCAATTTATACAGACTTCTCAGTATCCCGAAATGTGGTTAAATTGCTTTATTAGAAGTCTTCAATTACAGCTCTACATTAAATATATAGGCCTACACGAAATGGAAAATTGAAAGTGGAATCACGATTTCATGAACTTCGTTTTCATAGAGGATTATGGTATGACACTGTATTTTTTATTCCACCTTATATGCCTATCCCGTATAAAAATATGCAATCGCATCAGGCGGTTCAGGGTTCAAACACTCTATTTATCCAATTTGACTTAGGTTTTCGAAACATGCATTCTGATGCCTTTTCAGCTGTTTTATTTCTATTCAGCGCGTATTCTCTTGGAGTAGCTGCATATTATGGCAGAGATAGCATAAAAACTGCTGGTAAGGAGCAATTTACAATATAATTCGTACAAATACGGAAAAGTATCCATGTGTGTGGGACATGGCATTGAAAGAGTGCAGCAATCGAAACGGACAGGAAAAACCTGGATTAAAATTGCTGAAACTTCATCCTCCGGAGGTAAAGTGAATTATTTTTAGTTCTTAAGACAAGTTTTCAATTGACCAACTGCAATCACATACTTATTAGGAATATTATTTAAAATTCATCCCGAACACAGAATAGCAGCGCAGGGAATCGATCTCACATGTAGGATATGCCCAAGTAATGAGCCTGTGTAACCCCAAGACTAGGCTTGTGATTAGGCCTACTAAGGCCCGGAAGTTAATGCTCTATCAGAAGATGAAATATGCATGGAAATATGCTCTAAAATTTGTAAAATATGCCCCAGAGGCAATTAAGTACCCTCTACCATTTAAGTAATTTTAATACATTAAGTTCTCTTGTTAACTGAATTACATTATAAATTACAACAAGGAGTAGAAGTTGCAAAATTATATTAGGACAACTTAAAAGAAATATATTAAATAGAATACCAATAAAGTGAAACTTTCGCTTTAATATTATGCAGTCAGTTCCGAAAACATTAGGTTATGTACTGTTAATTATTGTAGCCTACAGTCGGTACAGAGCTCGCCCTCAAACTGAAAGCATGGACGACGTCACAGACAGAGGCGGCGGGAATTCGAATGCAAGCGAAACGGGCTGAGATGGAAACATTGACGGTATCACGCTTGTATTCACGTGGTTAACTACAACGCGTGGAGCCGTGGACTATATTTTCACTGTGGGCTTTAGCACTCCACGCATGGGCACTGCCAACGGCATGTTCGAATTTTTACGGTCGCGAAGCTTTCAGATTCCAGGCGATCTCTGTAATTGAAACATTCACTTAGCCAAACATGCTGTATAGGCTATCTTTGAATTAAAAGAGATATGCGGAATATTTAAAACCTGTCAAAAATATGCCGTTAAAATGTGGAAAATAAGCAAAATATGCACAAATATTTTCATATCAAGCAAATATGATGTTGTACCGCAAAACTAACAATTTGCAACAATATGCAGAATGAAACCATCAATTTTTTTTTTAATTGGGCCACATTCAGCAGAAAGGAACCAATCCACATGATTTTTAAGCTAAGAGAAAAGCATTTAAAGTTAAACAAAAAGCCACCTGGATCTTTTCAGTGTGTTTTTGTTTGCTCCATAGATGGCATACAAATGGACGAAGAGGGCTGGTTAGTTTGCGCAACGTAGATATTTAGTTCAGTAGCAAAAATTTAGCATCTACTCCAGTTTTTTTTTTAAATTAATTTGAAGGTTGGTTCCTTTTTGCAGAATGTGGTTCAATTTATTTCATGTCTTGTACACATTTTAACAGTAGGGTGTAATAGAGTGCATTATTGAAATTTCCGGACCTACTGATTACCTTGAGTTATAGCAATAGTTTACTGGATGTAGGCAGTAGTTGTCTTATGAACCATATCTAAGCGGCCTGTCACACTGAGCTTCGATCGATCAAGACCAGCCGACTGCCATCTTGCGCTCTCGGCTAAATTTCTGTTCCTTGTCACACTGCATCGAGCGTCATCGATCAACGAAAATATTATAGGTTATGTACCTATATGATTTTACTAGGTCTACTCATCACTGTATATTAGGGGTAAAGTATATTACCTTATTAGGAATACGAATGCCTATTTCCTGCACATTATCATACTACATGTGTTAGGATGTAAGGTTTAATATTATGCCTACTATATCAGGCTACATATGTTTACTTCAAGCTTCCATCAGTCGGCCGAGCGAAGAGGTTTGTTGTTTGTTGTAGTTCGATCGCCCACCGCTAGGTGCTTATAACTCGATCTATTTTTGTGTTTTTAAAATTAAACGACATAAGAAGATATCGTTTTAAATGCCTTAAATGATTCGTGCAATTATATTTCATTCAAATATAAGTTTAAAACGACATTATTGTGTAAGTTAAATCTTCCAACATCAATTCTGAACTTCAGGTGGGTACGAAGTTTGCCATCGACTGGCGATTGAAAAACGGACAGGTTTGATTTCACCACTGCCTTCTAGACTGTATCACTCGTGTTTACTCGTGTATACACTGCCTGTCCAATACGGCTAATTTTGCGTACTCGGCGACATTACAGATAGCAGCACCATTCACACCCAGATTGCTTCTTGTTTTTTGCTACGACATTGTTGATTATGTAGTGCTGTCACCGCCGTCTCATAATCACTGCCTTCTAAACTGTATTACTCCTCGAGACGGCGGTGCTCATAATATAGTCTATCAATGCGTCTAATTAATTTACATTTATTTTAATTATTGCTCCAAAATTCCATTTCAAGGTAAGTGTCATATACTGGAATAATATTACGTTCTAAACAAATAACACAAGTATCTGTGTCTGTTTAATGCTTATTTTGACGCAGCAAACGCATAGAAGCAATGTACGGTAATGTATAGGGCAATGCCTTCTAGACTCTGTTACTCGTGTATTCTCGAGACGGGGGTTGTATAGGTGGCGGTTATTGCTGCAATCTGGGTGTGAATTGTGTCGCCTCTACTGGAGAAATTATGCAATTGAGCAATACTCTAAACTCCATGTTAAAATAAAGCATAGGACAGGCAGTGTAATTCTCGAGACGGCGGTGGATTTCACAGACCAGATGATCTCTCACCCTCGTTGTTGATCGATGCTATGTGACTGATACCACTGCTGTCTATAGGTTCGTTATACCTGTCGGTCGGACGCTGTCCCTCGATCAATCCAGTGTGACAGCCCCTTTAGAAACAGTGCCGTCCTCCTCGCTTACTACTTTTGTCTCTAATATTTTCTCGTTTTCCCCATTCGGACGGTAGGTTTCTGTTTTATTAGCAGTATAGTTTTTAAAGGGTCAAATATCAGACGAGAGGAACATTTACGGTATTTATATAGGCAAATGCGATTGGATCCGCCACTGCGAGGAAAGTTGTAAATCATATTAGGATGCGCCTTCTGCTGCACTATATGTCATGATGGCATTTCTGCTCTTTCGGGTCCCGGCGTGACCTACTATCTGCCTCACACCATCACATGAGCGGCCAGTCAGATCTTTGAGGATAATTAATTATGAATTTTATGCCGTTTTCAATGTTACAGATCTCATATTATAAGTCACTTAACTCCTGATGATTGAATGCTTTTAATTGTACATATGCATGCAGAAAAGTTCTTTGATTTATTAAGTTACGTCACGTTTGAGATAATAAATTATTTTGGAAGCTAAAACCTTTTCAGACAACTTTAATTTCGCTTCGCAGTTATCATTATTAAATATGAAGTGATACATTTCAAATTCTGCTTTCGTAACCCTTTTGTTTCCAGATGACATTCGTTTCGTAATCATACAGTATAGGCTTACAGGACGAAGGGCCAATGTGGAAATTAGAACAAACAATCTAAAATACTCAGGGATAGTAGTAGTTATAATATTAATATTAATAATAATAATAATAATAATACTCGTAATAATAATAATATTTTATTTTGTCTGACAGAGTTAAGGCCATAGGGCCTTATATAAAAATACAGAAGAGAAAACAAAGAGAAATAAAAATTATGATATATTTGTGTGTGTGTGTACAGATTATAGATGTGTAGACCATAAATACACATATTATAAATAATATACAGTACACTAAAACTGACATTTAAAAATAAAGAAATGAACAAATTTAAACAAAATAGGCTAAGTGTCATAAAAATATTATACTGTACAGTAAAAATTAACCTAGAGAATATTATAGGAGAAAAATTCTTCTGACACTGCGATTTGAACCTACGACCTTCGGCTATCCGTGCCACTGTCTACCAACTGAGCTATTCCCGAGTTCACTTCACAGCACCAGATGGCATCTCTCTCCTATGACTTCAGTTGGTAGAGCACGGATAGTCAAAGGTCGTGGGTTAAAATCCCAGTATCAGAGAAATGTTTCTCCTATAGACTATATTTTAATGTATCGTCCAACAGAGACAATAATCTGTGGTTCATGAATGCATATACAGGGTGTTTCACGAAGGTTTACCGCCACATTCTGAGTGCATTCTTGAGGATATTTGGAACAAAAAATGTAAATACAAAAATGTGTTCTGACTTGTACTTACGTTGTTATAAACGTTTGAAGTTTCAACATTCGTGACAAAATAGCAATAAATTCGGCAATAAATTCGGCAATAAATTCGGCAATAAATCGGCACAGAAATTGAGAGTAACAAACAAAATGGGGTTAATTCACAAATTTAACATACATTTCACCCTTTACCTCAGTTTGCCATCAGATTTTCAAAGATGCCTCCCTCTACGTCCAAGCACTTTGACGCACGGGTATGAACGGCGCGTGTCGCCTTCCGGAATTTACCAGGACTGTTCTTTATTATTGTTGCATGTCCGCTATGTTGAGCTCTGTTCACACGGAGACGTTCATAAATATCTACATTACTCCGTAATTATTTGAGATAGTTAAAACTTTTATTAGGAAAAGTTGTTCCAAATAACGTCAGGAACATGCTCTGTTACTGGCGGTAAAAATTAATGAAACACCCTGTATATCTAAATTAACCTAGGCTGAATGACGAGACATTGCTTCTGGGACTTGAGTAATTTCGACTAGAAACCTGTACGCTCCGACTACCCCTGATGTGCGACGGTGGTGGATACTGTGAATCAGGCAGGGTACAGAGATGTTTGTTGACGTGGAATTGACAGTAGATTGTTATTCTGAGGTATATAGGTGTATTAGAGAATTTTGAAAAAAAAACGAAAGAACACAATTTCTTTTTCGAAAATAACTTTGAAAGCAAGTTGGGCATAATGATAGCAGGCCTTAAATGCTCGTTGGTAGTCTTTGTTTGATTGGCGTTAATTCACCTGAAGGTATTAACTATTATAGTTGCAACTGAACGCTTTGTGTAATTCCGATTTTATATAGAACATTTGGTAACTTAATTTGATTCCCTGTAGGACACATTTGTTGCTGGAATCATAAACAATAATTCCAAGTATTTCAAATTTACTGTAGGCCTACGTGTCATAATTGGGACGGTTTACAAAACCGACAAAAACATATTAATTTTAAAAGCAAAATAAGATAATAACCACACAAAATTAAATGTTTAAAAATAATGAACTAGAGCTCAATGCTAATTACAGTGAACTACAAAATTTCCTCTCTTTTTAAAAATAAAATTGTAAGGTAATTACAATTAAAGTCGGACGTATAAAAACCTATTTCTATTAATATCTCGATAATAAAAGAGATTAGTTTAATCAAAATTAACGTTTGAGGATAAAAATTGCAAAAGCGAACGCACAAGAGATTTTCTTTTTCATCTCAACAAAAAATAATAGTAAATTACTATATTAGTATCCAAATTAGTTATAGACAATTATTGCTGTCCTCTCTTCATTCTCATGCACCCTCTCTTTTTCTCACACTTTACATACACAAACAAATGTAGGACACACAAGCACTCACACACTCAACGTACACACACACACACACCGAAGGATATAGATAGACACACTATTTTTCACACACAAATATATACTGACTCACACAAACACTCACACACCCAATCTCTCTACTTTCCTACATCCCCTAGTGTTGGGGCTTAGGGCCTTCAATTGGGGGTTTCTGATACCTAAGTGAATTTCCCGTTACGCTTATTTTCATTGAGAGGGCAGAGGGACAGGTGGTAAGCCCATTGCCTCACAAACCCCCATCAGAAACTAAGGTCACACACCCAATATTAATGCACAAATAGGCCTAACCATTTATAGACAAATACAACTAAACCTAAAGATATACCCACATAAATTCACCCACACATTTTCACAAACACACATACATACATACATTAGCCTAACTCATACACACATATACACTAACTCACACTTAAACACACATAACTCACAAAACTCACACACACATAAACATAAAGACAAACATCCACAGACGAACAGAATTTGATAGGCCTACTGCCAAACTCGCAATATTTTGAAACGAATTTATTCCTAGTTTCATAGAACCCAAAATCGAGATGAATTAAAATAGCGCCATCTTATAAAAGTTTAACATACAAGTACCCAAAATAAAGGCGAAATAAGTACAACACTGAATCAAAGAAATCCAAAGCATATTAGGCTATGTAAGATTGGAGGTTTTCCTGGCGAAGAATCTGAGTGAAGGTTTCTCGGGTGTGGAAGTGAATTTCTCCAAATAAAGGAAAAATACAAAATTTCTCCAAATAAAGGAAAAATTCACTTTCACACCTTTAGAAAAATAATGTACATTTCCGGTAAGATTTAGTACATAAGCAATTTTTCTAACATTTTTCATTATTACTTTTCTCCGCTATAGAGCCTCCCTCCATCACACGTATATTAACATTATGACGAAAGTATTTCTTTATTTTTTATTATTTTTTTTTTTAGGAATAATGTAGTATTTGAAGATATTAAAAGATAATTATGTACACTGATGATATTTAAGTATTCGATGTCAAGCAATGACGATTTTTATTCTTAGAATGATATATAGTTACTTATGCTACTGTATGATTGTTATGTCCTACAACAGTGATATTAATGCGAAAGAAGTAAAGAAGAAAAAGTTAAAGAAGAAAAAATAAAACAGATCAAGGGGAAATTAGCTCTTGTATTGTATTTTTAGAAAAGGTTAACATCAAATCATTTTCATCACATACAAAACAAACTTAAATCTGACATTTATTAAGGCTGAGAATGAGTTGAGCGCGAACGTCTTGTTTGGGACCAGGGTGAATAAATTTGTTTTCTATATATCTTCTACTGTACGGTATATATTCTAATGGCTAGTTTAGACGAAAACACTAGGTTTCATAACTATTTTCATGAATGTGATTTCGTGAAACAAGTTAGACCCATTTTCTTCAAAGGTAATTCCAATGCAACCGCACATTTCACCTTCTTTCAAAAATGTAAGTTGCTGAAATGCCATATACACTATTTCGTGAATTCCTCACTTCATTTTACAAAATGCAAACAAGCTAAATACGTGTATAATCTCAAAATTACTGTCGTGAAAAGTTGGAATCAGCTGAAAGTGCGTGGTGTCGTAATTCATTGCCTTCAGTACATCTTCCGCTTGCGCATTCAAACAAAAAACAGTTGCGAAACTTGGTTACGAAACCTAGTTCCGTCATGTAAACTAGCCTTAACAAAAGCCTTTCTACGCTGACTTTCTGTTCCCAAGGTTGCGGGTTCGATCCCGGCCCAGGTCGATGGCATTTATGTTTGCATAAATATGACAGGCCCATGACAGTAGATTTACTGGCATGTAAAAGAATTCCTGCGGGACAAAATTCTGGCACAACGGCGACGGTCACAGGCCTAAGTAGCAGTACATCCACGTCGTTAAATAACCATATACCAATTAGAATCATTTCAAAGCAGTTTGATTCACCCTTAAATTCGCACGACTGTTTCTCACACAAATTATAAATCTGTGGCGGACTGCAAAGAAAATAGTTAACGCAATGATTAGGACCACAGTTTATTTCTTGCGCCCATATTCTTTAATGCATTTTAAATCTAATTTCGAGTTATTTTCCGCTTTTCATTAGAAGTTTACGGCATACCATTGCGTCCTGCAGGACACATTGTGCAATGAAGGATTTAATTATGAACTTGATGGTTGTGAACGTTATAATTGCGTTCTTATGTGTTACAAATTCTTGAATGAATTACTATTTTTATCGTTACCTCCATACTTTAGGCTAACTTTAGAGCCCGGAAACTGTGTCTCGTAAAATATACAGTCCCTTGAAGTCAGCTTGCTGTGAAAGCTACACTAGCCCCAATTGCAACCGACTCAATCGCAACAGACACTATGTTGATATAATCCGAGTGAACGCTCGATAATTTCTGATTAAGATATTTTCTGTTTTATGGCTTAAAATCAATAAATTATTAGCTCATTGCACACGTGGCAGAAGAAATTAAAAGAATTCAGTATGTAGTCCGACTTTTTTTTACAACTTTCTCCCCCAAAATAAGGGGAAAACAGCGAAATAAAGAAGTAAAAAAAATTAAACCCCTCTTTCCGCCCCTCCGTGATAAGCAAATGCAGCCATAAATCTCTAACACAATAACATATTCGTAACAACACACCGCATTAGCTAGCCACTTTTCCCCATGTATGATACCAAGGTAATGAATCTAGGATAACCACGGACATGAGGGCATAGTCTTTTACTTTCTTCTCCCCTATCCTGTCCATTGTTGTTGTCGCTGTAGGGGAGGATGTTTTGTCTAAATGGCCTATTCGTGTATGGAAACTGTTATGTATGAATGTATATATTTTGTAAGCATACAGAGAACAATTCCGCTGTTTGATCAAGTTCTTTCCGGCTTTTCCCTTGCGCCTTGCGGGACACCCTGTCGTGTGCATTCATCAAATGAGGTCTACACACCACTGGAGAATGCGAAGGAGGGGCGAGGTGACGATATTTCGCCAATTCTACGCGGGGACACGTAAAAATATGTTTTTAAGGGGAGAAACGGTAAAAAGCATAGCGTGTTAATGTAATGGAAAGATGTCTGTCCTATAAATTACTGGACCCCAAATAGGGGCTTCATTAGGGGAAAAATAAAAGAAAAAGGAAATGGTCAATGGAATTGTGGAAATAAATAACGTCTTAGTCTTGCATTTATCATGTGGCAGTGCTATGGATGATGATGATAAAATTGTAACAGTAATTCAAAATGATACTGATAATAATAATAATAATAATAATAATAATAATAATAATAATAATAATAATAATAATAATAATAATAGGAATAATAATAATAATAAATTAACTGATAACTATTCGTTATAAAAGTAGACTTAGCTCAATTTTGTGTAATAATAATCTACACACAAAATGACAGCAGATAGCAAAGCAATAATATGCATTTTTTTAAAATCTGACTTGACATCCGCAAGAAATATAAATTATTTGGTCTTATGGAAGAGCATTATTTTCCATTATGTGGCCTCTTAATTTATTCTAATATATTTTAGCAAACAAATACTTGTTCCGAAAATTTGATTAATGAAATGAAAATATTCAAACTTACTTTAATAGCTTTTCTATGATAATTTTTTTTTCTTTTTAAAAAATCCATTTCCCGTTCATGCTATCATGGTGAAAACCCAGTCCCGGTAATTTAAGCTACCTGCGTCTTTTGGTTATTTACCGCACTATTTCCTGCCTATGCGAGTCATTATATCAAAACCTGTAACTCTTGATTTATGTCTATCATTGCAAACATGGACTGTAATCACTAATCATATTTTGCTATTTGACGTAAAATTTCGCACGGGACACACTCATCCCGAATAAAGCGCGGTTGGGATAAATAACGACCAGATAAAGTCCGGGGACCACAAGGGCCTAAAGTTACCCTAAATTCGTCTCATTGGTGCGAAAAAGTCATGGACAAAACCCCACGTCGATTACTTGTCCGGACCAGGAATCGAACCCAGGCCCGCTTCGTGAAAAGACCGAACGTATCTCCTAAGCCACAGCGGTGGATCAATAGTATACTTAATCGTAAAATTGTGCACAATATTCATAAAATTCAGGATTCCACGGTCATTCATATATACGAACTAGGAAGTTCATTTCTACGCAGTATATGTAAGACCTCTACGTAGAAAGAATTTGTAGATTTTATCTCAGGTTAGCACAGTTTACGTGTTCAAATGGTAGAAAATAAGATTACTGGGAATAAAACTCGAACTTATAAGAAGAAATGTCTTACTCATATTCCCTGAGTGCAAGCACGCTAATCCATTATTTATCTTTACTTGACAAGTAACAAAGTAATGCAGTCTTTTGACACCTTAATAGCCTTTCATTTAGACGTCTGACAAGAGCTAAGGATCTTGAGGTTAGGAACTAATATGCACTTATATAAAAGACGTTTAATGTTAGAGTTCATAATCTCCGATATCAACAAGTAACATTGTCAATTGTTCAATAAGTTTCATTTTTCCGATTAAGCTTAAGTTTGAAAATTTTTAGTTACCACCATTTAGCTCAATTTGTTCATATAGGTTAAAATCACAATCAGTCCACAATTGCTCGTACATGCGTATTATAAAATACACGTCACCTTACTTATAAAATACAAGGGAGAATCAAATGAAAACCGTAATTAATTTTTTTACACTATTTTACTGAAGGAAGAATGCTTGCTTGTACATTATTTTTCCACATAGTCGCCTCCCAGTGCAATGCATTTACGCCATCGGATAGGAAGTGCTTCGATACCGCGTGAGAAATTTTGTTTTGGTTGATGCTGTAGCCACTCGTGCACCTCCGATTGGACGTCTTATTCAGACTTGAACTTCTGCTCTCCAAGGTGCTTCTTTATTGGGCCAAAGATGTGGAAGTCTGATGGTGCCAAAGCGAAGGGGATTGCTGAGTGCAGGTGTTTTGCTTCAACATGATAATGGCCGTTCTCATGCTGCTCGAGCAACCATGAAAACCATCGATGACATTCGCTTCAAGTGCCTCCCACATCCGTCATACTCGCCAGATTTGTCACCATCATATTTCCACATCTTTGGTCCATTAAAGGAGCACGTTGGAGGGCAGAAGTTCAAGTCTGATTAAGACTGGATATACTAGAACGGGTAGTATATCCAGTATACCCAGTCTTTTCCTGTATAAGAAACAGTTTTTTCCCATCCAGCTCACTTCTCCCTGAAGATGGCAGCGGATATAGCTGCAGAAAGCTTGGGACCAAACCTCCAACTCACCTGGTTGGAAGCCCAAAGAACAATATTACATTCTGAACACCGGGAAATCCTCACGTCACCATCCTAAATGTTTAAATAATTAATAATCCATATGTTACGTTGCGGTTAGGTCTAAAATATCTACATAAGAATTGTTGGTGTAAGTTGACGAAGATGATTTTGATAGTGATAATTAGACCTGGGATTTTAGGCTCTAAAAAGAATTAGTTTTAGGCGCCAAAAATAGGCTTTTAAACAAGTAAATATGCTTTTAAAAGAGAAAATAGGCACTTAAAATATACTTTAAAAAAATGTAAATTGATAGAAAATAGACTTTAAAATATTACAATATACACGTAAACTGTTACATTTTTTTTAAAACTGCAAGAAACGTGGTATACCTATTCTTAACAGAATTAACTGAAAAATTAGGCATCACGAACTACATTCACTTAAACAGGTGTTCTTTCACCGGTGACTTGACAAAGTAGTCCTTCCTCCCTCGTCAGTCAGCATTCCTTTAGCAACAATTGTTTGGAATAATCAAGTTTCTTTGAAAAACCCACCTCTGCTGTTCTGCTTTTCATTGAGGGATTTCCATTATAAGATTGTAAAAAATTACAGAAGTTGAATTTTATTTTAAATGTACAAAATAGGCAGTTTAGGCACTAAAATAGTAAAATAGGCTCTAAAGGTCCAAATAGGCATTTTAGGGTACTATAAAACTCTATAAATGTAAGTGATTTATCATGAAACGTCAACATATTTAATAATTTTCATGTTATTTCATAAGGAACAAAATAGGCATTTGCCTTAAAATCCCAGGTCTAGTGATAATACAGTGAAGGCACAAAGGAAGATAAACCAGAGAAAAGAATTACTTGCAATAGACCGTTTAGTCCCCACAAATTAACTTGAATCATCAGGAAATCGAACCAGAGAACTGTGGTGGATTGGACGAAATACAAAACAAACTTTTTTCAATTCCTATCCTTTTTCTGTCATACTAGTACTGTTCCTAACAAAAAGGCATTTTTATCGACAAGGAAAGCAATACGGTTTTGTAGGATTCTGACTGCACTACATATCTGTTGTAATCAGGAACAGGACATCTCAGCATCGAGATATGAGAAATCGTTTCTTGTCATGGGAGTTCGTCATCAGCCCTTCTCCCTTGTTGATCGATAAGTAAAGATATCTGTGAGATCTGCAGAGGGGAAAGGCCGGCAAATGAGAGAGCAAGCAGCATATTGTATGGCATAATACACACTAATGGCACAACCACTTCCTTCTTATGGGAAACAGCACGTGCGTTATTAAACCACTAAGATTTAAGAATCTTGCTCCCTGGAGATTATAATTACAGAGAATTGTATTTTCGATAATTTATTAGATATTGTTGTATTGAGCAAAGTGAATGTTCCATGCCTATAATAAGAGTCAAATTACGTCATGAGGCATCGATGACTGCCCTATTATAATTTTCATTCCATATTTTCCATTGAATTGAGCGAATATTTGCTATTTATAGCACTGCACACTTCACAACCCTAGTTAATGATTCTCTCTCAAGCAGAGGCGAAACGAGGTAGATTAATAATGCAATTTGTGTTCCAACAAGTAGAGTCAGTAAACTTAAATTTAAATTAGGGCCTGTTTTTCCTAGTAATGTTAATAGTAGTCACAATGTGACCCATTGATTAAAAAAAGGAAAATTGTATAATTTTTTTTAAGTCTGCTTATAAATTACTTAATAGGAGTATAAAGCGTGGGAAGCTTAAAACTCGTTATTGTGCATCTTAATTTTTAAAATTTTCCGGGGGAGGACCCGCGGAAGCTTAAAACTCGTTATTGTACATCTTAATTTTTAACATTTTCCGTGGGAGGACCCCCGGACCCCCCTCTTCCTGGGGGGTATTTCCCCGCGGATGTTATAACCTCCCCCCATATGGTCGGCCTGGTTACGCCTACAGTATGCTCTCAAAACGAATTCCTATTAGATCCTCGGTGCGACAAGATTGCCTGCTTTCTAAGTTTCTATTCGCTGTTAGTGAAGACAGAACCACTCACAAGCATAGCCAATTCGAATCTAAGTGCCTTAAAACGTGGCCTACGAACCTGTGACTTGATTCTAAAAGGGGCCAATGTCAATTTCTTGCAAAAATGAGATGTAGCATTATTGAGCTCGGCTTGTCCTAATCTTTCGTATACTAAAAGTGCCAATGTCTGATGCTATTAATAGACAATACAGAAACCTCAGAGGCCAATGTCGGAAGTTCTCAGCAAAAAATGTTAATTCTATAAAGGCTTCAAAGTTAGTTATCTCAAAAGCAAGTTTTATGACATTGGCCCTTTTAGAACAAAGCCACAGGTCAACTTGATGTTTTTTTGTTAGCCGGTAGTAATATATAACCGCTATTCATATCTAAATACGAGGGTGGATCGAAAAGTAACGCACAATAATTTCTTAACAAAAGTTTAATAGGCACAATAACAAACAAATGCACACATGAAGGGACATCTTTTGTCTATTTTTCTATATAGTCCCCAAGTTTCTCAACACTTTCTCCCATCATGATACCAGTTTCAAAATACCATGTCCATAAAAGACCGTTCGGCTGGAATATAGCCATCTGCGGACTGCTGTTTATCTGCATCTGGCGCAAAGCGTTTACCGACCAGGAATTTCTTCATGGGACCAAACAAATGAAAGTCCGACGGTCTGGACTGTATGGAGGATGCTGGAGCACCTCCCAACCAAATTTGTTGGACGTCTCACGAACAGCTGGAGAAACATGGGGGCGAGCATTGTCGTGAAGAAGTTTGACACCATCACCATTAAGGTTACAGCGTTTGTCACGAAGGGCACGACGCAACTACACCACTGTTTTAATGTATGCAGAAGTGAAAACAGCAGTCCACACATGGGTATACTCCAACCGAACGGACTTCTATGAACAGGATGTTTTGAAACTGGTATCACGGTGGGAGAAATGTGTTGAGAAACTTGGCGACTATAGGCCTACAGAAAAATAGACAAAAGATGTCTCTTCATGTGTGCATTTGTTTGTAATTCTACCTATTAAACTTTTGTAAAGAATGAGACTATTATAGGAGAAAAATTCCTCCGACACTGGGACTCTAAGCCAGGACCTTTGGCCATTCGCGCCAATGCTCCAGTCCCAGTGTCGGAGGAATTTTTCTCCTATAATATTCTCATGTAACGTCCAACAGAGACAATAATCTGTGGTTCATGAAAGCTAATATATCTATTTTTTAAATAAATTATTGTACGTTACTTTTCGATCAACCTCATATTTTGTTTGTGTCCTACCAGAATTCTTCACTACATCCACTGATTCGTTTCTTTTGCTTAAAGGTCTTTGCTGGTAGATTTTTTCTTGCGAGAAAATGTACCACTAAAATATTAAGAAATAGATACCCTGGAGAATCGATAAAATTTTCATTGAAATTGTGTCAACCACGAAACGCAATTCTGAAGGAAAAAAGGAGACGATGATTGTGATATTAGAATTGTCAATATGGTAGTTAAATAACAGAGAGTATGAAGTAACAAGAAGTAATATTGTTTGCAGAAAAAGAAAAGGAAGTTCCCTTCTTGACAGCGTATTTCTTACTTCTTGAGTTTACTTTAGCCTCCTTGAAGAGCAAACCTTATTGAAGTTTTAATCAGCCCGTCATTTCTTTTTTAAAGTACTCCCCGACAAAACAGCATTGCGTGTTCCAATTTGAGAAAATTAAAACCATTATAGACGACGGGTAGGTAAATTTTGCTTGTTCTCATGCAACTAAAAATCATTACAAACGAATGCAAAATTAAACGTTACAAGCTTTGGAATCTCTTTTTGCTCCTTATTAAATATTTGATGTATGTAGGCTATACATCGATCTGTCAGCTTTTCTTATTATGTTGTTGAGCACAATTGAATTTACGCGTGACTCTTCAAACTGAACAAGACGGAAAAAATTGCCTAAAACGGAAAAAAAAAGAAGAAAGAAAAGCAAAAGAAGAAAAAGGCTGCTTTCGTTTTGGTGACTTCGGTTCGGCTCCGGATTAAAACAACAACTTATTTACTTACTCAATGGCAATAGACAATTCCTAAGCAAGTTAAAGGAATATTATCTATTTTATGGAACCCGAAGGTTCATTGCATGCTTACCTGAGCCCGACATTCAACCCTATTCTGTGCTAAGTCCATCCAACCATCCCTCTCAAATCCTACTTTTCTTAAATATATCCTAATATTGTTCTCCCACCTACGTCTATAGGTCTTCCAAGTGGTCTTATCCCTTCGGGTCTCCCAGTCAATATTTTTGAGACATGTCTTTCCTCCCTCATGCGCGCAACATGTCCAGCCCATTTCATCCTCCGTGATTTAATTACTTACTGTATCCGGTGACGTGTTATGAAGCTCGTCGTTATGCAGTTTTCCCCAGTCCCCATTTTCATATCTCTTAGGCCCAAATATTTGCATAAGCACCCTGTTTTCGAACTATTCTCAGATTATGTTCTTTCCGAAGAGTGAACGACCATGTCTCACATCCATATAATACAACCGGCAGGAAAATTGTCTTATAAATGTTTATTTCTAGATTTCTGGACAGAAGATGGAATATATGAGTTTCTGAACTGCATAAAAACAGGCTTTTTTGCTTTGAGCCTACTCTTAACTTCTGCCTTAATACTATTTGTGTCTGTAATTAATACTCCCTGGTATTTGAATTTCTCTACTTGTTCGAACGATTTACCAGCTATTCAAATATCATGCAGCGCATTAATTTGACGTTTCATGGCCATATAGGCCTATTTAGTTTTTCTGTATTAATGTCTATGTTAATTTCGAAAAGACTTTCTGCCTTTATATCGATTTTAACAACAAGAACAATAATAATAAATTTATTAATAATTCAACACTACAGTTGCAATAGGTCCTGTCAATTAATACAGAGCCATCATGAAGTCTCTCTGCAGCTCTGGTTACTTCCGCCACCCATGAGAAGATTCGTAGCACGTATACCAGAGTAGTAACTATGGTATGGTAAGGTGCATCTTTAATCTTATATACATATTAAGTACATTATCCACGGAACAAATCCAGCGCACGGGCCTACACGGCCGTTCGCACTTTTACTATGCACAAGACAAAAGAAAGAGATATCTAACACTAATAATACAATACAATATAATACAATAATGCTACAGTTCGTCTGTTTGCTATGGTTTGCTAATTTCAATTTATATTCAGCTTTAATGAGTGTGATATAGGTTGAAATACTAGCGATGAGTCACAGCAAATAAAGTTCCAATTGCATTTGCCTTTACGACTGGGGAAAGCATGAAAAAAAGTCAAATTGGCCGGCTATCTCGCTCGATAGATTGTTGTTGTTGTTGTTGTGTGTGTAACTGTAAGTGCATTAAATCTGTGACGAAGCGGATCTTTAGACTAATGATAATTAATGTTTAGGAAATAAATTAAAGCTGTTATGTTGTCAGGAAAATGGTAAACATTTTCAACATTTCCTTTAAATAGGAAAGTTTTATGTTACTTTTATTTGTCACTTCATAAATGATTGTAGCGCTGACAACTTAATTCCGTTTCTTAGTGGATTCTCGTCTGCAGAGGTGCTGAGGAGCACTTGAAGCTCAAATTCATAATAAGATATAAAAACTGATGTTGAAATTATAAATACTCGTATATGTGAACATTCCTGTGTTAAAAAGTTAAAAGAGTATAAAAAATATGTTTAAAAATTCATTTATGTTATGAAAAGCTTTTTAGCTAAAATATTCTTACTGATTTGTTGAAATGTACACTTTCATTAAAATGATTGGGTTGATTATCATAAAATTTAATACCTAAGACAACAAAACTATCTACCGATTTAGTCAGTCTGTAAGCAGTTCATGTTAATAAACAATAGTCACTTGCAAATACAGGTATCAACCACATTTCATGGGTATGAAATACGTTGAATACAATTAAATATTGCTGTAGTGTAGTCGATCATACCTCTCGGAGGTCATAGACACAGCGTAAAAGGAGAGAAAGTTAGAAAAGAATGAAAAAAAATTCCAAACACTAACAATTACAATTTTACTAAATCACATTTTCGTATTCGTTTCTCAATATTCATTCTGGAGAGACCATATTTTGCTCTTTTTTACACATCTCGTGAAATCCAACAAACTTCGCGATATTTCATGGAAGTAATTAGCATAATAGTGATATTTTAAGCATATACAAAGAAAAATATAGAGAAGGAAAACTCTTCGTAAAATTTCGCGCTTATTAACCAAAAAAATACTGTCCTTTTGATGTTAATATGATCGTCATGAGTAAGGTATGATTTTTCATGAGTCAGGTCTACAGAACAAAGCGTGTTACAGAGCCAACATTAGAATGTATCTCACTAATGGCAGCCTTTTGTCAAGAGAGAAAAATACCTCTGATTTTTAATTACGAACATCGTTTATTTAGTGCACCAAGCTTCACAATGGATAGTGGACATATAGACATTCATAATAATGTCTGTTTCAAAAAATTTGCAAGTGAAAAGTGTATTCAGACGTTTGTAATTCAAATTTGACGGGGATTATGAAAAGTTGATGGCCAGTTTAATCTCCCCAACATTGTTATCATTTAATTCCATCACTGCACAACGATTGCGCTTCGCTTTTGTCATCGCCAAACACTATTGAATAACAAAACAAATCAATGTAATGGCATTAATTACCTATTCTGTTTACGGCCATATTCAATGGGACTCTTTCTTTTTTGCACACGGAGATTGAAATATAATTAATGCATAAGTCAGCCTATGAATCGCAGACTTCGATTTCGTTTACTTCAGCACTAATATATGTTTTCATTGATGCGGTTTCGCAGGCGTTAGGAGAGAAAGGCAGTGAATCAAAATGATGGGAATTTTCAAACCTCTATAGATTCCCAGGGAAAAATATTTATCTTCCTTTTATTCCATTTTCACTCCTTTCATGCCTCAAGGCTCCGTCCTCGGTCCATTACCATGTCTTTCTCAGTTTGGATCTACTCTTTTTTTTTTTATCTCAGAATCCTTCATCCGCAAGGTCCATCAAATCATTTCTGTTCAAGTAAATCATATTAATTTATTGTATCATATTGAATGTTTACTGGTTTTATAGTATTCACCGTTTTATCTCTTTTCCTTTGAATATACAATTGGTATATATAAAATATTTCTCTAATTTCAGATATTGTCGAAGCCATCATTGCCAGTATTGATGTCGAGTTTTACTTTTTCGGAGTTTATCGGTGTATAGTAGTGACGTGTGTACAAACTTTCCTATATCAAGAAACAAGAAGACTAGAAGATAGTGTTCGTGTTATTATTAAGTGTTTGTGATATCAAGAAAAAAAACTTTTCTAAATCAAGAACAAGCTGAGGAAGAAAACACTAAGATTCAGATCTTCACTTCATAATTCTGTGCTTTGGCATGCAATTGTGAAGTGTGATCTATGTGCTCCATTTCTAATACTGCTGGACACCTTAAGGAATTAACGAAAGTAGTACTTAGAAAGGAGCATAGATAGGGGCCTCTTTTTAGAGGTGAAGAGCGGTTTTGGTGTAAACCGAGGCCACTGAACACCAGAAGACCAGCAATTCTCTCACCGAAAACAGGTAAAGCATATTTTATACTAAGCATGATTTTAATAGCATGATCTACTGGAAATTATTTTAATCCTAAGTACAAAATATGTTTCCCAAAGAGAGTGTTACAAATTATAGCCTATTTTAGTCCTTTCTTTTCTTAACGGCTCGCGTTCAAAGAAAATAGACATAATTTTAATGCAATTTTTACAGTGTGCAGTTGCAGTCCTCCGAAGCCCTTTAACCATAGTCAAATTATTGTAATAGATAATTACGTTCTGCAGACGATTTTAAAATAACTAAAAAAACGAAATTATAGTACTTTTGCATATGATCCTTGAATGAACTGAATTTTTGTAACAATAAGTTATAAGCAGTCGTCAAGTGAAATCATCTGTGGTCTGTAATTTGGATATCAGTGAGGAAAATTTCGGTGAAAAAACTAATATTTAATATTACTGACTCAGTCTGATGTTAAGGTAATTCTTGTGCAGTGAAGTGAATAATTATGTTAGTTATGTATCGTTAGCAAAATTGGATTTTATATGAAATATAGTTGTTTACCACATCATAGTTAGTTTCTACTGACTAGCCTTACTAGTAATACTAGTACATTCGTAGCATTTTGTAGTTTCATTGTTCATTAGATAATATGTGACTCAACGTGGAAATTTTTGAAACTTTATTGTTCAAAAGTACAATTTATGAATCTATTGACCTATTGATCTCTAAAAAATAAGGAACTTTTCCAATTTTCAAAGATCAGTTTCACAATACTGTAAAGTCTATCACTCATTAAGTAGATTCCTACAGCATAACAAGTGTTTATATTGCCCGTATTTAATGTCCTGAATCAAACAAAACATTAGGGAAGGTGTTAAATTTCCATTGCGACTTATGAAAGGGTTTCTCAAAGAGCAGATTTTTTTTCAAACTGAAAATACTATGGTTGGCAATGCTGTCTTTATGTTTGTTGTGTTCGGAGAATATAGTACAAGAATGAATACAATAGATGGCGTCAGAATCTAAAAATCTATGTTTTACACAGCTGTTTTCTACTGTTACGCGGAACGTGTTTACCGACTTATGATTGGATTTTGATGTGCACTGTCACATATACAAATTTAGCGTTACCCATATCAATGTATATTGACAAAGTTGAGAAATAAACACAACACAATGCACTCTATTACATGGTAAATTTACAGGGATGGTAGCAGAACATATATAGTTACCAAATCAAGAATCCTTGAACTGGAATCAACACCGAAAGATAGAGTTACCCAGCAACATTAAAAGTTAAAATTTATTTTTACATTCGCTATTTAATTTTGTACGATTCAGCCTTCTTTGGCTAATGCCTTATGAAAAAGCAAATACTTCCCTTTCTAGTAATGCATTATAATTGCTTAAAACTCGTCTCTTTTCATTAGTTTAATTTTTTCCTTTTACTCCCAGTTCATCAACACCGGAGTTAATGACATCTTTCCTCTTTTTACCCTTCTTCTCCAACCCACCCACTGCTTTCTCTATCATTTATTTGCATTTTCACTTTTTTCATGACTTTTTTCTTTGGTGTTTCCAGCACCACTATATCTAACAAGAAATCCGCCGCCTTTTTAATGCGAACGTGATGAGTTAAAATGTTTGATGTTTTTAAATGTAATGTTCTTTCTTTAACTAACAAAACAATGGGCTTTGTAATTATAAAGCAAATCCAGTACATTTGTTATATAACATAAATTAAAGTGTCATCTTCATAGCCTTGTAAAAGAACAACGTACTCGCTGAAGAAGTTGTTTCTCTTCCTTTTCTAAGAAGGAATTCGTTAAAAGAGAACAAAAGTAAAGCGTTTAGATTAAAATCTAAAGTGACTTCAAACGACAGAAGTATTATACTCTTCGACGTTATATTTGCATATTAATGTGGATAATACATCCATATTGCTTTTCTAAGTTTCTTTACTTCAGAAAAGCGCAATAATTCTAATCACGTTTGAACAGCTTATTCAATATAGATATATGCATTTGCATTCATGAACCACAGATTATTGTCTCTGTTGAACATTACATAAAAGAAGAAAAAATCCTCTGACACTGGGATTTTAATTCAGGACCTTTGGCTATCCGTGACAATGCTCTATCAACTGAGCTAAGCCAGAGTTCACTTCACAGCGCCAGATGGAACCTCTCTCCTGTACAATAACAGTGGAAACCTGGTCATAAAAATCACTAATTAGTGTCACGTAGTACTGCATATGACATAACTTGTCTGTCAGTGAGGTAGACCATTAAGGGAAATCAGCCATAGGAGAGAGGTTCCATCTGGCGCTGTGAAGTGAACTCCGGCTTAGCTCAGTTGGATGAGCATTGGCACGGATAGCCAAAGGTCCTGGGTTCAAATCACTGTTTCAGAGGATTTTGTCTTATTATTATCAGCTTATTCAATTCCTAGGAAATTTTGCTTTAAGTTTAAGGATATTAAAACCAAGCAGTTCTTAACTATGTAGGCCTACTCTTCGTGTTCTGACTTGACTTGTGTTTACTTCGTCCTCTGTCTTTTATCCCTTAAAAGTCTATCTTATTCAACAGGGCCTCGTGATAAACACAATCAAAGGCTTTACTGAGGTCACAAAAAAGTTGCCTGGACAAAGCCTTTGTCCTCAAAGAGGAGGTTGCCCGTCTGTCATATGATTGGTTAAAAATATTAGGCAAATCACAAGGATCATGATTTTGTAAATCGGATCGGTGATAAATGAGTAATACTTGGTTAACAAATGTTACCAATCCACCGCAAAGTCACCTGAATTTGCATGTACTAAATACAAGCACATACACCTATCCCAAATATATACTCAGAGTTTCCTGAGGTAAAGTGTTCTGGAACACTTACTTGGTGAAGACAATTGGGATGTTACTCGAGTGTGTAAGCAATAAATACGGCAAAAAATAATTCAGCATACTGACCCACAAATCACCTACTTTTATCAATGAATCCGACAGATGATGCAGTGGTAGGCTGATGTTCATCCATAGGACGCACTATCGTAGGAAAACCAAATAAATAATTCAAATTTTCTTCTTCTTATGAAATCCCAGGGCCTGAATATTTCACAACTTGGGTGGATACTTTCTGAATTCCAAAGAATGAAGAAACCCAAGCATTATGGCTTGACCATATTCAACCTGTCATTACAGTAGCCGGTTAGTTAAAATAGGCCTATGCGATCAAAAATAGAAGTAATGATGACCCATCCTATTTCTCCCAACCTAATTTTGCTTAACATGAAAATTAACAATCAATTTATAAGATGTGAAACCACTAACCACAAAAGACTCCCAATAAATAATTCGAATTACACCGAGCTACGTGGCAGAGATGGTGACGTCTTGGACTCGCATTCAGGAGGTCACAGGTTCAAATCACGTAGCGGGAAAATTTGGCGTGGTTTTTTTTATGGTTCCCCCAGTCGTAAAGGCAAATGCCGAATTGGATATTTACATACCATGAATCATCCTCACCATTTCATCCTGTACCATATCCATTTAAATTAATATCAGTTGAAATTTACTCCATTAAATACACCTACAATAGAAACAATTGACAAGCAATAGTTCCATGGCCTACCTAGTGTACACCTTCAATATACCTGATACAGTAAAGCCTCGGTAATTCGAGCCCCGGTATTTCGAGGTTCCGTGTAATTCGAGCTGGTCTTAAGAAAATTAAAATTGTCCATAAAACTAGAGTAAAATCCCGTTTTTATACAGTGTCCGCAAGTAAGTTTTACGCACTTCCGAATGTGTTACATTTTGAGCTTTCTTTCAATTTTTCCATGTACAAAAATGCAGGTAAAACTGTCCCACTTAGGGTTTTTGTTTATAATACACAGAAATAACCTTGGCTTCAGACTGCTAATGCATTTCTATTACAGATTGACAGAAACCGTTAGGTTCGATTTTTATTTGTCGGGACCTCGTGTCAATCAATTGTACAGTGCATATTTCCCCATCCTTTCAGAAAAAAATACTGTATTGTTACAGTAATCCCTACAATGGTAATAAAATGTGTTTTGCTAGTAGCATCGCTTTCCCGTTCCACTCCATTGAGGGTCATACAATGACTTAATCCTTAAAGGATGCCGATGTAGCAAATTGAAATGTTTGACAATATATACATACAGGCGTAACACAGGTATGTAGGCCTACTATATTGTTTATTTATTTATTATTTAAACCATTATTGTGCCCATTAAACATTTATTTATGATTTACCCATTGATTTAGTGATATTTCCGTATAATTCGAGTTTTTTGTAATTCGAGGTAGCCTCAGCCCCAATTAGCTCGAATTATCGGGGTTCTACTGTATACCTTCGAAGTTAAAGGGAGTTAAAACACAGCTGAAATTTAAAAAAAGAAAGAAATCGATGACCGTAGGGAAAATAAGAAGCTTCCCATTGGGCATTCCAGGATTTTATACTGTCTGAATATGAAAGTGAAAAGATTTTCAGCTTAAACACCGATCACTCCTTTACCCCAAAATTCTGGTGGTATCCAAATATACTGTATTTAAGGCTGAGTCGATCCGAGGGCCAGCGGAAGTACTGGAACTATTCAAATTACCTCATGAGCGAGTAATCTTACGGTTTGAAGCACAGTGCCTCAACCCACTGCACCATGCCGAGATGGTTTTGGTTGGAAATAAAATTGGTTAATTTCAGAACATTAGGAAAATTGACAGACTTTATATTTAAGTATTTACTGAATTCCGGAATCAGCTTTGTACCTTGTTGTAACTAAAAAGTATTTATTTGACTGGAAGCAAATAATTTCAACATATTCTACAAAAGCCTTTTGAAGATAAAGGGATAAAAAAAAGCAGTAGGAAGAACCAGAAGAATAGAAACAGAATCTTTCATTTAGAGATTCTCTCATCTCGTCTGAGGATTTAATGCCTTCCTACCCCTCCAACCCCTCCTCCTCCATCGTTATTGTTCTGATGCGTTTTAACGATTCAGCTAATACCAGTTTCCTAGTTTTCTTTCTACCCAGGAAATAACATCGTCTGGAAATTAAGGCGAGTGAAAATTAAAGACAATGCAGGCCTATATCAAACAAGTAACTTTATCCTGCTCAAATTAATGAATAATATTAGATAGTTATTAAAGAGATAGAGCGAAGCCGGAGTAATAAAAGGGAGCTGGCAGGCCGGTAAAATAAAATATCCCTGGACTCATCCCCCACTTTTACTACGCTCATTTTAGTTTTCAGTAAATATCTCACAAAACATAATCGTTTTATAGACCTCAAATATACTTCTTTTTCAGATTGTTAAATCTACTTCATGATTTTCTTTAGTCTTATTATCAATTTGTAATAGTATTATTAGTTTATTACTTACTTAATCAATGGCAATAGACAATTTCTAAGCAAGCTAAAGGAATATTATCTATTTTATGGAACACGGAGTGTCATTGCCGTGCTTACTTGATCCCACCATTCAACCAATAATGTTATTATATTAGTATAAAAATATAATTTCAGAAAATGGTGTGTGTCTGTGAACATCAAAACAGGAAAGATAAAAACCTGAATTACAAAACGACGTTTTATGTTTCAGTTAAACATCTTCCTAGGATGTGACCCTAAAGATGTCCACATTTTATGTATTAAAAAAAGCATATGGTACGTTTTACTTAATCTCCCTACAAAATACCTGTATGTATTAATGTGCGAAGTAGCCGAAACGGTAGCGTCTTCGACTAGCATTCGGCAAGTCCCAGGTTCAAACTGAATATCAATTAAAAATAACAGAAGCCATAACACATCAACAATAGAAAACAGATGCACAACAATAGTTACAGCGTCTACTGATACCCTACAGATCCCAACACGTGATATCACTTCAGATTTGAAACGTATATAATGAAAAAAAAACTTTACGTTCCTTCTGCTGGGCCCTAAAATTCGGTGTTTATTTTTGGTATAGACCTATATTGTATACAGCTTTTAAGGCCCTTTGAATTAAAAACAAATTACAAATTTTCGGAAACATACATGTGTATGTCTCTGGACAGTAAAGCTCAAAAACGGTAAACAGTATAAAAGACGAAATTTTATATTCGCGTTAATTATCTTCCAGGATGTGACATGCAGCATGGTGACGTCATTCTCTTCCTTTTACTACCACTTTACATGAAAATTCACTTATTTTGCGATTTCGTCAAAAAGGTTTCTAACGATTTTGTTTAAAATTCGTACAGAAACTAAAAGATAAAAATCTCTTATTGGAAACATATTTTTTTTTTCGTATGAATTCCTTGATGAACACACAAGAATTATAAGCTAATAACCTCGTGAACCAACTTAATTTTATCTTACCTAGCGAACAACACGGGTCTGAAAGAGGCGTAGACAATTGAATGTTTATTATTATAAGTCGTTACGTGTTTCTGACTATTCTTTTAGCGACTCTAACTGTTTTGTTTAAAATTATATGTATTATCTCTTCGTATCTTAAGATCCAAAATTTAGTCTGATACATTTTCGTACAAATTATCTGAAGAGAAGTCCTTTAGCGTCCTGTGGGGGGAGCAGCGGAATGTGCAATCCCTACTGCAGTGAGTCCCACGCAAGAGTTGGCCAATGACGCGGGTTTCTGCGTCGCGGCTGGCACAGCTCCAACTCCCGAGGGATCGGGTGAAATATCTACGCAAATAATGCCGCGGTTGGTGTAATGATTCAGGTTACAGTTAAAATTACAACGAAAATAACCACGTACCTCATCACAAGAGATGTTGGAAGTGTTCTCCACTTGCATAAGCACAATACTGACACCTTTTTTAGGGAATTTTCTTTCACGCGCGTAAGTTCAGCTTCCGAGATAAAGTTAATTTCTCTTGTGATATTGTATTTAAGTTCTTCTTGTGTATGGGAAATTGACCTATACACTTTATTTTTCAAGTTTCCCCATAAATAATATTTACATACTGTTAGAAGAACTTGATGACAATATCACATAGGCCTATCACAAGAGAAAGTAACTCAGTCTCGGAAGCTGAACTTGTGCGCGTGAAAGAACATTTCCTAAAAAGGTGCCAGTATTGTCTGGATGCAAGAGGAGAACATTTCCATCATCTCTTGTGATGAAGTACGTGGTTATTTTCATTGTAATTTTAACTGTAAATGTGATAACCTGAATCATTACAACGACCGAGGCATTATTTGCGTAGATATTTCACCCGATCGCTCGGGAGTTGGAGCTGTGCCAGCCGCGACGCAGAAACCCACGTCATAGGCCAACTCTTGCGTGGGACTCACTGTATAAAGAACACGTTTCGATAGGGTTAAATTCTAATCGAGAAAAATACAGTATGTAGAGAATTTAACGATTATCTGAAAATAAATGAGAACGATGAAAATAGCATAACAAAATATTATTTTTCTACTCCAGCTGAAAGTACATAGTAGGTTACTGTGAAAATTGCTAACCATATTTACAACGGTTCCGTGAAAAAAGCATGGCACTATAATTACACCATTAGTGTCTTGTTTTACCTTCGAAGTTCAAAATCAAGTTCATAGAAGTTCATATAAACCGGCATGATAATATGAAGTTCTAGAAATGTTAGAACCGACCTATTTTAACTATAATGAGAATTCCTGGAAAGAAGATACTGTTTGAAGGATGCTTTTAAAGAAATGAAATACAACCATATGACAACGAAAACAAATAATATGTTTTTCTTGGAATCAAGATGCCTATACGAAAAGAATGTCATACAGAGTAAAGAAAAAAATTGTTAAGAAAACGTATGAGTTGATGTTGATGCAATCTAAAGCTTGATCCAATCTAAAACTTTCTCACAGCGTTGAACTACTGTAGCCTACTATCGGTAGTTTCTACCGAAGTCTGAACTTGATTTGAGAAAACTACGTTTCCGTAATAAGTTAATGTTGGGGAATATCCATTCTGAGTATGGGTAAACCTGCATGCCATTTCGCCATAAGAAATAACGAACATCGTAAGAATTACAGCGAAAAATAAAATCGGCGGAAAGAACATAATTTCGATAGATAAGCACTTCAGTACGGTGATTGGTACAGAAAGGAAAAGAAGGATAACTCCAAGAGTTATGAACAAGGAAAAGGAAGCTAATAATAGTTTCCATAAAAATAATACGAGAGATGGGCATAAATCACGGCAACTATTTTTTCTTTTCAAAATGTGGGGCCAATTAAAATTTTTTAAATATACAAATGAAAGTGCAGGGTACGGAATGTAGGCCTATGTATAATGCAAATATGGGTACTAGATGCAGGATAGTGAAGGAAAAAGACACCCATAAACATCCATACGCGACTGCATCGTGCTACTCTAATGCATTGCGGTGATTGGAAGCATGAAAACACACATGATCCCTTAAAGTTCGGTATGGATGGGCATTATTCTCGAAAGCTTCCATAAGCTCGTTGTGGCATTCTCTGGCATTTTTCTATTCTAGTAACTATTTTGATGTAAGAATGCTGTTCACATCTTGTCATATAAATTCTGTACGGCGGTCGACTCGTATCTAAATTACCATCACTTCTATTCGTATATTCGTACATCACAATGTTAACAAATGATGTTTCCATATATGCCTACTACAGATGCCATAAACTGCCGTGACATCAACTTCTCATGGTACCATCGCCTTTCTTTGAGAAAAATAAATAGTTGCTTTGACTTAGGCTCCATCCCTCGTAATATTAATGAAAATAGTTCTTACGTAGTCTATGCAAATGGCAATCAAAATTCTTCGAAAAGGATTGTGGGTAAAGTGTAATCATACAAAATGTAACAGGAAATAAAATAAAAATTTATATTAATTTTTAGACTTCTTCAACTTATTTAGTTGACAGTGGTATCAGTTATGGCATGCTAAATTTCGTAAAGAAATTTGGTGCTATTCTTTGCGAGAGACTATTTTAGAAATACAACACAAAAGATTCAAAACGGATTTTGGAAATAAATTCATCCATTAAATTCATGACTCTATTTCCCATACAATTAAAAAACCATCATGGACTGCCAAGAATAGCCTACAACAGACATGGTTATTAGACCTGTAGTGTATTTTTAGCATATTATTCGATAATTTTACAATGGATTAAATATTTTCTGCCATTATCACTTCCGTTATTGTATTATAAATTTGGGGCAAATTTGGTAACACCACGAATTTACTTTGTCCTTTTTGAGCTAAACTTACGTATTACTTTAAGCAATAATCAAGTAAAAGCATCAGTGAATCATAAGTTTTAAATCATTACGAAAAATTTTAGATGAATAGATGGTTTCTATCAATGACAGATAAAGACGAGAATAAAATATCCTTATTTTTTAACTTACATTATTACTCTATTCATCCAATAATTCTGCTTTTATGGAACTTTATGCTGTGCGAATTTATACGTCAGTAGCAATGAAAAGGTTAAGAGTTGAGATAGTTTCAAATAAACAAATTATTGATTACAACAGCCTCTTACATTTTAAAACACGAACTTATTTTCCACTGAAAAAACGTAAGGAAGATTGATGCCTATAAAAACAAAAGCAACGAGAACTTTTTTTCTTGAGATGAAAAATACTAAGAATAGTCTTATCTAAATGCGATAAATGAATTCACGTGAAAGAATGTCAGAACTGTGTTACAGCTGAGGTGTCATGGGAGAAAGTGGGTAGGCAAAACTGTAGATGGATTACTTAATTTGACAGGAAGGTTGTATGAAGTCTGCAAAAGAAATACTTTCGTGGCAAGTAGGGCAAAACTTTATCAATAGTTTTTTTTTTTTTTTTGGTGGAGTTATAAATCTAAGAATGGCATACAAAAGAACAAAAATTAATGTATAAGGTGAACATCATTTCTAGTCACTATTAGTTATGCACTTATGATGAGAAAGTACAGCATACCCCAACAAGCCATTCCACAAATTTTTGTGTGCAGTTACCAGAACATTTGTGAACTATCATGAGATTCTGAAGACTTGATTTTAAGATTTTAATTAATGTTAATTAAGATAATATTATGATGGTATTAATATTTCTATGCTGAAAATGTATTTTACTAAATTGGATTTAGAGAGGCCATGAAGTTCACTCTTCCCTGTCACACCACACTTCCTTGTAATTTACATAATGCCGACACATAGTGGGTGTATGTATTTATGTATGGAACGCCACTTGGGGAGGAGAGGCGGGTTGGGAACGACCCTAAGCACGTAGGCCTCATGTACGGGGCCATTGTGTCAACCTGTGGCAATGGGATGAGTGACATGCCTAAAGGCCCCCAAGCAGATTCCACCGCGAGTTCCCATGGAACTCCCCAACATCCAGCAAAGTACCTAAACCATACTGTGTACTACAACTCCAGGGTACCTCTGCTCTTGCAGTGCGACAAGCCCTCGATCTCTCATAGAGAGAGCCCGTACCGCAGTGGTCGAGGCACACCAGAGAGCCCCCAGGTGAGCAGCACACCACCAACAACCACACGACCACAAGCCAAGGGGCAGGACGAGAGAGGCCCGCAGGGGATTGTTTTTACTTGTATATAGAGGGGACATAGGCCAGAAACTTTTATTAGGAGATTTTTTTTCTCTATGACGTAACATGTATATACTACAGGGTATTAAAATCATTATAATTTGGTGCTCATAAGTCAATAATTATGCGAAATAGAGTTAACATTTTTCATTAAATTGACTTCATGCCTTCCGACTGACTGACGAAAATCTGGTTCTTAATCATTAATCCACACTATATCATAATTTAAAGTTTTCATAATCTGCAAAATTTACAGACTAATAACATGATTGGCCACCACTGCATTCGTCTTTCTTTATTCATAACTACTGACTACAGTGTTAACAACGAAGTTCGTTTGCTTTGCACTTTTTCTAATGTTAGAAGTCAGTAGCGGCTCTACTCTGGTAGATATTATGCTGTAACAGGGAAAATTAAATCCATAGAGCAAAAATCTCCTAACAGCCCAAACATGTCAATTTCACCACACATCCCATCAGCAGGTGGGCTACATAAGAGTACTATTAGGTAAACACATCAAACAAATGGTTACCAAAATTTGGTGTGATCGGAGGTGATAAGCTTCATTGCTTGGCACTCCGGGGGTAAGGGAGGGCACACAAAAAATAAAAAAATAAGAAAATAAAGTCCCCTCTATACACAGGTAAAATATTTAGGTGTTATTCATTGACACTCTGTACAAATATGGATCAAATTTGCAATGTGGGAATATTTTAAATATACGTATTTGGTAAACTAACTTCGGTTTACAGAAAATAAATAAAGAATGAATAAATTAAAAGTCACGGACGAGACAGAACTTCATGAATAAAGAAAGTACATTGGAAAAGAGAAAGTAGAAATAAACAGAAAGGTATCCTGAGAACAGACGGCATGATGAGACAGATGGAGACGCTGCCTATAATATTCCAGTCTAGAGAGAGCACGACGAGAGGTGAGGGTTGTGATGTTGAATCTGCGCGAAAGGTTCCATTCAGGTATGATGTATCTATTATTTCCCTCCTCTGGGAACGCTCAAGTGTTTTTCTATCTCTCCCGCACATCTGATTCGCATTGGAGCATCTTCAGGGATGGCAAAACTCAACCATCAAACTTCTCCTACTTTCTCGAAAGGTTGGAAATATTTGCACACATCTAAGATATGAATTTAAATGTAAATTCTTGGTGGAAATATGCCTACGCTTTTTGTTTATAGTTTATTTGAGGAAGTGTGTAATACTTCAAAGAATAATTATTTTGGGAAATACAAATAATTTGAGCAAAGCAAGGTGCTTAGGAAAATATTTGGAGCTAAGAGAGATGAAAATGGGGACTGGAGAAAACTGCAGGAAGACGAGCTTCATACCCTGTACTTTTCACCGGATATTGTAAGGGTAATTAAATCACGGAGGATGAAATGGGCTGGACATTTGCGCGCATGGAGTAGGAAAGACAACATATCTAACAAAATATTGACTGGGAGACCCGAAGGGAAAAGACCACTTGAAAGCCCTAGACGTAGGTGATAGGAAAATATTAGGATAGATTTAAGAGAAGTAGGATATGAGAGGAATAGTTGGATGGAGTTAGCACATAATAGGGTTGAATGGCGGGCTCAGGTGAGCGCGGCAATGAACCTTCGGGTTCCATAAAATAGATAATGTTCCTTTAGTTTGTTTAGGATTTGTTTGATGCCATTGAGTAAGTATACATTTAGACGCAATAGCTACACTGAACTTAATGATGAAGTACGTGGCTCTCGCAATAGTCCGACCGCCTGCGTGTTCGTGCTTAGCGTTGTTGACTACGGATCCGAAAGTTTAGGTACGAACCCCTGTGCCTCCTCGAATTTTTCTGAGGTGACCCCGGCATTGAGCTGATTACTTATCCGGAGAAGCCCTCCTTCCCCTTGTCTGGTCCCTCTACTGACAGGTCGCGTCACTAAACCGGGAGAAGTAGTCTAAAACTAGGAGAAATAAGGAAAACAAGAAAGAAAGAAGGAAGGAAGGAAAGAAAGAGAGGGAGAGAGAAATTACATTTTTATCAGTAAAAACAAAACTGACAGAGAATGAATAAGAGCTTAAACCAAGTATTTTCCGCCAGCATATTAGGCTACATTAATCGTAGTGAAATCTAATCCCGCCAATATTTAGCAATTGGATCGCTAATAAATATCTTACTTCTTGTTTACAAGATGCATGTACTTAGTTTAGTGTGCCTGAAAAATTCGTTTTGAACTCTGGAAATCTACATGGATAACAAATATAATTATAGCCTATTCTTATGTACCTGTCCACTCTGCGGTAACATCTTGACCGCGGGAGATTGCAATTGTGGTTGGTGTTTCGGAAGATGTAATTATTACGTCATGTGTAATTGGTTATGTCACTGGCTGCTAATATGTTAATTAGGCTATAGGCTTACTCGGTTACTAAATAACATCTGGAGGCTGTTTTCTGTAATTAATATTAATTACGTATACATAATTATAATTAATATTAATCACTCCCTTGCTTAAACATGTGGGACATTGATACAACCGCAATTCAACCGTGAAATTCAAATGCCACAACCGCATAAGGTTGTTTGTAAAAGAAAATGAATATACTTTCACCGGTACTAACGAAATTCATGAATACAACACAAGAAATAGGGAAAAATTTGATGTTCCATACCATCGATTACAAAGAACATTAAAATTTACAAGGTTATGGATCTAAGATTGTTTAACAAATTGCCAAGAGGATTAAGAGAACTTCAGCTTTATGTTTTTAAGAAAAGACTTAACAAATGGTTGATTATGAATCCATTTTATTCAATTGAGTTTGAAGAATCTCAATTAATCCACATTTAGAAACTTTACTAATTTAATATTTGGACACAGAAACTTCCTGATTTTAATCTTTATTTTATTATTTTAACATATTGGTTCCTAGGATTTTTAAAAATTTTTAAATTGAGTGTTACTACATTGGGATTTTATATTGTACTTTACTATTATTACATTATTTAGTCATATATTTGCTTGATTTTGTTAATATATTTATGTTGATGTTTGTGATATTGTATTTATATCTAACTGATGACTTAGTCTATTACTATTAGTTACGTATTATATTTTTATGTTGCATGTATTTGTTATATTTATGACACGGCCTATTGTACTCGATGAATGCCTAATGGCTGTAATAAAATTATTATTATTATTATTATTATTATTATTGTTTTTCGAAGTAGGATACAGTTAATGCTATTTTTGAAAACTGGCGGAAGTTTATCTGAATTCCATAGGCAGGGCTAGGTTAAATGTAATAAAATGGCTAAATAAGTAAGTTAGGTACGTATGGGCTAAAAATTATCAAAATATGAAGTAAAATATGAACTATTTGTCTATTAAAATTTGTTTGTACCCAATAAAACTCCGTTCAACACCACAAGAATTAATAGGGAACATCCTAACCTTGCAACTTCTCCAGAAGCTAAATCCAGATCTAGTTCTAGACCTGGTTTTAAACCTTTCATAGAAATTCAATAATCTAGCTTTGGAACACACATACTAGTGAAATATAACTTAAACGATTATCTTGACAAGAATGACTTCGAAAGAATAAAATATGGAACAAATTTAAATTAACTCGATCAATAGCGTAAAGATATATCAATTCGTGAACATCTATCGAAATTTTTACTTTAACTAACGTAAAATCAACAATATTTTTTACATCGAAATCCTAGCCCTGAACATACGAATACTTAACGATAATAGCAGAAACGAATTAGATAATTTTATTGATTTCTGTACAGAATAACGGGCGAGTCGATGTTTATGAAATTCCGAGCTTTCGCACTCCAACTCTGAGTCCATCTTCTGATTGTCATGTCTGATTGACTTGTAATTTTGTAATACTTCTACTCAGATGTTAGCCCGTAAAAAATCATCAATACACAAATATTCGCCGAAAAAATTCAAGCCATTCTAAAAATATAGTTTATACAACCAAGGTAAATTTTATCGGGCCTTCATGTTTGCGCTAGATTGATCCTTCGTACAATGTTATGCAAACAAATAAATTTATACCCTGCCGGTTGCATTATATGGATGGGAGACATGGTCGCTTACTCTTCGGAAAGAACATAATCTAAAAGTGTTCGAAAACAGGGTGCTTAGGAAAATATTTGCGCCTAATGGCCGGTTTCTATAAACTCGCGAATTACCTATGGGTAAATTATCCAATGGACAGAATTTACACAAAAATAACACCACACAAACACAAATAATTTAAAGATAGCAATCACATACACTTGTGGCGAGTTTCTAGATAAATGTCCTCTGGGTATATATGAAAATGACAGAAAAAATGTTCCTACAAACTCGGGTAGATCTTTCCAAGGGTAAATCTTCGGGTTAATTTATCCTTTCATGGATGGCTGGATAAAATTTAACCTTCCATAGGATCAATAGTAATATTTAAACAATGAGAATCAAAGCCTTCTGAATTAAATTAACTGTACAACTCCAAGGCCTTGCTCATTATATCATTGTAGGTTAAATGGAACTAATTTGTCCATGGATAATTTACCCATAGGTAATTCACTAGTTTGTAGAAACCGGGCATAAGAGAGATAAAAATGAGGACTGGAAAAAACTGCATAACGACGAGCTTCATAACCTGTAATCCTTCACCTGATATAGTAAGGGTAATTAAATAACGGAGGATGAAATGGGCAGGACATTTTGCGCGTATGAGGGAGGAAAGACATATCTAAAAAATACTGACTGGAAGACCCGAAGGGAAAATACCACATAGAAGACCAAGGCTTAGGTGGGAGGACCATATTAGGATAGACTTAAGGGAAGTAGGAATTGCGAGAGATGATTGGGTGGAGTTAGCACAGAATATTTTTGAATGGCGGGCACAGGTAAGCGCGGCAATGAACCTCCGGGTTCCATAAAATAGATAATATTCCTTTGGCTTGCTTAGGAATTGTTTATTGCCATTGAGTAAGTAAGTAAGGTGCAACTCGTAAGCGAAATTACCTGTGACGAGCAGGTCTTGGCAAGTACTTAAAAGTCATAGCTGCATCGAGGTGTACGCCACCCTGTTTCTAATTCTGCACATGATCTCTTCTACCGCTACGCCTACTGAGGAAGTTTTCACCACCCTGAAATAAGGGTGAATTACTGGGGAAGCTACACCATTCAAAGGGAGTAGGATACATCCCATCTGCAACAGGAATGCTAACTTCTACTCTACACTGAAATTGCTCTAGTATGATGCCGTATTTCGTATTTTACTCTGGCAGAGAGAAGTTTCTTCAAAATTCTGTATGTACAAGCTATAACTTAAATTTGAAAAAGGCTTATTTAGTGGCTGATTATATGCCCAAGCTTAAATACATTCGATTAGTACTAGAGCAATCTTCAATTAAGCACATCTTTAGAGTTCTCTGCAGGAATAATTAAGCTAATGTAGTTGATTTAAGATGCTACAAATTCTATCTCTAATTTTTGCGATTACGTTTTTTACCTTCTGATATGCTGTATTCAATATTTAGCTTTTTCACTGCTACTGAATTATAATTGTTTTATGTAAAATGTGAAGATTTTTATCCAAATGTTAAGATTGTCATTTATAGAAAACAACGATTGCACTGAATGTTTCCTTATAGATTTCAACTTACTGCCCACTATACGATATGCATATGCATTCATGTACCACAGATTCTTGTCTCTGTTGGGCATTAATGATTTTGCTTCACGAATTCCTTATTAACACTGTTTAACATTAGATCTGATAGGATTAAAACTAAATAAATATATGATCTGTAGCTTTCAATAAAAAATAACTTTCTCCTTTAATATAAGTAGGTTAGGCCTATATTAACTTTAATATTCAGACAGCTTAACAGTACAAAATTCCCTATCAAAAAATCTAAATTTTCCCGAAAATTGAGACCAAAGCTTTTTACTACCCGCAGGTACCAAAGAGTCCCTCAAGTGAGTTCCAAATACCCAAGGTCGCAATGCCCTTTGAAGTGATGAAATTTAAGATATATTTAGCGTTAGGTTATAAATCTTTGTAGAATAAAATTTTGTATGCAGAGCGAAAGCGTATGAGGGGCAGAAAACACTTAAAAACACGTTTTAAACTTCATTTCTTTTACAAGTTTAGGCTAATGTTTACAGTTGTTGGAAGTTCTGTTATTTTCAGAAGAATCTTAGAGTATTTTCAAAACTTCTGTGACACAGAGTAATTCAGTAAGTAGAGAACCATCTCAATAGATTGGATCCAAAGACTTTTATAAAATCCGAAATTATAGTCTACGCAGTTAAATAGAATCAGTGTTCAATTCAGAAGCCCTATAAGAATACGTGGAATTTCACCAATCGCAAGGTCTATCAACATAATTTTATCGTTTTATTACGTTTCTTTTATCGCAACTGACTGCACTTGTTTTTATAAGCTGCAATAAGCTGCATGTGGGCAAAGAGATATGGAAACAGTATATATTTTTATGTGAGGTGAAGATTTATAGTCTAAATCTGGTACAATAATAAATACAATAGATACTAGATATTAGCCTAGTAGCAAGTAGAAAAAAACAGTTGATGAAAAGTGTTGGTACAATGAGACTATCGTCAATGGCGCCATGATCTGTTTATTATACAATTACAATTACAATTACAATTACAATTTATTTTTCCAAATTACACGAAAAATACAAAAGTTGATACACCACCCGAAGAAGCAGAGCTTGTGTTCCTGGGTGGTTCAGTTCAATATATAGAAAAAAAAAACTTATACTAAACTATTACTTAAGCAATACATAATTTGGAGAAGTATGACAAAAATGATGTATAATAGGTTAGAACATGTTCTATTTACAATACAAAGGTACGAGGTAATACAATAATAATACATAACACATAACAATTTATTTGTTCAATTTTAGTAAAAAACAAAGAAATTAAGTTCTATTCAAAATTTAAAGTTTAATATGAAAAATGTTATAACAGTATTAGTAGATAACAGAAGTAATAATTATATAAATTTTCTAATTTTAGACCTAAATTGTTTGTTGTTTAAGCTATTATAATATATCGATTGTCTTCCTATGGGCTATTTTGCTTGTAATGTACAAAGAGCCATGTATTTTATTCATGTTCGTGGTATTAATATTCATTACATGCATAATTCTGTGAGTATTCGCTAAACAGTCCAAATAAATGTATTTCAATTATTTTCATCTTCCTACTGAGCTGTATAATTTGTTTTTATGTTATAATTTCCACCTATGATCAGTATGTAAGAAACTTTAGACACCTAGCCTATTTTAAAAGCATAACTTATCCTATAACAGTTTACATATATAAGCAGCATAAGCTACTAGTCTAGAAATATATTAAAAAAAACTTGTGTAGGCCTACTTAGGTATATATAATACAAGAGTCATAAGCAAACTAAAAATTCTTAACACAGTTAAAAATATGTTTAAAGTCCATAAAAATGCAAGTCTTATAATAAAGAATGGACTTTAAACATATTTTTAATTGTGTTAAGAATTTTTAGTATGATTATGACCCTTGTATTATTTATATATACCGGTACAAGTTTTTTTAATATATTTTTTTATTTCTAGACTAGTAGCTTATGCTGCTTATAGGCCTATACGTAAACTGTTATAGGATAAATTATGCTTTTAAAATAGGCTAGGTGTCTAAAGTTTCTTACATACTGAGCATAGGTGGGCATTATAACATAAAAACAAATAGCCTAAATAAATCTCTAGGTCCTCATTACCTTGGTAAAATCCGGACATATCGCTATATTACCTGCGATAATTACCGGTATATAATTCCATGTAACCCAAACTTCTTATTTATAAAAAAAAATGTTTGGAATAGAGACTTGAAAACAAGGAGAGAAAGCTTCATCCTGAGATTTACAGCTGCTGCAGAAGTTACGGCGTGTGTGAGTGCTGGTTAGGAATCTCCAAGGGACCACTAGAGCGAGTGGAATATAATCCAATTTATGCTCTTATACAGTGTGCGAGAGTCCTTATTCCTTGCAACCAGATTTGTTTTTCTTGTCGATATAAAAAGGTTTCCATTAGCGAAACCTGGGTCGGGATCTGGGAAAATGGGTCTCTCTTTGCCTGAGATGAACAGCGAATGAAAAGGGAAAAGAGACACGGAACAACACAGATGATGAAATATGAATTTAAGATGATTGAAAGGCAGAGTCTACATCAGTATGCCGGATAAAATCAAATGATGAAAGCGGCAACAAGTTCTAGAGTTAGTCAACATTCAGATAATGCGACATTAGGAATAAAAATAATGTAAACAGCAACGATACTGCTAACGAATCATAAATGTACACTAATAATATTTTAGAGCCTTAAAAACTCAAATTTTCTGTGGTGTCTATCTTCAAACAAAATTAAACCAGATGTGTGACAGAATATGTGGGTAGTGTTATTTATCAAAGCTAACTATATTGGACACTGTAAATCAATATGTTGTCGCGAGAAGTGATTTGCATTTAATAAATTCTTTCTAATGTATTAACATAAAATAGGCACTAAATTACTCATTACTCCGGTAGCGGTCCAATATCAATAAGCTTCTTGCCATGGACGTTATAAATTCGTATAACAAGTTTCATGAAAATCCGATAAAGCGTATTTGAGTTATCGTGCGAACAGACACACAGACAGACAGACAGACGGACAGAAATTTTCCCGTCCACCATACAATCTCAGAAAGTACCATTCTGGCACTTAATAACCTGACCTTTACCGAAAAATCTACCCGTATAAGTTTCCTTGACAACCAACAATGAGAAAATGGGTTCCGTTTGAGAGTGTCAAAATATCTATATAGGCTAACTAATATGAAATTAACTACCAATGTAAATTCCTTATATACAAAATTAATTCTAGACCAATTATTCGTACAAATTAGAATTCTCGGTTCCTCCTTTGATATTTTTCCTATAATTAATTATTATCGGGTTTGCAACACGATCCCTTGCGAAGATAAGCGGTTACCATTGTTCAGGGACCACAGACCCTGAATAGACTGCTAGCACCTTGGATTTTTATCAGTCAGAGGAGAGAGATTTCATCTGATGCTAAATATCTAACTTTGGCTAACTCAATTAGGAGAGCATCGGCACGGAAGTCCGAAGGTCATGGGTTCGAGTACCAGTGTCAGAGGAATATTTCTCCTAAAATCTTATCCTCATGCACTAGTCGAGAGAAACAATATTCTGAGGTTTTCTTGAGTACATATCTACATTTGGGTGAAATACTATTGTCCCAGGTTGAAGCTCGGGAATTATTATTTAGCGTAACAGCCTTCTCTGAGAAGTCTTTATTCTTATTTAGATACTTATTAGTTCACAAAAGATACATTCACAAAAACTTTATTTTTGTTTAACTGCCTGAGTTCTGTGGAAAAGGCAATTGGAGCTAAGTACATTTTTCAATTAGGTAGTTCGATGCCCACTTAAGGGAAGACATAACCCTCAAATGGAAAAAAAAACCCTTAACAAATCGTTATTTTGGTTTTTCTTCCAATGTTAGTCCTTAATGTAAAATATATATTTTTATTTCTTGCTTTAGGGGTAATAAATTTAATAGTAATTTATGTAGTTATGTAGTTTGAGGACCAAAATCATAATTTTGCACTTTAAACGACAGTTTGAAAGTTTTATCTGCTCTAATAGTAAATAGCACTGTTTCTCATTTTCCATATTTCCCTTGTGTCCCGTAGATGGCATCACTTACTGGTAAGTGAATTTTAGTTCTTCCCAAAATAGATCCAGAATGCACTCAAAAGAAAAATCAGACATCAGCTGTTTTCATCTGCTGTGTGATCAAAATAATTCAAACCAGGTAAAATAATCTAATGCAAAACTTCAAACAAATTTCTCTCAAAAACACATCCCCATAATTATTTAAAGTATCTAAGTGAAATTTTTACACTGCTTTGCACATTAAATTTTCAAACTCCAAGAAAGAAATTGTTGTAGTCTAAACTTTATAGTAGGGTTATTCCAGAAAAAGATCGTGAAATAAAATCCAGACGATTTTTAAATAATTTTTCTGTTATAGAGCAAAATAACATTAATATTTCCTTCTTGGAAAAAAAAATGATAGCTACATTCTTTGATAACAGCTTAGTGAAAAAAGAAAACTAGTTTGTAGGTTAAAAATTGGCCAAGATATAATATTCTCTGAAACACATCATTGGGCTATTTTGAATTTCATAATTTCGACAATAGGAATCTTCTTTTCTAGTAAACCTTTTTAACTACATAAATTACTATGATTATTCCAGTCATCAGCCGCGTGTTTGATATTGACCAATAACGTTTAGCAATTCCTCGGATATAGACCAATCATGGCCGTTTATCTTACAATATTCTAGAAGGACTCGCGAGGATGGTATTTTATCAGGTAAAGTGGTCTGCTCGTTACTGGACATGAAAGCATCAGTGTGCAGTGATTAATACGTCACATGTTGCCATTAACAACACGAAAACAGATTATTTTATACAACATAACTTGTTTAGAACTTGAAATAATAGAAATGTACATTGATTAAAAACACAATTTCGATTCGGTGCAAGCCAGTTCGTGTGCATTTATTCTCTTCTGCTGTTAGCTTACCTGAATGAAGGTTACTATGTCTTATATACACAATTGGTAGCACTGGTCAGGACATGGACACGATAACTCGAATCGTAGCACTGGTCACAACAAGGACATGGTAGATCGAATCGATTCATGGATGGTTGATTCATAGCAAATACTATAGAGACAATACAGGACACTTTGCGATATATCGGGGGACAATATTTTGAGCACCATCTAGCGGCCCAACCTGCTACTACTGAATACAATTGCAGCATCTAGATACATATTATGTTAAACAGTTTTTAATAGAAGAGCCGAAATAGCCAGACTCGGCATGTTATGTATAAGGGGTATCTACCTATGGCTCAGAATAGCATATTACAGTTTATATATGTTTTGAATATTTTAATTTTGCCCCAAGTTTCTAGGTTGTGCCACCAGGAGTGCTGCAAAATCTGTCCCCCATTTTTCTACCAGTAAGTGTTCGGTATTGTCTCTATAGTATTTGTTCATAGTGTGCCGTGAACTCGTAGCTGTTAGTTTTGTTTTTATATAACAAAGCTCGAAAGTAATTATTATTTATATAATCCGTAACATTTTTATTCATGGAATAGTCTTAATATATCCAACTCTCGTGGGATTAACTATGAAAATGATTACTACTAAAGAAAGAAAAAAATCTGGGTAGCCTCTTCCCTTAAGGATGCGGACTGTTGATCTAAAGCAGCGTTTCTCAACCATTTTGAACCCTAGGACCTCTAAAATGTCTAAAAAATTTTACGGACCCTTAATTATAGATCCCATTTTTAAAAGAAGGCCTATATTCTTAATATTTGGGGTATTAATTACAGGTTATTATAACGAAGTATGTGAAAAATTTTATTTCTTTACTTTCCACTTGCTTTATATTTTTTAATTATGTCTGCGGACCATCTGCACCATCTTCGCGGACCATAGGTTGAGAAACGCTGATCTAAAGCGATAGAAAACAGCTCTCCTGCCTGCTCGAAGAACTCTCCTCTGGGAAAGAGTGTTTGAATCTAAACCTACTTAATACGAAGCAGGAAGAAAATTCCTTTCCCTTGTGTACACATGGAGAGACGTAAAGAAACTAACTATAAAAATGGCATGAGGGTTTCCTAAAAAGCGAGAGTAAATGATGTGCCACCATAAAGTGACTTGGGGGGGTTTTTAGAGGATGCACTTAACTGTATTTGCGAGGTGACGCGGGTGAAGGAAAGTCTCTTTGATCCCGAAGCGCTTAAACTTAAGCTGCAAGTACGCTATGTGGGTTGCAGGTTTACCAGGTGGACCTGAATGCACTTCACTGAAAAACGCCCATTTGTGTTTGTGAGCTTTATTTTTATTCTTGCAGAGAAGTAGGGATAGTTTTTACTTTCATGCTTTCGTTTTTGTTTTGTTTATACTAACGTCTTCAGCTGTTTTAGCACGACGTAGCTAATTAGTGGTACTTACGAATATTGTTGCCGTGGATCGTAACTTGACATCCCCTCACGCAATCTAGTTGCTATGAAAACAAAAGAAATCTCAGTGCTGTAAAAATGACAAAAAGCACAAGTGCCGTAAGTAAAACCATAATACAAGCCTTTATGGAAGACCGGAACCAAGGCCCCCCAGTTTGTGGAGACTTTAACAGGACAAATATTCAGTCCCCATAACAACCAACATATGCGAATCACTTTCTGAAATATAACATCTATCTTCAATAATGTACGTATATACAGAATATTTACAGCTAATATCTCAATTAATATAAATTGATATAAATAATCATCGTGCAAAAAATAGCATGCAATACGCGTTCCGTAAGAACATAACGGATCTCGGAAATTGAAAAAACTCGGCGCAAACGCCTTGTTTTTTCAAACTTTTTCCTCAATCCCTATGGACCGCTTACAGAACTAGTATCCCAATATCTGTATCTGTATCTGGTACCCTATGATCCCCAGGTGGGGCGAAGGGGCCTCCAATGGAGGTTTCATTACCTATACGAATTGTGATATGCTTATTTTCCGAGAGAGGGTAGAGGGACAGGAGTATCCCAATATACTATAGTTTTACCCTTTTTCAGGTTAGAACTCTTTAACATTCATACAGTAAATTGGCGACCAACGGCACCGAATAAAAACAGGAGTTTGAAAGTAAAAATATATTATACAGGGGGAACCGTAAAAAATTCAAGGTGCAGGAGAACAAATTAAAATAAATATAAGCCTATTTGGCGTTTTGTGATTACCTTTATGGTTTAAGAGATGACTGGAGTAAACTGCAACAGCGCATTGCCAGATAGCTTGTTCCTGGTGGTAATGACCTCTGTCACGCACATAAAAATAACTAATACACACTCTCCGAGACGTTGCATTACGTGGCGGATTTATGTGGGCTACGTAATAATCTTTTAACTTAGTTTGCACGAAACCTACTTTATAAAAAAAACGCAAAGGGAAAATGTATTCCTTATTCTTCCCTCTTCTGATGTTAAAAAAAACAGAACAGTAGGCTATGGCGAATTGTTATCGAGTAATCATTAAGTCACAGTGGTTCACGTACATATAAAGTCCGCGACGCAACATTGCATTATGTACTGTGATTAGAGAAGATACCTGGCGACTGCTGGAACCCAGAAGTGGTTAGGAATCTTTTTCTGCTTATTAAATTGCTGTAATGTATCTTTTGTGTATGCTTATCTTTTGTGTATTCTTATCTTTTGTATCTTATGTTTTTATTATTTTGTATGTATGCATTGTATTTTTTTGGCATGGACATTGTAATTGGATTTTATACCTGTAATGTTCCTTATTATTATTATTATTATTATTATTATTATTATTATTATTATTATTATTATTATTATTAAATAAATAAATAAATATCGCAGTATCGCATTGTTGTAATTACTGCATCAATTGAATGATCTTAAAAAGTTAAAAATTTTCCGATGATGTGACTTTAAACATACTTACGACTTTCCCCCTTTATTTTCCTCCTGGGAAAGTATAATTTTAGGCGATTTCGTCGAAAATGCCTGTAACATAGTTCATTAAGCTTTTCACAGGAAAACTTTTATAGGTTAACCCAGTCCTTTTAATTGAAATATTTAGTTACGTAAAATTTGCCAGAAGGATGTTTTAAGGACGCCTACGTTCACGATAAAGTGTAGAAAACAAAGCTAAGTTTCACGAGTATTCGGGCATTGGAGAAGCAATTGTGTGGCCTTCTTTTATGAGGCCAGTTAATTTTTCGTCTTGAAGTGAAGTGCATTCCTAGGCCACTAACTGAATCTCACCATCGTTTTAAGCTATGTAAATTATAGGCCTAATAATTACAATGAATTATTATGTTTGTTTTCAAATATGTAAAACCTTTATAATGAAGGGTATTATTATTAGAACAGAATACCAATTACATAAATTTATTTAAAAAAAGGACTATAATCATTTATCATTCATGGGGCATAAATATCCTAACATAAGTATCCTAACAATAAAGGATAAGACACTAAGCACACCTTACAAGTAATTTATGAGTACTATTTGATGATTGTAGTACCTACTTATTATTAATATAATTATTTAATATTAATGATATCTGTAGTACCTATTTAATATTAATAATATTTTATGTACCAAAATTTATTAAATATAGAAATAGAAATGTTGAAAAGAATATATAGATAGAATGGTGGAAGATCGGCTGATGAGAAGAGCTAATGAAAACAGGCCCTTAGATAGGAAGGGAGAAAGAGGAAGACCTCCAAAGAGATGACAGAGAGTGTTCGCACATCTTCAGAGGAACGGGGAAACAAACAGGACACGTATCGTACAATAAAAGAAGAAGAAGAAAAAATAAGTTATTTTATTGATTGTATTTAACATATATACTTTTTAATGTTAATGCAATTAAGTTATGTAATGTTAAAAAATTAAAAAAAGTATACCCTCTTTTGACGACCTAAAATGCAACAGCTGTTTTACAGATTCTAGGTATTTGAATTGTGTGAATACACACGAGAAGAAAGCTGTTTCTGTACATGGAGCTTTATGGCGTTATTTTTATGTTCAATCATCATAACATCGTAGAACTTTTTATTTGGTACAGACAGTTATATAAATGTTTCACGTACCATATTTTTGTATTTTACTCTCGGTAATTTATATCTTCAGCAGAAGAATATTTCATTCCATAGTTGAGCATCGAATTGGTGAGGACTCCTTGTCGGAAGCTTTTTACTGCACAACGTTTACTTTTCTTTGTAATTATCACGTAGGCAATTTATGCATATCCCATCCCATGCACGAATTGCATACACTGTTCTGAGACATTAAAGACAAAAAACTGTAAAAATCCGCTTCTTCCCCTTTGCAGGATTTATACCCACAGTTCCGTTCAGCTCGGTTTAATTAATGTAAACTGACGGCTGAGTCGTGCACGACTGACTCAACATTATCATCCATTCTTAATGACAGAGTTTTTTCACTGCATTAATTTTTAAGCAGCTATGTTAATGCTCTTTGTACAAAAAATAAAACGTTTCACCAATCCCTCACGTAAACGTCTAGACAAGAGCTCAGGATTCGTTTTGACAGATGCAGAGCTGTTCAGTCTATCCTGAAAAAAATCTGTGATAAACTCACGTTACTACAATATTAATAAATTTCATTTTCCAATGAGGGTCAGACTTATAAGTAGACCTGGGATTTTAAGACAAATGCCTATTTTGTTCCTGATGAAATAACATGAAAATTTTTAAATATGTGGATGTTTCATGATAAATCACTTACATTTATAGAGTTTTATACATGGCCGTCCGGAAGGGGGGGGCAGGGTAGGGCCGCTGCCCCTCCCTGGATATTCTGTTTACACATAAATCTCTGAATTATATGGCTATAAGAAACTAATGTGAAATGAGACTTAAGTTTCCACATACTGTAGTTGAAGTTGTTTAGACAAAAATGAGTTGTAACTACTGAGTAACTTAGATTTGAGTATGTAGGAATAATCACTTCCACTAAACTTGAAATCATTTCTAGCCAAACAATTTTTTTAATAAAGGTAAGACAATGGAAGTATCGCATTTTATTTGAATAACATCTGTGAAATTGTAAGGGGTAGAAAATTTCATGAGATTGTCATAAGTACGACTATGGTTAATCAATTACATGGATTGTAATAATAGAAATAATAATAATAATAATAATAATAATAATAATAATAATAATAATAATAATAATAATAATAATAACAGCAACAATAATGATAGTAATAATAATAATAATAATAATAATAATAATAATAATAATAATAATAATAATAATAATAATAATAATAAAGTGGTTGTAATAGTAGCTTAGTGATGGTGGTGGTGGCCGAAATTTGTTCATTGGCCCCCCCTTGACAAAATTTCTGCGGACGCCCATGGTTTTATAGTGCCCTAAAATGCCTATTTGGACCTTTGGGACCTATTTTTACTATTTTAGTGCCTAAAATGCCTATTTTGTACATTTAAAAAAAAAATTCAACTTCTGTAACTTTTACAATCATTTAATGGACATCCCTGAATGAAAGGCAGAACAGCAGATGTTGGGGTTTTCACAGATACTTGATTTTCCAAACAACTGTCGTCAAAGGAATGCTGACTGACGAGGGAGGATTCACTCAAAACAACAAGTAGCAGGTATATAGTAAGAAGGGACATACTGCGTCAATTTTTCATATAATCCAAAACTGTTTTTGAAATGTATTTTGCAATTATTTCTGTTAAGTAAAAAAAAGATCACGTTACAGTTTAAGAGCATATTGTAGTATTTTAAAGTATATTTTCTGTCTTTACACATTTTTAAAGCTTATTTTAAGTCCCTATTTTCTCTTTTAAAAGCCTATTTACTTGTTTTGAAAGCCTATTTTAAGCGCCTAAAACTAATTTTTTTAGAACCTAAAATCCCAGGTCTACTTATAAATTAGTAAAAAATGTCCACCTTATATCCTCAGTGTAGAGGTAGAAACCCAGAGTTTTGTCATAAAATGTATTGTTTAATTAAATGATCTATTTTTAACATTTTAATTAAACAATACATTTTATGACAAAACTCTGGGATTCTACCTCTACACTGAGGGTATAAGGTGGAAATTTTTTACTAACTTATCACGTTACTACATCTGTCTACATTAAGCGTAGACAATGCGATTATCTCACTTAGAGTAATTGACTACATTGCGGGATAAGAGTCTTGAGTTGTAATACGGAAATGGTACTTAAAATCCGAAGTTTGTTGGTAGGTTTTATGGTTTTTTAACGACGGGATGTACAGCAACATAGGCCTGTGATCGTCGCCACTGTGCCGGAATTTTGTCCTGCAGGAGTTCTTTTACATTCCTGTAAATTTACAGACATGAGCCTGTCACAGTTGTGCACTCACAAATGCCACCGACCTGGGCCGGTTTCGAACCCGCAACCTTTGGCACAAAAAGCCAGCGCGATACCAACCCATGTTTGTGGAAGTAGTAGGCCATAGCTTATTACTAAGCCTACGTTTTTAAAGTAATTGATTAATTCCATCAATGCCATCGTACTTCCATCAGCGTGTATGTAAAGTCATCGGACAATTCACCCGTTAAGCAACAGGCTGTTTTTTTTAAATTCACAGGTGTTTACGCGATGAAAGTCATCAATTACCATCAGACTCATCACACTTTATGTATTAAGATTCTCAGATGACAGTCATGGAGGAGCAGAAAAACAGAAAACAGCTGTCATTGCCATAAAACGAATTGAGATTGTTTTCAACTATGAGTCATCTGAAAATTAAAACTGATTTTATTTAAAGTCGAGAAAATAAGAAACTTCCACACTAAACAAATTGCCACTGATCGATTTCACCAGAAATCAAAGCTAATGAATTGACTTTCATCAGACTATAAGTCCTCTGAAAATGAAAACTGATTTTATTTCAAGACGAAAAAATAAGAAACTTCCACACTAAATAAATCGCCACTGAGCGATTTCACCGGAAATCACCGCGCAGCCGGTTTAAAGTTCATAAAGCTCACTGTTTTGAACGGGGATCGAACCTGCGAACTAGGAAACAGAAAGTTATTGCCTTACCAGGTGTTCTTTTTAGGCATATATGCATTTTATTGTAGACACCATATCATTCAGACTTTATTCTCGTTGTTTTATAAAGTAGTATCTTTAAGAAACGACATTAATGATGGGCATACTTTACTTTTCTAAACAACGAAGACCAAACATTGACGGAGATGGTAGTCACACGTTGTTTAGTAGAATCATGATGTACAGACAGTTCTTAAGAATGTTAAATGACTACCTTAAACGCATCATTAATTTTGAAGAAAAAATCTAAAGCACTTTTAATGAAATTAAATAATCTCTCTGTGCATGGTGAGAGTTGTGAAGAGTGTTCCGAGATTTATTACATTTTTTAAAACGAAAAATTTACAGCAACATCACTTTTTCAGTTCAGCTGCTGTTTCTATATGTATGCTGTTAGTTAAATGACCGATTCAATTTAAATAGCTAACGAGAAGACAAATGTTTACTCGAGGTATGATTTATTTTTCTTTAAAAACAACAAATCCGACATTAAAACACCAAACAGTTTTGTGGTGTTCAAATCATGTTATTTTCATTTTTTGCAGGTATACAAATCGCATTGTTTACACTGGTATTATGCCAGGTGGAAATGACCAATATATACAGAATAACCTCGGGCTACGCCGAAGGATTATAAAAAAGAATAACATCGTAATAAAAGTTTGCAGTTGCCTGGGGATGTTAACGTTAAACAAGTGCAACTGCCTCAATCTGGTCCTCGTCAGGGAAAAAGCTGAATAATTTTAGTGTAAACAATTATTTTTTGTGTCCGCCATTAATTTCATTAGCTTCGATATTCTGACTCATTTCCCTGCTCCGTATCCTTTCTTCATAAAAGTTCGCAAGGATTACTTCAGTAACTTCTGAGATTTTTAAAATAAAAAAGAGTGGATAATTTACAGCATATTATCAGCGCAACAAACTTTATTCTGTGCTTAGACCTTTCGATACGTTTGTATCGTCTTCAGGGCATTTTGCTTTCGGATATAGATGTAGCCTATTATTATAATTAAGAATAAAATTTTAAAAAGGCATTGTCTTCTAGTCCTATCATTGTGATAATACAATTAAAACCTCAAAAAGTCCTATTAAAACACTAACACTGGCATATCTCCCAACTTTCTTCTTCTTCTTCTTCTTCTTCTTCTTCTTCTGTGTTCGCCCTTGTGTTGTATTTAAACATACTACAAGACAAAAGTCCACCGCTGTGGCGTCGGGGATCCTCCTCTCACGCAGCGGGCCCGGGTTCAAATCCTGGTCGGGACAAGCTACCTAGGTGAGGTTTTTCCGGGGTTTTCCTCACCTGTGAGACGAATGTCGGGTAACTTTAAGGTCCTTGTGGTCCCCGGATATCATCTGGCCGTCATTATCATCCCACCCTCGCCTTGTTTTGAATGAGTGTGTGTGGGAATGGTGTGTCTCGTCCTATGTGTTCGTGTTGTCTCGGAGGTGGCCACGGCATGGGCTGATCACTCAATTGGGGAGGCCCTCCATGTCCTTGTCTTGGAAAAAAAAGTATGTATGTGATCCAAAGATAATTCCTCTACCGACAGGTCGCGGCCCTGTAAGGCACGGGCGGCTTGGGTCGCTTAAATGTCCCTAAAAGTTAGAGGTGAAACTCAGGTAAAGATAGAAAGATACAGACAAGACAAAAAGCGAAGTTTATAAAATTACTATATGACGTCCTATATGTGAAAATAGGAACATTTACTATGTTTTCATGCAGAATTTAGATCGATCTGAATACGCCTACCGTATTGAAATTGTCATTAAAACGGGAAATCAGTTCGATCTGATCCCCTTAAAAAATAGGATCGAATCAGCCTGAGATCGTCTGCAAAAGCCATGAAAACACTACCACGTATTCAGTTCGATCTCAATACGCTAATAAGACATTTCATTGGTTCTCATTGTCCTCGCGATATTCTCGTGTAAGGCGAGATGGATTTCATTGGTCTTGGAATGTGGAGCTAGCGCTTTCTGAGGATTCTCTCGGAAACGTTGTTTTCAATATCGGATCGAAAGTTTTGCATGAAAACGGGATCGTATTGGAACTCAGAGGGGTACACCGTAGCGAAGACCTAAGGGTTGAGGAGTTGCGCTACAAACCGGACGGTCGCGGGTTCGATCTCGATGAAGTCGTTGAAGTTTTTCAATTGGCTTAATCCTTCTGGTGGCACTATGGCCACCCAGGGGAATGACTCAGCCTCTAACAGAAATGAGTACCAGGAGCAATTCTGGGGGTAAAGGTTGCCGGTGCGTAAGGCTGACAACCTTAGGTATTATTGCCCAAAGTTTCCATCAGCTCCTTGTGGTATCCTCTAGCATTTCTCCCACGGATAGTGATTTTTTAAAACGTAAGAATGCTGTTCACATCTCGTCATATCCTTTCTGCACGGCGCTGACTCACAACTAAATTACCATCTCCTTTATTGGTATAACCGTACGTCACAATGCTACCAAATGACGTGTCCATATACTTGAGATGCCTCCCTCTCCCGTGAAAAACATCTCATGGTACCGTCGCCTTAATTTGAGAAAAAAATAGTTGCAGGACTTACGTTCCACCCCTTGTATATAGCAATGAAACAAATATAGGCTTACTTACTTACTTACTCAATGGGAATAGACACTTCCTAAGCAAGCTAAAGGAATATTATCTATTTTATGGAATCCGAAGGTTCATTGCCCCGCTTACCTGGGCCCGCCATTCAACCCTATTCTGTGCTAACTCCATCCAACCATCCCTCCCAAATCCTACTTCTCTTAAATCTATCCTAATATTGTCTAGGTCTTCCAAGTGGTCTTTTCCCTTCGGGTCTGCCTTTTGAGATACGTCTTTCCTACCCCATGTGCACAACATGTCCAGCCCATTTGATCCCGTGTGATTTAATTACCCTTACCATATCCGGTGAAGAATACAGGTCCTGAAGCTCGTCGTTATGCAATTTTCTCCAGTCCCAATTTTCATCTCTCTTAGGCCCAAATATATTTTCTTAAATTTTAGTTTAAAGCCAGTATCTCCTTGTTAAATGTTATGTGGCACCTTTAACCTCATTGCTCTGAACTGGTGCTATTGAGGATACAAACTAAAACCATTGCTCCACGATTATTGAATATTTATCGTTTGTGACTGGAGCTTACTGCAGGGGAAACCACAGTGCACGATTGAAAAGGAAATGCTTGTTTGTCTCCAACTGTCCTTTTAAAAGCAGTGAAGCCATTAAGTAATCAGTGAACATTTTAACGATGCTGTGGCGATGATGTGTGTTACATATGAGCCACACAATCACACAATAGCTTTTACTGTTTCTTTTTACTTTTTTTTATAGCAGCGGTAGGAAATGAAGATGACTGGGGAATGCTTTCAACAGCGTGCTGGCAAGGGTATGTCCCACCTCAGCCTCCTCAGAATGTTATGCATTTAAAGCTATTGAAAGCAGATTACGTAGATCTTAAATTAGTAGAAATAACTTTTACGGTGAAAAGAGGGTGAATATTGTCAATTTTTGGCTTAAAATTAATATTTTTAAGTTAAAAAAGATACCATCCATATTAATGTATAAGTAGAATATGTTACAGCGCCCTCAGGTAGCTCTACGTATCCTTATTTATGCGATATTTAAATTGCTGCACTAGTTAATGTTCAAAGATTATTACACTAAAAACAAAAAGTATTTTTAAAATTAAACCGCCTTCAAATGATTATTCCTAAAAAAAAAAAAAAGAACAAACAAACAAACAAACAAAAATGATATTGAACAAGACTAGATTTTAAAAGGCTGACCACTTCTAAGGAGGCATAATGTACATATTTTTTATTTAAATTGCTTGAAAATTTTAAAGACTTTTCTGCATAGTCTTATTTTTATTGCATTTATTTACACAGTACTAAAACAAATGGGTTCAATTGAATGAAGGAGGCTGTATTTTTTATTGTACGCCCAATAGAGTTTGGCTAAAGAATGGTCAGTTAAAAATTAGTAAATATTTGAAAAATAAAAATAAAAATGTGTGGGATGATTTTTAAAAATTGAGATACGTAGTGAATATAATTCTTTTTAACAGAAATGATTAAAAGGAGCAATCCTGGGGGTAAAGGCACTTGGTGAGTAATGCTGATATGTTACTGCCTTCATGCTCGGTAAATATCTAAATCTGTGAACTTCAATATCTTGGAATCCTACAAGCTTTGAAGCCTATATAAGGATCAAACACACATTTACAAAATGTTATAATTATTAAATTATTGTAATATTGTAGTATTGTAATATTGTAATAATGTATGTTAAATCTTTTTCCTCCCATACACAAACCGCTAACCATTAATATCTAAAGGAATGTACCTGAGAGCCGCCTGATGGTCCCGTAGTTAGCGTCGCTGGCTAAGGATTAGCAGTTCGATCCCCGGTACCTCTTCGGATTTTTCTGAGGTAGGGAGGTCTGGAACGGGGTGCATTCAGCCTCGTGATACAAACTGAGGAGCTACTTGATTGAAAAATAGTGCCTTTAGTCACGGAAACCATCATTAACGGCCGTGGGTGTCGGCATGCTGACCACATGCCCCCAATCTTGCCATCTGCCTACGGGAGATGACGCTGCGATCGGATGGTAGGTCTAGTCCCTCTAGGAACGTAGCGTCTCGGAACTTAGAACGTGCCTGAACTGCGGTTTTATTTCATTTCATGAGACTAGATAGGTATGTTCCTAGGGAAAAATTACACTACTTAATACATGCTTTCTTTTTTTATCAGCTGTTTAAGTTTTTTTTTTTTGGCCCATTTCAATATAATGTTGGCATGTTAAGCTTTGAGTTTAAGATAATCGAACCGATATTGCATTTTTTTTAGGGAGCACGGTCGGGAGTTTCCCTTGTAAGATGGACAGATAGAGGTATGTAAACATGGATGCAGCTGAGAGCCTTCCTGCTTCAATCCCAGGTCGCAGTTGTGTGAGCTGTTGAAGAAGTAGGCCTACTAATTCCTAGATAAGAAGCTTAGTTCTCGTACAGTCCCCTTCAAAAGTTTGTTTATTCTTTTCATAATCCCTGTTTTCATTTCATGTTTATGTGGATATTAAGCAAGATAAAAGTAAAACTTGACAGAATGGTCAATACACTGATTTCTTCCATGCATTTAATGATATAGAGGCGCACAGGCATACCAACTCGAGGGTCGTCCGTATTTTGATATTTCAGACTCACTTAACATTGAGTGCAAATTTTCATATTTATCGGCTCAGTAATACTTTGGTTCATGGTTCAAAGCCAATTGACTTCCATGGCAAAGTTTTACCACCTGGCAGGAGCCATCCGTAATTAAATTAAGAAATCTGAATAAATTTGCTCATGCAATAATGTCGAAAGAAGAGCTACGAAGTTGACGGTTACCTGATTATTTAGAATTTTAGATTATCACCAAGATGTTAAATCATGAATCGTAATGAATAATAATTTATTATCATTTTCAGATATAACTCGAAATATAAAAATACCAACTGGGGTGTAAAAGAACAAAATACCTTTATTTTATCAAACTTTTGTTCATTGTTATTGCTTATATTTTACTTTGATATTACGAGATCAACTTGAATTCCCTGAAAATAATAATCCAATTCAATAATGGCATTTTCAGTAGTAATCACTTCACTATCCTCTAGCGGTCTGACCGGCAACTACTTTAAGGATGTTTCATGAAATAGCTCAAAGGCATAGCCCATCAAATAAGTAGTAATAATAATAATAATAATAATAATAATAATAATAATAATAATAATGATAATAATAATAATAATGTTTTATTATGCCTGGCAGACTCAACCAGGATAAATACAAAATACATTAAAAGAAATCTATAAAAACTAATACAATAGATATTACACATAATAATAAAAAATGCTAATAATAATAAGTTTGGTGAAATAAAGAGGTCCTAAGAGGAATATAATAATATTAAAAATAACAACAATAATAATAGGCCTAACAATACTAAGGTTGGCGCATCACAATAAACTGAACCTTATATCCGCTGGCCTCTAAAAACGGATTTCCTTGTCCTTCGGCGAAGTTAAAATTATCTTGATTTTTATGAATGCATTACTGCCAAGAAATGTGTTTTCTTCTGAAGTTATTCGTACAAGAATTAAGTGGGGAGCCAAGAAAATACAATTAATGCAAGCACTAAATGAGTAAAAAACTATGTGTATTCATAATGTAAAAAGTAATTAAAACTAACGACTTAGACACATACATCACCGAATAATGCACTTCTGTCGCAACGACTATTATCCATTCATAGACTGTGAACATGGGCGGATACGGCGATCGTTAAAAAACCACAATTGTCTTTGAAACAATAGCTGCAGTATATTTTATATACATCAACCGGGATATTAAAAATCCAAGAGAAATTGGGGTATCAAATTTAATGTTCCCAACAACCTTTTTGTTTTATGATCTCTTCTCCATGCCCATCATTCTGGTTTTTATGATGAAAAGAATGGCTATTCAAGATTAAAAAAGAATCTATTATCGTATACACTATTGTCATATTTGCTCACGTGATGAAAAAAATTGTTTTCGTAATTATTATTTCTCCCCATGATACGTCTTTTCAGTTGGTTGATCATGCTGACATTGAATAAATACGGGGAATGAAATACAATACGAAACGAACAAATAACTCTGTGGCATTTTTCAAACTCGGAAACAAAGTCCCTTCATGGTAAAATTCACTCCTGTCCTGTGTGGTGAATCGTTGCTGGGTCCGCTGAAAATGAAAATTTCACATTATTGATATTTGTTACAACGGGTCAAGTCATCCGGAATTTTATTTTTAATCCGTAACATCTCCGGTTTCCTTGAAAACCTTTGTATTGTTTCATGTTGAAATTGGAAGTTAACTCTATAGTGTTATTCACATGTGTAAATACTCGCAGAACTGTGACAATTACGATGATGGACCAGTTATTTGATAAACACCAACAGTGGTACAGTACGCACAGTAGGACTACATGTTGGATTTGACTTTATATAGCCATCTTACAAAAATCTGTGAAAATATCGACTAATGCATGTTAAATGGTGGAAAGAAGGCTTATAATTGAGGATATTGTTTCCTGAACTGTCAAACGGCTTTCCATCTTTCAAAAATATATATATATCTCTCTCTCTCTCTCTAACTCCTTCTCTCTCTAATCTCTCTAACACACACTCTCTCTCTCTAATCTCTCAAACTCTCTCTCTCTCTCTCTCTAATCTCTCTAACTCTCTCTCTCTCTCTCTCTAACTCTCTCTCTCTAATCTCTCTAACTCTCTCTCTCTTTCTCTCTCTGCTTGTATTGCCCTGATTTTTATGCCCTCTTTGCTTCGTCCACCTTTGCAATTTTTTCTCCATCCATTCTTTGCAATTTTGCTCCCCAAATCAAATAGTAAAGCTCATTCACCCCCTGTATTTTGTCATGTTCATTGCTTTACATAAGATATTATTCTTGCTGCACCTAATCGTTTTTGCTTTGTTTTTATTCATTATCAATCCAAAATCATCTTCTAATTGACCATTCACTCCATTCAACAGTTCTTTCAGGTCTTCTTCGTTTTCTGATAGCAGAACAATATCATCAGCAAATCTGAACAATTTCACGCATTCCCCTTGAACTTTTATTCGTTTTAGGCCTATACATTTCCTTCAATTCCTTCAGTGCTTCGTTAACATATAAATTCATCTTTCACCTTTATTACAGCTATCGGATTCTTTATGTTATAAACTATATTTGTATTTTTTATTTGTTACATACATACATTATTACATTTCATTATTTACATTATTTCACATTTAGTACAAGTAGAAACAAAAACCAACAGAAAATACTATTTCTATTTTAGCATTTAAAATGAAAGGTATGCCCCTAGATAAGCAAAGCTCGTGGTTAGGGGTATAATAGATTAATATAAATCTATTTATATATCAATGCACAGTATACTACAAACGGAAATTATAAATGTATGAGTGCAATGTATATAAAATAATTTTGCATCATTAACCAATAGTTTATATAGAAAATACAAAAAACGGAAAAATATTTTTTTTTAAATAAATTGGGTTGAAACATTGAAAGATAAAACAAAATTAAAGTTGTGCTATTAATCTATAAGTTATTATTATTTCTAATTTATTCTGTCACTACAGATTGTAATATATTCAAAGAATACAATACTAACTAAACAAAGGGGAAAATCAGAAATAAACGAAATGCACATTGAAATCATTGAAAAGGAGCAAAATAAAAGCAAGCAAAATAGAAACATTAAACAACACAAAACAAAGCTGCATTGAATGAAATTTGAAAACATTAAATAAAACAAGAAAGCAAGAATTACGTTAATTAAATGAAAGCAATATGTATAAATGCAAAATGTCTACATTATCCAAAAGAATGACCATGTAAATGGTTTGGGATGATTCGGATAGAGTCCCTCAAAACAAGAAGGCCTATTTCACAAAATATACCTAGGTAGATGTTTACTTAGTGAAACTGATTTGCAGAAGACTATGAAAAGCTTCGTTATAATACCACGGCTACCAATCATTAGTCCGATGACAAAGACCTTTATATTGAACTTATTCTTAAAATATTGAACCGAGCGTTCATTTATTTATTTATTTATTTATTTATTTTTTTTTTATTAATTTATTTATTTATTTATTTTTTTTCCCCTCGCAGTCAACCTCTTGCGGCTGCTTGGAATCTCGTTCAAAGCGAGACATTCTCAAACGCAGGCTTTTTTATTTTCTTTCTGAAACTCCTATTTTGGACTAAGGAGTACCTGAAAACGTTCTTGAAAACCACGAAATGGAATTTCTGTATCTAACACCTCTTCTGCTTATAGCACCTACGAGTAGAAAAACTAAAACGTTCATTAATAGTTCAAGAAAATATTGTCCGTATGCCTAGAAACACAAAAACACATAATAAGGAAGAAATCTAAAACGCCCACTCATTTCTGTTTTAAAATTAAAACTAGGTTAATGGCAGAAAATTACAGCTTAACATCATAGAAGCCAAATAGCCCCTTCATATTATCAAACATGGACAACACTGACACGGGATAATAATAGTGGTACAAGTTTTTTGTTTCTCAAAATAAACTTCCCCGCATAACCTCGGCGACCCCTTCATTTCACGGTTCCCTGTTACAGTCTTTTGTTGTTTTTCATCTTGTTGTTCCATGTGGTTTCTCACCATTTGCCCATCAATCAAGTTGCCAAGCCCCGGCTACCGCCAACCCCCTTTTTTTAACAGGCAGTTAATTTCAGTCACAAACTCTTAAGACATAGCGTCACTAGGAAGTGTTTTGTAGTTAGTGGTCACCCCACATGTGGCCACATTATAATTATTGCTCTATAATTAACTCGTGTATATTTTACCTTGGATTAGGCATAATTGTATACTTATTAAGTGCCAGAATGGTACTGTATTAGATTGTGTGGGGGACGGGAAAATGTATGCCTTTCTGCCCGCCCGTTTGTCTGTACGCGCAATAACCCAAATACGCTTTATCCGATTCTCATGAAACTTGGTATACGCATTTATAAAGTCCATGAGAAAAAGCCTACTGATATTGGACAACATCGGTTGACCGGTACCGGAGGTCCAATTTAGTGCCTATTTTATGGTAATATATTAGAAAGATATGATCAAATGTAAATCAGTTCTCATGGCAACATATTGTTTTACAGTATTCATATACGGCGTTGGAAGTTGTAATAAAGGTAGCTTTGACAAATAATATTACCCACATATTCCTTCACATATACTTATCAAACTAGACCTTTATTCTCCTTAAGCCCTGGTTAATGTATCGATCTAGAGCTTAATTCAGAAATCGATTAAAAATTAACTTATTTTCTGCATATCATAATTGTACTTATCCCTGATACATCAGTTTACCTGATTTTATTACTATATCATTAATCTTTGTATACTCTTTACCTTGCACTAGGCATAATTACATATTTTTTCCTCCTCATAATGCAAGAATTTTAGTGGAGCAATGTTTAAGAGATGCTTACGTTTTACCTTCCGTTGAAGTAATAGGGCATTTACAGAATCTCCATAATTCTAGGGAATGATGGAGTGATTGGTTGTCATAGGCGTACCGAGGGGGGGGGGGGTTTGGGGGTTTGAACCCCCCCCCCCCATTGATTAAAAAGAGGAAAATTGTATAATTTTTTTAAGTCTGCCCATAAATTACTTAATACAAGTATAAAGCTTGGGAAGCTTAAAACTCGTTATTTTGCGTCTTAATAATTAAAATTTTCCGGGGGTGAACCCCCGGAAGCTTAAAACTCGTTATTTTGCGTCTTAATTTTTAAAATTTTCCGGGGGAGTCCCCGGAAGCTTAAAACTCGTTATTTTGAGTCTTGATTTTTAAAATTCTCCGGGGGAGGGCCCCCGGAAGCTTAAAACTCGTTATTTTGCATCTTAATTTTTAAAATTTTCTGGGGGAGGACCCCCGGACCCCCCTCTCCCTGGGGGGTATTCCATACCCCCCAGACGTTATAACCCCCCCCATATGGTCGGCCTGGTTACGCCTATGTTGGTTGTGAATGACTGCGATGGGATTGTTCTTTAGTTGTGGCCTTCTATTTAAATACAAATTTGATACGAAACAGTGACATGAATTTTTCTTCCTCTGAAGACGGTTAAAGCAATTTTATAAGTTCAACTTCTGAGTGAGTTGGACGACTCGATAAAATCGCAATCATTCGGCAGGTCAAGAATTCAATTCCAGTAGGCCAACCACTCCTAATGTAGAAATTTTTGGGATTTTTTCTACTCACAAATGCGATTTTACTTTATATTAACTCCGAATGTTCCTTGTAATTGTCCTTTGCGCTTGCGTTGTCCTAGGTAGACCTTATGCTAAGCAGAAATAAAAATACACGACTTCTATTAATAGCCCCTCACGTGTCCTACCTAGTATTGACCCAGAGCTTCTTCCGTCTCCTGAATGTATTGGTGAGTAATCCCTTTGAAAAAGAGGGTAAGTGGATTAAGAAACATTCCGGTACAGAATTAGTGGTCGCATTCAGGGAGTACACGCTCAATTATCGCATCTCAAGCAAAGTCATATTGCTTGAGAAGCAAGACTTAAACTCTCTCATTATGAAAGAGATTTTAGATAGATTTGTACGAGTTTAGGAGTTCGTGTAGCATCCTTTAAATAAAATCGTTAGAGCCATTTCCAACTAAATTTTCTTTCATTCAATCAATGCTTTTCAATTATGCTTTTCAATTCTTACAGTTTCTGTAGCCTATTTCATCGGATCCTATTGTTTTGTGTGTTTTCCTTCTAGGAATCTGGATACTTTTTAAACGACTTTTCTGCGAAGAAAAACTTGTAACGATGTTTCAGAATGTGCGCCGGTTAAAATCGGTGATAAATGCCTATACTGATGAATGATTTGAGATTTTCCAGGCGTATAATCTGATTATATTGTCTCGGGGTGCTAGCTAGGTGAGTACTTCGGTAGACTCCGACGTTTCAGAGGACTCAGAGACATCAGTAATCCTTGAAGGTGGAAGTAGCACGAACCTCTGAAACGTCGGAATCTTCCAAATACTCACCCTGCTAGAAATCCGAGAACGGTATATTCATATGACCATATTGTTTCATAAAATGTTTAAAAATCCTGTGTTACTACAAAAGGTTTTTGGGGGGGGGGATACAAACTCCTACCGTAAAACAACGCTATCACTCAAATGGACAAAAGACAATAATTCCGTCAGATATTCAGTTAATTCAAATGTTAGCTTCTTTCAACCTGTTTTAGTGTGGACAGTAATGCATCATTTTCTATTTACCTCGTACGTTATCAAATAAACAAGGTATTACTCCGACTTCTGTTTGTATGAAAGGGAGAGGGAAAGAATTAACTTAAGTCTACCTTATTACGTCTTTAACAAGGTTCTCTGTTACTTGGCAGTCTCCCATGGCAACTATTCTCATTTCGGAAACCTAATACAGGACAGTCACTCGAGCCAGTTCAGGGCTCCGTTTACCTCATCTGATGTTTTTACAAAGTAGCTCGTGACGTGAAAACTCCAGGATTACTGTTTCACTGTAATATACTCTTCCTGGTATGTGGACAGTAGTACGGTCAGCGGAATCTTAAGAGCTGTCTTAAAAAATCCCTTTAGACAGGCCTACAGGCTGAGGTAGATTTCGAAGTGCTTTTGGTTTCATTTATTGTCACTGCGCATCACTCTTCTTCTTTAGCCTAGGCATGACAAACCCGCAATAATAACTGCAAAAAAGAGGAACGAGCACTTTTTCAAACATTCAAATCTCGCCTTATATGAGAGCTATCGAGAAACAAGTTATTGATTTGCAGAGTAGGCCTACTCATCAAGAGCTTTTCAATGATACCCCACAAAACATGGTTTCAAAAATTTCGAATTTTCATCTCCCCATCCCCCACCACCATCGTACTCCCAAAACCCCCGAATCGTTGGTGGCACTGTGAACTCCATAGGGAGTACTGTAATTTATTCCAACAAAGTTTCCCTCTATACTTCATAGGGGCCGAGATATAATTTTTTAAAAATTTCAACTCCCTCCCCGACCCCCTCCTTGGGTCAATTTTGCTTATTAACGAATAGGTCCGAACTATTTGGCCTTGAAATAACATAATAAAATTTGGTTCAATTTATCTTCAAAATTACGGCCGCTAGCGTGTAAAGATATATATATATTACAACAAAAATTTTGAACGGGCGGTGGAGGCATGAAACGTAAAGATATGAAAGAATTTTTCGAAAGTCATGACATGGTATCGATTGCAATAGGCAGATTTTTCTTCGAAACCTACTTAAAATCAAAGGAATTTAGCTTATTACGTACCTATCTTTGGCGACTTGTAGCTAAATTCATTTCTGTAAAATTTGTAATACGACCATTTTGACCAAGGTGAATGAGGAAAGGTTTATTATTATTATTTTTATTATTATTAATATTATTATTATTATTATTATTATTACCAAAGCAACATTACAAGCCATAGAAATGGATTACTAGAGAAGATCAGCAAGAAATTAGGGATGTAGGGAAGTTTAGTTTAGTTTAGTTTACAATGAGTAATAAGAGTAATTTATTTAGAAAGGAAGGAAATAAAGGCAAGGAAAGCTTAAGGAAATGAACTGGAATAGTACAATACGTTAAGAAAAAAGTACACATATACAAATAATGTAATGAGCGGTTAGTGGTCAACTTTTCAACTAATCTCATATTGAGTGTTCGACAGCATGGACTCGGATTTTACTGGACAACTTAGCAATTCCTATCCTTGGTTTATTCATAGTTCAATATACTCCCAGCGGCACAAAGAGTATCTAGCCTACTCCAGCCGTATGTAACGTAGAAAACAAGTACACCCAGTTCCCGGTTTACTCATGGGAATACAATTAGGTCCTGTCCCATAATTCCATTCTAAAGTACTGCATACATATAGGGGCCTAATTATAAGTTAGCTATTTCCTATTTCTAGTATCTAATAAAAATATTAAGTTTCCTCAGCGTCAGTAACATTATCATTTTTGTAATTAACATTCTTTCTCCTTTACTAGGCAGTTAATTAGGAAAGGGGGAGGAACTAGCTTCCCCCTGTGAAAGACAAACTAAAATCAGAACAAAATGAGGAGAAACCCACATGTGCAAGTAGCCATATCTCGAAGATAACGTTTTCGTAATGTATTTTTAATGAGTAGTAGGCCTATAATAATGAGCTAATGGAAGTTCCAACCGAGTAATTTTTAAAACATTTATGAAGATATCCTTTGATTAACATCAAAACGAAGCTTCTATTGTAATTCTAGTCACTTTCTTTCCTGAATATATGCTAAGTAGTATACAAAAAACAGCAGCAAGATGAGGGGTCAATCGATATTACCTCAAATAATGACTGTATCAGGGGTTCTTAAGAGAAGCTGCAGAATCAAGTAATTCAGAAAGGTATGGATTAGCAACTCCACTTACCTGAAAAAAAAGAAACAACGATTTTTAATAAATTGTAACACTTAGAATGGTACTTGGAAAAAGTCCTTCTCCATATGTGGCTTCTAGAGAGGGAACAAGATACATTTTTACACAAACTGCACGGTCCATAAACTTATAGTTTATACTAAATTTATATTTTTAAAGTACACGTCGATTCCCTCCAACTATGTCAGTCGATCACAGAACTGAAAGTATATTATATTTATATATAGTATGAACAATATTGTATAATCTCTGTACTAATTTGTATGCCCCCTCTTTTTTCAGAACCAGCATAATCGTGTGGTGACGCAGATGGGGGTGAGTAAACAGATTTTATTTTAGCTCACTGAGGATTTACATAATGGGTTTATTCTGGATAGACTAAAACTATTATATTGCTTACTTTTTTCATACGACAGTTCCGAGAAATAGTTCAGTAGTTAAATATTAATAGTCGTTAAACCAGAAGTTTCACCCAAACCTAATGATGTGACGTGAGTCGTCTACGTCAATAAAATGGATGGCGTTTTGGGAAAATCCGGTATAAAACACAAACAACATCCCTAAATACCAGAAAGTTTATCGGTAGTGTCACCTCCTTAAGAAATTATAAAAGAATTTTTATACTTTAAGTTATTGGGTATTTGTAATCAAGAAAGAACCCCCTTCAGCTGATATCGTTTCACAGTAGATTCATTTTATATTAAAACACCTATTCATACTGTACTTTATATTAATTCAATCTGCAAGCTCTCGTCAGATGACGTCATGAACCCGGGGTACGTACCAGAATAGACGTTATGTAAAATTAATTAAGTGGAAATATTTTATTACTCTTTCCTCATGAGAAATCAAAGTAATGCTGCATCTCTGGGATTCCACATCACTCACACATGTGATCCAACCTCCAGGCTGTGAACATTATTCACATTATAATAATTTTTCTCTTACTCTACGACCAAGGATTCATTGTAACCTAAATGGATGACAATATTACAGCAGGAGTGCGTTTCAAGTCACCGTTTCTCTTAGGTCTCTCATGCCATCGCCTATTTTAACCTGCTGCTTCTACAGTTTCTGCATTCCCTTAAGGCAGCGTTTCTCAACCTATGGTCCGCGATGATGGTGCAGATGGTCGGCAGACATAATTTTAAAAAGTCATAAAGCAAGTGGAAAGTAAAGAAGTAAATTTTTTTCACATATTTCGTTATAATAACCTATAATTAATACCCCAAATATTAAGAACATCCTTCTTTTAAAGATGGGATGTAAAATTAGGGGTTCGTAAATTTTTTTAGACATTTTAGAGGTCCTCGGGTTCAAAAAGGTTGAGAAACGCTGCCTTAAGGGAACAAGATGCTCTGAGATTTTGAAAAATCACACTTTTTTTAAGCTTAAAAGAAACTGAAAAGGGAACAGGTAGGAAAAATCAGGAAGGGAATTCAGTTGTATCCATACAGGGTGTTAACGAATAACGCCGAAATATTTTACCTGTGTATAGAGGGGACATAGACAAGGAACTTTTTTCAGAAGATTTGTTCTATGTATTCAATTTATCCTGTTACAGCATAAAATCTTCCAGGGCATGGCAGCCACTGACTTCTAACATTGAAAAAAAAAAATGAAAAATGCAAAACAAAGGAACTTTGCTGTTAACACTGGAGTTATGAATAACAGAACTAATGCAGTAGCGGCCAGCCATTTGATTAGTTTGTAAATTATGCAGATTATGAAAACACTAAATTATGATATAGCTGTTAATGAATGATTAATAATCATGTTTTGATCGATCACTAAAAAGGCACGAAGTCAATTTAATGGAAATTTTAACCCTATTTCGTTTCGTTATTGACATATGAGTACCAAATTGTAATGACTTTAATGTCCTGTAGCATATATATTTTACATCACAGAGCAAAAATATCCTAATAAAAGTTGTTGTCCATGTCCCCTCTATACACAGGTAAAATATTTCGGGGTTATTCATTAACACCCTATATACTTCCAGTACTTTTACGCCATCGTTTGCTCAATAAAATATATATTTTTATAATTACATGCTTATTAATGTACTTTTTATCTTCATGTTTTGTAAGATGGTCGAAAATGGAGTGTTTAACACAGGACGCCATTGGGGAGCTGAAATCTGAGGCGGGTGACAGATTCAATTTTGAAAAACTAACCTTTTTAGTTTCCGCAATAAAAACTTAATTCAATAGTATATACTGCCACAGGCAGCCACTTTTGAAATAAACAATATTATTGAATATTTGTATTTACTCGGAGGCGTGTCACGTGAAACAAAAGATTACGGATATTCATATTATTTAAAACAGTCATACAGTTGCTGTACATTTATTGATAAACCCTAGGCTCGCTACTGACGAGTTTCAGATGGATATAGCTTAATGTTATCTCAATATTTATTTTATTTTATTTATTAATTTATTATTATTACATTATTACTGCATACATAGAACTGCAAATACAAATACAAATACATATTTATACAAGTAAAATAAAACAATTTTCAAATTTCAAAAGTAACTACAACTACTATTTAAAATGAGGAAAATAAATATAGGCTATATCTTCACAAGAAGTATTAAATTTAGTAATACGCCCGAATGAGCAAGACTGCTAGTGCTCGGGTGCCGTTTCAAAAATATCAAAGTGAAGAAATAGTCCAGTCAATGAATGCCGAAATGAATAGGAAATGAATTCGTGAAAAACCCGGAATTTTATTTCTTGTTAGAACTGAGGGAGGGAAAATCAATTTGATCTCCATTTCTCAGCTGAAGTGCATTAGCAAGGTTCGATTTCCGGTGCATAATGACAGATCAGGGGTTTAAATTTCTGCCTCATGAAACATTCAGACTCAATGTGTGCAATTTTAATGGGATGTTACATTCACCATGATTAACACATCGGGGTTCCATATTAAGGGGATATCAACTACAGTGACTGCTGTCATATTATAGCCCACAGTGCGTGTTATGTGTTTATTAGCATTATTAATGACTATGTATGTGTTACGAGAAAAGAACGTGTTATTAACAATGAATAACTGTGCTTAATAGACTGAAACGTACCATACAGTATAGCCTAAACAGGTCTCTCTCTCGAACAGTGATATGTGCATTAAACTAACTCTGAACCGACTTGATGAAATGGGTTTTAAGAAAAAAAACTGAAAACGTTGAATATTTTAAAATGTGTGTGACTTTTGGAACGTTAGGTATAATTAGCTCGTAACATTAAGGAGAAGAATCGTGAAAATAAACGGGACATTTTTTGGTACGTATCTTCGTCAGGAACTTCATACCTGTCTAGATAATATACCTGTTGATAAGGCTGATCGACTCTGTATTCTTCCTTTAAAAGTTTTCCTAAATTAGCAGAGGGAATGTAATGGTTTCTTTCACATTATCTCTAATTTGCCCTACGAGAAAAGATAAGCACCTAAAACCCTAACCCTGATAATTACTAATCGTACATTCATGGGACTTTGTGTTGTCCTTAGGATTAAGTGATAGATAAAGGGCTAATCCACCCCGGTAACAAATCCGTTGGGAATATCACTTTAAGTGATCACAAAGGTTTGCTCACGGCCCGATGCGACTCGATGAACCTACCAATAAAAATAGTAGAATCTATTCCTTTCCAATTTTGAAGACTATTCCACTCATACGCCGCGTATTTGATATTGACCAATAACGTTTAACAATTCCTCGGAAATAGACCAATCAAGATCGTTTATCTTATAAAATGCTTGCTATTAATATGAGGATGCTATTTTATCTGATAAAATCGTCAGCTCATTACTGGACAAGTAAGGCATCAACATTAATAACATTAAGCAGCACGAAAACAGATAATTTTATACAACAAAACTTGTTTTGAAATTAAAATAATATAAATGTCCATTGAATAAAAACACAATTTCGATTCGGTGTAAGGCAGTTCGTGTTCATTTATAGCGTTTTGATGTAAGCAACTACAACGACTCCTTCCATCTTATAATTCGAACTATTGGCAGCATTGGGAACGCGGATCGATTTATCGGCTGACAGAATATCGAAATCAAAGTAAGAAAATAATTATTATTTATAAAATCCGTTATAGTTTATTCGTGGAATAGTCTTAATAAATTCTACCCGAGGTTACGAGTTTCATCAGAGATATATATATATATATACCTGTATATATAAACTCGTCATCTCTCATGGGATTACCTATGATAAAAAGTTCCACTATAATTCATTCATAGCCTATATTGCCCCGCACCTCACTCCTATATATTCCATATGTAAACTTCACTACGCGAAGAACAAGCGATTTCGCTAATTTAAAATAGAGAAAACTAAGTTTCCTAAAAAGTAATTACAACGCAAAATGTACACTCTTCACGTTATTATAATAGACGTGGGCGTGCCTTGCTTTCATTTTCTGATATTTCAACAATATGAACTGGGTTTCTGTTTATCTGTTTTATACCCTTTCATCAGTAACTTGAATAGATTTAAAATTGTTCCTATCTTAAACTCAGTTTGCCTACATGAGCTTTGTTCTGCTTCATTGGGTTATGGGCATAAAATCGAATCAAAGAATAATGGCTACTACGGAAATGCACAGCGCAGATGGGGGAATACAATAAAAAGCTTTTAAAGGAAAAATTTCTCTCTACCTATGCGAAAAATCGTGGAATGAAAATCGTTTACAGATATTTCTCATAACTGAAGTTAAAAGTATATTGCAGTCAATTCCAACTTCGATTGTGAATGGGAGGTCCGATTTAGGACACGGTTGCATTTTGAAATTTCTTTTCGAAATGATCTCGAGTGAGAGAGAGAGAGGGGGAGAGAGAGAGACTTAGAGAGGGGGACAGAGAGACAACAGTATGAGATAAGACATAATTTTTCGTGAAAAGTAGACAGCAGTAAGTGTGTGTGTGTGTGTGTGTGAGAGAGAGATAGAGAGAGAGAGAGAGGGAGACTTAAGAGAGGGGGACAGAGAGACAACAGTATGAGATATGACATAATTATTTCGTCAAAAGTAGACAGCAATCAAAGCAGTACATCAAATGTTATGCACATACCGATGTTAACTATTAGCAAATCTAATTGGTTTCATGTATTTAATTGCTCTTAGAATGAATATTACTATCGAGTAGTTGCAATTTACACAGTGACTGGCAGTATAGAGTCACAATAGAGCTACCAATAACTTCCTATACAGAATGAGATGGCCTACTCTTCTCTATTTGTAACGAGGATAGCGCTCAAGGACCATTTCCCGGTTATTATTGCCTATGGCCTAATCAACCGGTGTTTGAACTCACGTGCATGTGGACCTAATATAATGAAATCATATTAATTCAATATTGACTGAGCAAGAAGGCACACATTCAGTAGTTTCAACAATCATAATATGATAATATGAATAAGTACCCCATGAAGTAGTAGATAGACCTGGGATTTTAGGCTCTAAAAAAAACTTCGTTTTAGGCACCTAAAATAGGCTTTTAAAAGATAAAATAGGCACTTAAAATGTGCTTTAAAAATGTGTAAATAGATAGAAGATAGACTTTAAATTATTACAATATACACTTAAACTGTAACATGGTCTCTTTTTTTACTGCAAGAAACGTGTTATACCTATTTACAGAATTAACTGCAAAATTAGGCATCATGAACTATATTCACTTAAACAGATGTTCTTTCACTGGTGGCTTGACACAATAGTCCTTCCCCCTTAATCCTCCCCCTCCCTCGTCAGTCAGCATTCCTTTAGCGACAATTGTTTGGAAAAACAAGTCTCTGTGAAAACCCACCTCTTTCTTTTCTGCTTTTCATTGAGGAATGTCCATTATGAGATTGTAAAAATTACAGAAGTTGAATTTTATTCTAAATGTACAAAATAGGCATTTTAGGCACTAAAATAGTAAAATAGGCTCTAAATGTCCAAATAGGCATTTTAGGGCACTATAAAACTCTATAAATGTAAGTGATTTATCATGAAACATCCACATATTTAAAAATTTTCATGTTATTTCATAAGGAACAAAATAGGCATTTGCCTTAAAATCCCAGGTCTATTACTAATAAGATTATGATGTTAGGCAAATGTCTATTTTTACTTTCTCTGCCCGGTACCATACATACAGTAGGTAGAGGAAGTATTGTGTTTTTTCTTATGCTGAGCTTTCAGCATTTGTAGGCCTTTACCATGTTTTGAGATCAACTTCCAAAACTGAAAATTTTCAAAACATGTCTGTTGGCGTACCTTTCGTGTCTATGAGTAGCATTGCTCATAATGTTATATTTGATTACGTTTCTTCTGGGGTGCTGACGGCTTCTCTTACTTTTACTACCATTTACTAATTTTTTTTCGAATTTTGAAAACGTCTTGATCGAATTAGTTTAAATTTTGTGTACTAAATGGATATTACAAAGTGGTAAACTTTTACTTGAAACATTCTTTCCAATAAATTACCCTCATCTCATCCGAAAAACTCATGCTTTAAGCGAAAAGGTATAATAAGGTTTAGTTAGACAGCTACCGAAATTCAGACGCTTACTCTTAATTAGGATATCAAGTTTATTGATGGTAAAAAATTAAACAACAATAATTAAATAAATATTCACATGTAATGTAAAAGGTGTCAATTGAATGCAGTTTTGATATTTCAGTTATTTTCATTTTCCTGCTGAGCTTTATCGTTTTTAATTTTTAATTTCTACCTATGCTCAGTGTAATTTTGAAGCCTAAATGTCTATTTGACTTTTACTGCCTATTTCTATAATGTTCCGTCTAAATATTTTTGTGTGCTTTATCACCTTTAGTTTCTTTAAATACTGTCACCCTATGGTAAATTTATTCTATGGAAAGAAATTTCCCCACGTATTGGGATCAATTTATAATAACCAAACAGTATTTCCATTATTAGGCCTATTTGGTTGAAATTGATGTTTTAAACCAACAAGAGACCTAAATTCCAGTCGTAATTTCTCATGTCAACTATGGCAGGAAATTCTGAATGGGATTAAAGTTTTTTAACAAAAAATAAATAAATCATTTAGGTCAATCTCATAATTTTAATATTTAAATGTATCAATGCCTTTTTTTGCCGAAAACGGCGGTTTAAATTCTTTCCATGATTAACTTACTTTGATACTTCGTTCTTATTTTGTTTGTATTAGTGTAATTTCCTTTATAAGTCCCTATTTTGGCTGTAGAATACAACATTTTTAGTGCCAAAATATCCGAATTCGAATAATAACATATCCCCCCCCCCAATATGTCCTTAATTGCTGTTCAATATCAGAAATGTTACTATGGTCTCACCGATTTACGTAGGCCTGCATAAGTCTGGGTTAGCACATTTAAACAGAAGTCATAATGTTACATAGGCACAACAGAATATGTCCAAATGGAGGCCAGACTTGTCTATGGCACATGTTGCGCGCGTGCCAAGCCGAGAGCGTGGCACACGTGTGGCAATTGTTATTCTAACAGCACGTGCCACGTGCCACGACACGAAAACATTCTGAAGCTCCTCTCGTTTGCTTGGGGAAGGGGGATGTTGCGTAGAAATTGCTCATGACAACCTTATTCGGTTGTCACGTTTGAATAGTTTTATAAATGACAGCCGTGGCTGGATTTGCATTATTTCATGATGGAAAGAAAATAATGGTGACGTATCTCAAGGACAGAAAATACTCTTCAAAGGATCGAGTTGACACGAATAACCTAATCCGATAGCGCTTTGGGCAAAGGGCATTACATGCAGATTTGATTAAGTTGGTCGAGGCAATTTAAAAAGAAAAATGTGGTGTGAAATTCACATAACTTCCTCTGCCCAAATAAAATTTAGCCTCTTGGTATAATATAATTATTATATATGGCATTCTCTTCATGTAAATTGGTCGTAAAAATAAAGAAAATGTCGTTACCACCAGGAATCGAACCCGGGTCCGCTGCATCATCTTCGCCACAGTGGTTGACGATAAGCATGCTTGTTTTATTTACCAATGGAAGGGATAGGAAAGACAGGTCATAGGATTACAAACTGCGACTTCTAGAATACGAGTCCGTGACGTTACCTCCTCGGCCAACCCACTAGGTGCAGCTTGAATTCAATAAATTTTTCGTTACGAATGAATTAAATATTCAAGCCTGCCAATCAACGATATTTACCATTGAAATTTACCGTGAATTATTTCTAAAGAAAGTACATTATTCCCAAGGCAGATCGTATTTACTTAATATAAAAAGTATATTTGACTTACCAATCAAAAAATGTACTGATAAAAATAATCTAAATTATATTATATATTATTTAATAATTATAGCTACTTTAGATCAAATTTAGAATCCTGTTTGAAAAACTATTGCGTAATTTAAAACTCTATTTGGTAAAAGAATTAATAGGCGTAAAGGATAAACGATAACCTATTTTTTATTTTTTAAACCATTTCGTTATGCACACACTTCACGATGTTATACATCCAGCGGAGACTACCTCTAGGAAATAATTGTGGGAAAAGTAACAGGGAAAGCAAATAACTGAAATCCTCCCCTTCTTTACGACAGGAACAATTCGTAGGAACCATTTTTTTGTATTAGGAATATTGCCGAATTTGCTGGGTGACTAACAATGCTCCTTGCCATCATTCCATTAGTTAATTTGGTTGCATTTCTTTTTCCACTCTCGCATGGGGAATGGAGGGGGAGGATATGTGCAATAAGAAGCCTGTGTTCCTCTTATTGCTGCTGGGAAATCCGTCACATGGGAGAAAGTGCACGAGGGGAGATTTGCAGCGGAGGTAGCGACTAATGGGTGCTTGGGGACATCTTGAATGCCGAGGGAGAGATCTCTTAGATCCACACATGTATGTACACTCTCAGTAAGAAGAAGTATGATGTATAGCTTCTGAATAGGCATATATAACTTAACTGAAATTTACTTGTTGAACGTCCAACCTAATTGAAGAACCCACTAATGCATCAGACTTACACTTTATGTTTTCCTTATTATATGATAAAATAAAGATTTAGCGCTAACATAATACAAAAACTTTTTACTTACTTCCTAAATGGCAATAGACAATTCCTAAGCAAACTAAAGGAATATTATTTATTTGATGGAACCCGGAGGTTCATTGCCGCGCTTGCCTGTGCCCACCATTTAACCCTATTCTGTGCTAATTCAATCCAACCATTCCTCGAAAATCCTACTTCCCTTAAATCTATCCTAACATTGTCCTCCCACCTGCGTCTAAGGTCTTCCAAGTGGTCTTTTACCTTCGGGTTTTCCAGTCAATATTTTTTAGATATGTCGTTCCTCCTCCATGTGCGCAACATGTCCAGCCCATTTCATCCTCCTGATTTAATTACCCTTACTGTATCCGGTGAAGAGTACAGGTTATGAAGCTCGTCGTTATGCAGTTTTCTCCAGCCCCCATTTTCATCTCTCTTAGGCCCAAATATTCCTAAGCATCCTGTTTTCGAACACTCTCAGAATTAATTAATATATTTTAGGATATTAAAACAAATAGTGGGGTAGAAGGGGTAGAAGCATGGGAGAGGCTGGGCATCTTGTTCATTGAGGAATTTAAGAAAGAATATTGAGAAAAGAATGAGTCCACTCTACAATTCGAAAGAAAATGTGAGACACGTCCTATTTGAATGTGCAGAAACAAAGAAATGGAGATCTATTATTATAATTAATACTAACGTAACATTTTAAATAATTTGTAACACAACGTAAGAACGTAAAAGAAGAAGTTTCAAAAAATTACGCAAAATGTTAAGCCTATTTTTTTATAAGAAACCAATAAATAGGAAAAATAGCGAAAATAATTAATTTAAAAGTTATAATGTCAATGTAAGTTATAGTTAAATCATTAATCATTGTCACAATACATGTTTTATAAGTTTAGTTGTTTGATCGTTATATTTGTAGTTGTTGTTTCACACATAAGTGGATTTTGTAATACAAAAGATACCTCGGATAAACAAAAAACAGTGCGTGGAACGCCACGCGACAGAAGTAAAACTTTTTTTTTATTTTTTTTTATTTTTTCAATTTTTTTACTATTGAATTTTTTCAATTTTGCATTATTGGACTTTTTAATTTTGGATTTTTAATTTTGGATCTTTGAATTTTTAATTCGGATTTTTTAAATTTTCGATCTTTGAATTGTTTATTTTTTGATTTTTTAATTTTTTAATTTTTTAATTTTTAATTTTATTATTTATTAAATTTTGGATTTTTGGATGTTATAATTTTTAATTTTGTATTTTTAAATTTTGGAAATTTGTATTTTTTAATTTTGGATTTTTAATTTTGGATTTGCGCGGTAATGAACCTCCGGGTTCCATAAAATAGATAATGTACCTGTAGATTGCTTTGGAATTGTCTATTGCCATTGAGGAAGTAAGGTCTGAAAAAGTTCCTTTGATTACTCCTAATCATTGAGTTGATTGTTTTCTGTGCAATCCGCACCGAAACAAGTAAGAGTGTGACTGATTGTGACTGATTTCGTGACGGTTTTAGTGTGACTGATTTTCCAGATTTACCCTCTACCGCCACTAAAGAAGTTTTACTTCAAAAATGTAACCGAGGGTCTTTTAATTAGCTATGAATACACCATATACCAAACACCATACTATACTCGTATATTATCATACAAAACGGGAAAATAGTTATTATTTTACTAAACTATTATATTCTTAAGGCACACGTAATTTCATTGTTAAATTCCTTTAAATTTTGGATACTCCAAGAACATTACTGAAATCAACTTCGCAATAGAGGCTGACGGGGCTTACTTGTTTCAAAAGTGTGCTTTCAGTGTTCCAAGCCACAAGTATAGACTATTGTTATTTGTGGTCCCGCTAGTTATTTTCATACAACACTATTCAACATCAAGAAGTTAACTCTCCTATTATGGAATACTCCCGTAGGCCTAAAGACTTTTGTTTTTTTTTTTGTTTATATGAATGTGAGAGTGACATTACAGCATTACTACAAAAGAAAGAGTAAAAATAAATACCTACATTCTTCTGTAGTTTATCATATCAAATAAGTTTTATTTATAAATGTTATATTTATAAATGTAATTATAGAAAACAAAAACACAGTTAGAAACTAAGAATCTCATTGTATAACAATTCACTAAGAAGATTGCAGAAATTAATTCGCTTATGTCTAGCATTTTCCATGATAAATGAGTAAATCAGCTTGGCTGATGGACCCATTAAATATTAATCGGCCTCATAATCGTTAATGGAAATATTGAGGTAAAAGTCTTCATTCTGCAATAAATAATTCAAGTAGCAAGTCCGTTGTATATGGCATCATAAATAAAATAAACTGCACCACAAGTCTCTCTACCATTACATCAACCAAATTTGTATCGTCAAGAACTGTCGGAATACCAAGAAAAATTACTTTTAGTATTTTAGTATCTTAGTTTGCTACCCTAAATGTATGAATAGGCTTTCACAACCGAATGCCGTTTCAAAGGCCTCAAATGAGCGTCCTTTCACCACATTGATTCTGCATTTCCTTTCTCTCTTTAATTTTTAACAGCTGTGGCCGTGACCTCGAGGAAAATTTGTTTAAATATGCCCACATAAAGTCGAAAATTATTAAAAATACAGCAATACTTTATGTCGAAAAGTAAATATATTTACTCTCGTGTTTTGATATCACTGGTAGAACATAGCTTTTTAAGCAAATTTTCAACTTTAAAGAGTAAGGAGTTTTTTCCAATTCATTTACTTCCTTTCTGAAAGGAACGTACTGTGTCTTTGATGCTCGAGGCCTATCCCTGGTGAATTCTGTAATGTTAGATCTATTAGAGGACATAATAACCTCTCGATAGGTAGTAGGCCTACTACAACTGTACCTTATTTATTGAACTTAATGCATGGGGTGTTCTCAATAACACCATTCGGCTTTTTGTTTTGTTTCTTCAGGAACTTACTGGAAATGACAAAATCATCCACTTTGATTGTCATTGTTTTACACTGACTATTTCATTCATATGACGCATATCTGATACTGTCCAATCACGATCGCTTATCTTATAATACACATGCAAGAGTGGCAAGGATGCAATATCTGATAAAACGTCAGCTCATTATTGGTTGGACACGTCAAGGCATTAATATGTAGTGATTAATACGTCGCAATCTGCATTGCTGCCAGTGAACAGGGCAAAACACGTTATCTTATACAGTACAACTTATTTGGAAATTGAAACAATTTAAATGTGAATTGATTAAGAAAATTTCGATTCCCTGCAAGTCAGTTCGTGTGCTTTATTCTCTTCTGATTTTAGATCATCAAATTAGGTTAACTATTTCTCATAAGTTACGCATTGTTGGTAGCATTGGTTAGTAGGCTATCTGGTAACACATTCGATAATCCAATGTTTATTCTTTTAGCATGCCGTGATCCGACAGCTGATACAACAATTTAATTTAAAACAACACTAATAAGAAATTAATTATTATTTGTATAATCTGATACACAATGAATAATGATCTGGAAGTAAAACTAACCAGATATAGGCATTTCTGTGGTACAATAGTACGCACATTGAAAAATAAAGCAAGGAAAGAAACTATAATTTAGTCATATAAAACAATGGTTGTACCCACACTGTTACACGGAAGTGAATGCTGGACATTAACCAAAGATCAATAGAGAAGAAAAGAGTCAACAGAAATGAAATATCTTAGAATTTCTTACGAGCCGGAACACACTTCTAGATCACATGAGAAGCGAAGAAATTAGGAGTGAATTAAACGTTTTAAGTGTAAATGAAATTGTTAAACAGTATAGAGAAAAATGGAAAAATCATATATTAAGAATATCCGAGGAAGTAATAATTAGAATGGCTTTTAATTATAAGCTAAAAGAGAGAAGAAACATGGGAAAACCACTAAGAAGATGGACAGAGCAATTTTTAATAGCCGGAACAGACTGAAAAGTCTAATCCTTGCTGTTACTGATGATTAAAGGACGGATTTCTATGACCTAAAAAATAGGATATATGCATGCATTTATGACCTAAAAAACATTAAAATATGACCAATAAAATTTAAAATATGACTGTACCACTTACACATTGTGTATATTTTTTTAAGTTTCATTACAATTCATTTTATTAAAATATAATGTTAATTATTTAAAATTCTCAAAAAGTATCATTATAATGCAAAATTTACAAAATATGATACGAAACTTCAAAATTTCTTTAATATGCAGATAAATATGCCAAAAATATGTCTTAAATATGCATATTCATACTAAATGAGCAACAATAGTTGAAAATTTCCTAAACATGCACAATAAAAGCCGTTCCATTTTCACCAGCATACTTGGAATCGGGTTTACATTAGTTGGAAACCTGAAATAATGTAAAGGGGAAAAATATGAAATGTCATAGAAATCCGCCCCTACTGATAATGATAATCTGATACTTCTTATCCATGGAATAGTCTCAATAAATCCCACTCAAGGTTATGAGTTTCATCAGATAAATTCCTTCGTGATAGCTCATGGGAGTATCTATGAAAACATTCCCGCTACAGAGTCATTAATTATAATTAAATAATTATTTACATATTAATATGGTATATATATATATATATATATATATATATATATATGGTACCTACAAACGTCCACCAAGTTTTTCCTACAATTAGTATAAAATTGATATCTAGTCGAGTTCCTTGTAATCATTGTTCATGTACGCCAGACATCTGCTGGCCTAACTTAGAGGCGGCAGGCCATGGGGGCGGCAGTGCTGACACGGCAGTCTAGCAATATGAATCACTAGAAGTCCCAGAGAATTATTATCACACAGTGTACCAAGATGTGGTGCTGGCTGCCAAGTTAAGTGTGTGAGAGAGCTCATGGGGGAATGCAAGGCTCTTGGAAACACAACTAGGAGTCAGCTTTGCGTGTTACTATGGAAGTAATAATTCGGTTCAGCACGTGAGGACATGGTTACGCAAACGCCGATCAGCCGATGACACAAGGAGAAGACGAGCCAAGCCAGCTGAAAACATTGACGTAGATGAAGACTTTTTGCTGAGTTCTTGTAAATATCATGAAAAAAGTGTACTCAGAAATTGTAAGATAAAATAGATCTCGTAATATCGATTTCTTCTTAAAAATGCATAGCATAAAATTATGTTATGTAATAAGATTAATAAAAAAAACTTTATTCAATAGTGGACACGTGAAGTCAGAATGAAAAATTCAATGCCATAGCCGGGATTTGAACCAGGATATTATTCAATAGTGTTTATAATTATTAGAGAATTTTAAACCACATGTCAAATAGTTTGAAGCGTTTTCATAGTCATTTTACAGATTCATTTTAAATAAATTAGTGTCTATACTACATATTAGAATTTTTAGCGTTCCCACAATGAAAAATTTGCCACTTCACCACTGCTCATGTCTTAGAAATGTAAATATTTAGAAGAAAAAGCGTATTCTTCCCCATTAAAAAGTGATCATTTCACGCCAGATCTTTCTTATATTTTGAGAGAGTGAATTAAATGAATGCTTTAAAGAAGCCTTGATGTGTGCATAAGGAATTCAGTAATTCGCTGTAAGCTGGAAATCATAACGCGAGGAATAAATGAGTATCAAAAGTAAAAAATAAATGCATTTATATAATGATTTATTACATGACTTTGACAAAATAGAGTTCAATGCCGCGAGCCGTCTCCATTTGTCTGATAAACTGAAATCTCAAAGCTTAAACATCTAATCACGATCAAACAAAAACAGTCGTATGCAACCTGCCTATAATGCCAATTAAGACAGTCGTATGAAAGTTATGCAACTAACGAAGTGAATTTCATAAAAATGCTCGCATCTTGATAAGTACTATTAGGCAGCGTTCACACTGAGGCGATAAGCGATAAGCGATTTATCGGAAGGAATTTGTTGCGGCGATATATTGCTAGGAAGGTTCACACAGCGAGCGATAAATCGGCGCGACCTGGGCGATAAAAATTCCCTTTAGGCAGGCCTACAGGCTGAGGTAGATTTCGATGTGCTAATTATCGCCTTATACGAGAGCTATCGAGAAACCAGTTACTGATTTGTAGAGTACTCATCAAGCGCTTTTCAACGATACCCCATAAGACATGGTTTCAAAAATTTCCAACTTCCATCCCCCAACCAACCACCCCAACTCGTACCACCAAAACTCCCGAATCGTTGGTGTCACTGTGAACTCCATAGGGAGTTCTCTAATTTATTCAAACAAAGTTTCCCTCTATATTTCATAGGAGCCGAGATATACATATTTCAAAATTTCTACCCCTCCCCGACCAAATTTGGTCATTAACGAACTTGTCCGAACTATTGGGCCTAGAAATAACATAATAAAATTTGGTTCAAATATCTTCAAAATTATGGCTGCTAGCGTGTAAAGATATATATATACGTATATATATATATCACTTTTTTTTTTTTGAACGGGCGGTGGTTTCGTACTTGGAGGCATGAAACGTAAAGATATGAAAGAATTTTTCGAAAGTCATGACATGGTATCGATTGCAATAGGTAGATTTTTCTTCGAAATCTACCTAAAATGTGGTGGGAACACAATCTTCACTACAAAAGTTACAATATCGTAAGCAACAAATCGCTCAGGCGACCAGCATGCTGCACTTCGAGCGATATAGCACTTGCGATATGTTGCGCTATCGCGTGAGTGTGAACCTTTTTTATCGCCTCCCTTTAGATTTCAAGTATCTGTCCGTGCGTGTCGCGTATCGTATATCGCTCGCGATATATCGCTTATCGCTTATCGCCTGAGTGTGAACCCTGCCTTAGGCTTATAGGCTCGTTGCATAATGTACTATTTTGTAAATTTACTTCATATTCCAGTTTGTTATGAACACCGATAAGGTTTCCTTTGCACTATGCATGCATTAATATCTAGTAACATTCATTTTTGTAAAAATGATCGCTTGTAAGGCAGCTCCATCTTAAGTTGGAAATTTAATCTCACTTATCTTGAAACAAATTAGCCAGCAAACTGTTACTGCGGAATAATATATTCATCAGGAGGGGTGACCTATTTTTAAAGCACAGCAATGCATACTAAGAGTCTTGCATACGATATCTATTATGGAATACGCTGCTACATATAATATGAGGTTCGGATTATTCTTGCAAATAGTCCTACTACCTGGGAAAGCGTAGGTCACCTAATGCGGGTGTGATTATCATAGGCAATCCCACGAGAGTTGACGAGTTTATCGATAGATTCGCGACTGCGCAGCAGGAGCTAATTTATCTGACAAAACTCGTCAACTCGAATCGGGGTTATTCTATGAATAAATATCTAACGGATTATACAAATAATAATTACGTTCGTGCTTTGTTGTATAAAAACAAAACTAACAGCTGCGAGATCACGGCATACTATGAATCAACCATCCATAAATCGATTCGAGTTACCATGTGTGACCAATGATACCAATGGTGCATATAAGACATAGTTAACTTCATTCAGGTAAACTAACAGCAGAAAAGAATAAAATCACACGAACTGGCTTGCACCGAATCGAAATTGTGGTTTTACTCAATTTACTTTTCTATTATTTCAATTTCCAAACAAGTTATGTTGCATAAAATCATCTGCTTTCGTGCTGCTTAATGGCAGCTTGTGACGTATTAATCACTGCACACTGATGCTTACGTGTCCAGACGTTTTACCCGATAAAAAGGCATCCTCGCGATACCTACAAGAATATTGTAAGATAAACGGCCGTGATTGGTCTATATCCGAGGAATTGCTAAACGTTATTGGTCAATCTCAAACACTCGGCGTATGAGTGGAATAGTCCAATTAATTAAATTGATTATTATGTGTTAATTTTAATATGAAAGGTCCTACATAATAACAAAGTAACGTAAGAACGTTTGGGTGTCTTTTAGCTCAAATAGAGTCGGTCTGAGGAATAGCCAAATGAAGAAATTCCTACATACAACGGTAGATATTTCACTTCATGGGAAGTCGTGCCTAAAAGTGGACATTCTTAAACGATAACTTCATAATAGCTCCCCAAATCTTAATACCATATTAATCAAGTACTTTTATGAACCTCTCCTCCCATCTCATAACACATAACAAAGGATGTCTACGTTTACAGCACAATGTCTTCACGGGAAAAGGTCTGGGTGGCTGAAGAAAAGAGCGGCACACTGGAGGAGTAGGTTGGGTTGCATAGTCTGCTGGGGGTCACTAATATAAAAGACTTGCTAGGCGATGGGAGGGCTCCACCCTTAAATGGACCCACAGAAAATCTCCCTCCTACTTCTTACTTAGGGAAAGCTCCCCCGTCGGAGCGAGCCACTTGATATATGACACCGCAGGGCAAAACGCCTCACACGCGACTTTCTCATATTGGTAAAGCCTATTCCGATCATGGCATGGAGGGGGAGCTCAATTATTGAGGGTGGGGGGTTAGCACTTATGCTTACATGCTAGTAGTGTGACAGGGGAAAGGGGATATTCATTTTGCTACCCTCAAGCACACTTATTTCCCACTGGAGAAGAATTATTGGTACATTTCTTGCGGATCTATGTGGATTTTGAGGTGCAATTAGGATAGAAATTGTCAATTCCTCTGGGATATGACAGGTCACTGGAGAGTCGAAGAATGCAGTAATGCTATAATATTGCTAGTGTGGTGAAAATTATAGGTAATTGGTGAAAATTACTTGTACAGGTCTCGTGGGAGAGGAAGAGGAAAGACGATAGAACACACGAAATAAAAGAAAATAGGAAAGAAATTATTACTCCGAAAATAATTGAATACTGATCATTAGTCTTGTGTTATAATATATGGCTCTATTTGTGTGATTTTTTCCAGCTTTTGCGTCATATCTTTGCAAACCATTAATGTAATATTGTTTTAACTACTAATAATGATTAATGATTATTTATAAATCCTGACTTCACTATATTTAAATTTTGAAAAATTTTGTAGCCATTACGATTAAATTATTTATTATTTATTATGCTGAGAATATTAAAGAAATTTGAACATAAAACCGTTAGTCCCGATACTTTTGTCTCTGCTTTTCATTTGATAAACTTGAGAAAAACGATTTTACTAGAGATCATGGCAGTTCATCTAGTCTTCTAACAGGTCTGAAATTTCTATTACACCTCACACATTCATTGCTATTAGCTTCTGCACACTTCAGATTATTAGTGTAGAATTGTTGTTTTTCATATCGTTTAACGGAAATTAATCACAATGATCAAATTGAAATGATCATGGTACATTTCAAAACCATGTTGCGGTTTACTAATGGATTTGCCTTCTAGAACAATTGCAGTATTTGACAGATGGTACAACAATTTCAAACTATTATTGCGAATGTTAAACACAAGCCTTTAGGGATGACGACGTACTATGTATCAAACATCATCGACAAGTGTCGAACTGTCGTGTATATTACTGTATAAACTCGTATATCATTTTTGTAAAAAATATCATTTTCTATCTATGCAACTGAGTTAGTCATAATCTTACTGAGATCTGTTCCAACAAAAACAGTGTGGACATAAGAATTGAAAATTAAACATGAGAAAGTCGGGAACAAATAGCTTGCATTGAGGTTTTATTCAAGCGATATAATGACATGAATCTCTGTAGAAAAATTTAAGGGACATAATAATATTTATTGTCATTGAACTTATACAGTTATTGGCAAGAACTATATAAAACATTCCACTTAAGACTAAACATAAATACAATGATTAAACTATAACGATTTAAGACTCTATAACAATGTCGCATTCAAAGAATTCCGTTATAGAAATAAAGTAAGAGGATATAAGATCGATTTGTTATTTTCCTGAAGAATAATTTTTTAGTTCATATGATTTTATTTTAATAAAAATATCCAGCATTCCCTACAGTGTAACTCTGTAAAATTTTGTGCCATTTGGCTGCATGGAAAGGTGTTGCCGACGCAAAATTTAAAGAACAGCGAGATTTAAACTTTACATGCACATTTTAATCGCTCGTATTCTCAGTGTCAATTTTCATGTTATTTATTCAAATCCAAAATTTTCATCTCCTACAAAAATAGAGATACTGCTCACAAATGTTTTCACATGTATTTTACAATGTGGGCAACAGAATTACTAATACTATACTGCCATCCACATTTTAAAAGCCTTGTGAAAGGGAAAAAACTTCAAGAGTCTTTTTCCGGGTAGAGAAAGTCATGGGGGGGGGGGTGGTCACAGTACTTTTTTTTCCTTGGCGCTAATAGGCTATCAATTTCGGATACATAAACATAAGCATACCTTGTCCTTGAAATACAGTCATATTAAAGTGCGAAAAGATTCACAAAAACAGCAAGGAAACTAGCTTTGTTCATCCCTGATATATTACGCCTTAAGGGAGTTGCGAAGATTTAGCTCTTAATAATGAGGTCAGAATTCCTTAACTTGGTGCGTTTTTTCCCTTCCTGCGAATTTCCTGTTTGCTGTAAATAGCTGCGACCGTTTTCTTGGACAACACAGTTGCTAAAACGCTCCAAAGCTACACTTTAATTCAGACTCCTTTGGGATCCTTTTTGTCCGTCTTGTTTTCTTGCCGAGGGTTAAAAGCTGGCTTGCGGGAGAAAAGAAAGTAGCTAGAGCCCATAAAAGTGAACATTTTCCCACAAAGAGAGGAATGGCTTATTTCTAAACACAACAGTAGCACACTCGCTTACAAATTGAAACGCAGCATGTAAAATACCGACCACCGCACAAGTAACTTTTATGTTTATTATTACACACACTATTAGCGCACAAGGTCAGGTTGCAATAAAAAAAAACTCCATTTTACACTTTTATATGAACAAGCGAGAGTAAAATGCCTTGTGAGGTCATCAAGCGAATCTCTCTGAAATAATAATAAAAGTTTCCTCCAGATAAGCCGTGGTGAAATCATTGTTATGTGTGGAACAGCTCGACGTTGTGTTTCTTTTATGCAGTTTAAAGAATATGTATTATCATGGAAATTATTTTAAACAGTCATAAGCTACACCAGAGATTAGCACATATAAGCAAGCAGGATTATGTCTAACTTATAGCATCTTTAACAACAAATGCAACAAAGACACTACTACAGTCATTGTTTATTAAATAGTAAAAGGGAAAACGACAGAAGACTTTGCGTTGCTGATACAGGAAGCAACATTATTGCTCTTGACAGAAAGAGGGATATGGGTTACCGGTACATAAAATTGATCCATCTGTTTGCTTTGAACGATATTCCAAGCAGCCGCAAGAGGTTGCCTGGGAAAAAAAGCAAATATATGAACCCACGGTTCAATACTTTAAGAACAAATACGAGGGTATGTCAATAAGTAAATCTTTTTTAAATTATGGTAACGATAAAAAAACTTTCAATTATCTCGTTTTTCAACTTAGTCCCCTTGCTACTGAATGCACTTGATCCATCGTTGCACTAGCTCCCTGATGCCATCAGATTTTTTTTATTTCTTCGGATAAATAGCAAGCCACATATGCACCGCTTCCTTCAGTTCTTAGCCTGTGGTGACTCGACACCCTTAATTTAATTTATTTTTTCGGCTAAATAGCAAGGCGCATATGCACCGCTTCCTTCAGTTCTTGTTCTGTGGTGAATCGACACCCCTTAAGGCACTTCATCGACAGTCACTCTTCGGTTTGTCTGAATCAAGATAAGCACTTACTCATTGTTGACGTCACTAGTGAATGTGCATTAGCGTCCTATTCTTTCCTCGTCTTTCACACTTATCCGACCATTTTTGTACTTGCAATACATTCGTACACGCTTCGCCGAGGTAAAACATTGCCCCCATATTGTGCAGAAAGTCTTCGATGGATTTCGGCTCCTGGCACACAATCAGACGACAAAATATGGATCACTGTCCTTCTTTGGTGCAAACCCTGAGCGGTGCAGCCATGTTTCAAGTGCAACGGCGCAACACACAGTGGAGTCATAACGGTCAAACATTCCGCTTGTGGATAAATGAACAACATGTTTACGTGCGCGAGCACAAAGCAGTACAGCCAACATACAAAATATTAAACAAAAGTGTGGCTACTTATTGACTTACCCTCGTCCAATATAAAGGAAATCTCTGTCATTGGAGTAAAAAATTGTTGACGTGGCACCATAACGAAGCATTTCAAGGACTTCTGCAGATCATTCTAAGTAAACATATATAAAATAAGTAGGGATGGGTCCTCGATACTTTCGATACCTCGATACTCTCGATACTTGCATGGTATCAGCATCGAACGATACTCCAGAAACCTAGCTCGATACTTTTTCGATACTTTTGTAATTCTGCAATTAAGTGAGAATGCTAGTATTTTTAACAAAACTTGTAAGTGCACTGTTTAAAAAACTAATTTTAATTTTAATGTAGTTTAAAAATAATTATAGGCTACTATTGATATTAAATTTTGTCTCATTAAATATGCACACTTAATTAATTTAGTTGGTATTACACAGTTTTCTCAAATTTCAATGTTTAATGTACCTATTTATTGAAACTGGAAATGTTCAAGGTATCGAGTATCGAAGTATCGAGTATCGAGAATAAAATCATGTATCGGTATCGAGTATCGAGTATCGAGAAAATCTGGTATCGACCCATCCCTAAAAATAAGTCTTCTTATTTTGAGGGACTTTCTCGCTAGGACTAGCTCACCTAACGAGAAGTATATGGTCTTGCCCTGTGATCCGCAGGAGGCCATTGCCCTTTGGGATGTCTAGGCTAATTTTTTTTTTATTTATCCCAATCATGCGGAACCATTAAATGGTAATTCTTTAAATAATTTAGACAACATTTTGCGTTTAGGCTATAAATAATTTCTTTCATTTAATTATTGCTTCCTTGTTAGATTTAACATTGTCACGTTTCATTCAATGAAGTTTTTGTTTTATTTTGCTTGATTGTATTTAATGTGTATTTTGTTTCTTTTCATTGATTGCAATGTCCATTTCATTCTGTTATGGTTTTTCTCCATTTGTTTCGTTGGTACGGTAATCTTTGTATGTATTACAATTTTTAGTGACAGAAAGAATACATTAAATACATTAGTAAATCTCAAAAAAAAGGAAAAAACGCAATTATATTAAATGATTGTACGGTACACTTTATCGATTCAGGCAACCCCTAGTCGAAGGGGGGTTAAGATGTTATTAAACATGTTCTAAACTACGTGATTTTTTTCGAGTTATTTTCCGTTATTTGCGTTTTAACAAAAACTAGTTCTAAATTACTGTAAAACTCTTCACGCTGTAAAATTTTGGGTTGACGAAATAATTTTTCAGAATTTTTCAGTTGTTTGTTATAGGGGGAAAATGCAGATCTTCGCAACTGTTTAATTTAATAGAATGTAGTAAGACTTTGTAATTGAACCATGTATAAATAATAATTCTAAATTAAAAAAAAAATTACAAACGCTTCACATATTCTTTAGAAACACAAGTTTATAAAGTTTACAAAACAAATACTGCTACCTGATAATCAATTTCCAAATAAGCACACTTGCACTTAAAATAAATAAACGTGAAACTTCAAATTGTTGAGTTTTCCCTTCACGTGATATACCTTGTAAAGTACGTAAACCTTTCCTTTCCATTTGGAACAGGCAGATTAGTTGTCTGAAACTCTATCACATAAAAATTAAGCAGCTGGAATTACCTTGAGGAATTCTCATTTCAGAGTTACCGAGGCATTCTGTTCCAAGTTTTAATATATTTATTCTTTCATCTGTAAATTAATGTTGCTTTTTACCTCCTTTCGGTGTTAGATGTTTCCTTGTACTTTGGCTACCGTGCTCTACTATTTCTAAGCATCTTTTACTTTCTAGCCTTTTTTCAAAGCATTTTTTCGCAACAAATTCTCTCTCTAACTCACTCTTTCTCTCTACTTTTCTTTCTCTCTTACTCCCTCTATTTATTTCCCTGGTGCTTTCTCAGCAATTAATGTCGTCTAGTGTCGTTTAAATTCTCCCAAATTAAATGGGGCAATGAAACTTCGTAATAATATGGCCTACCAAGTAGATTTTTAAAGATTCGGTTCAAGATTTGGAGATATTTCTGGACATTTATGTTTTCTTTTAATAAATTGTTTATGAATTGATTTGAGGAGCAGTTTGAATGCCCCCCCCCCCTCCAAAAAAAAAAAAAGATGTGATTTCGAAGACAGTTATAAAAGGACGTAACCAATCCACCATAAACTTGAGCCTATCAGTGAAAATCAGTCCTGCGCTAAACTCTGCATGGTACTGACTACTGAAGGAACCGAAATCAGAGGAAAGGACTGTCTATGTTTAATACCAGAGAGAATCAAATGAAAACCGCAATTAATTTTTTACATTATTTTACTGCAGGAAGAATGTTCGCTTGATAATTATTTTTCCACATAGTCCCCTCCCAGTTCAATGCACTTACGCCATCTGATAGGAAGTGCTTCGATACCGCGTGAGAAAAAATATTTTGGTTGACGCTGTAGCCACTCGTGCACCTCCGATTTGACGTCTTAATCAGACTTGAACTTCTGCCCTCCTTTAACGGACCAAAGATGTGGATGTCTGATGTCGCCAAAGCGAGGGGGATTGCTGAGAGCAGGTGTTTTGCTTCAACATGATAATACCCGTCCTCATGCCGCTCATGCAACCATGAAAACCATTGATGACATTCGCTTCAAGTTCCTCCCACATCCGCCATACACGCCAAATTTGTCACTATCACATTTCCACATCTTTATTCCATTAAAAGAGCACACACAATGAGAGTAGAAATTAGAAGCTATAAATTTGCAAGTAAATGTTTAATGTTGTAAGTTTTCATATTAGATTCATTTTTTCGAACTTCAGACAATACCAAAAACCTCTGGCTGAAATAAATTTTACCAGTCAATATTTCTTGTGGGAACGTGTTTTGTATACAGAAGCCTCGGTGAATACAAGGTGGATTATTTCGCAATTTAGAACTTTACAATATTGAATAACATTATTTATGTTCTCGTGGCAGAGACTTGGCTGAAATATGCGAATACCATTTTTTTTTAATGTTCACAACCATCTTCATTTAGCATCGTTGTCAGCTTGTGCCGAAAGACAAAGGGATTTAAAACAAACAAAAATAGTAAAAAAAGGCAATATGAAGCACATTAATCAAAATATGAATTGTGTTTTGGGAGCTGAATTAATATGGGCTCTAACAAATGGATGAAAGGTCATTACTTATTCCACACAAAACCTGTGCCATTGTACACACAGCCAGTCTAGAAAATCTTCTCACTGCAAATGTGGCTTAAAGTGCTTGTGAATTTTTCTGTTTTCCGTTTGTATCTCACGAAGAAAAATAAGCAAGTACACTGCCAGTATTATTAGTTGATAGTTTTCTGAAACAATGCAAGAGTAATATTAAAAAGAACGGAAGAATAATAGTCGTAAGATTAACTCATTACTCAAGAAAATATAGACAAGGTAAGCTAACCTTCGCTTTGTATCAACTGTAGAGAAACGTATTACTTGTCTGGGTTTTTTTTACTGCAGAGCGATTTGGCAAGTATGGTTGTTTGGTTATGGTTATCTAACGACGGAAGTGTAGACTATTGCCCATTACCGTAGCCGGTGTGCCAGAATTTTGGCCCGCAGTTGTTCTGTTATATGCCTATGTATCTACAGATCGACCTAAGCTGGGATCAAATCCGCAACCTTTGAGCAAGAAAGCCTGCGCCTTACCGACTACACCATCCAGGCCGATTTCCTTAATTCAAAATTAAAAACGTTGGCCTATCTCGTCCGACAGTTATAAGAAAATTTCACATACAAAATTTAAGTTTATAATTTAATGTTTTCTTAAACATTTACTGATGGATTTATATTATTAATACTTTTTTGTTTAAAAAATATTTGACCCAGAAAAATGAAAAGTTGAAAAACTTAATTACATCTGTATAATACTTTTCGAACACATCACAACCCTGAACACAGAGCGGGATACAGTACTCACGATACCACAGCAAATACCAACCAGACTGAAAACTAGATATTATCAGTAAAAGATCGTTAAATTAAAAATTGAAAAATTCTATTATAATAATAGGTCTAACAATATAATAATACCGCCATATTAGCCCATAAATTCCTTCATGGAAAAGGCCTCCTATTACATATAGGGAAGCCATTCCATGTGTCACTGATTTGCCTCTTTAAAGATATTTTTTAAAAATACTTAAAATAAGTTCATGTTTTTATTAGGGCTGTATAAAGCAAGGACAACGGTATAGTGCCTAAAATGCCTATTATCTTAATCTTTAAATAAATATTTAATTGCATTAGGAACGTGAAATATACGTGAAATCAATACTTTATGAATCCGTTTTACCGAAATTCGTAACTTAAATATTTAACTTCAAACCATGTGAATTTCCGCCAACTTAAAATATGTTTTTGTTCGACCGTACCATAATACGCTTTATGTTACAACAATGTCTTAATGACATCCATTATAAGTACACCTGGTGTGATATCGATTATTATGGAACATTGAACATTTTTTGGGTTTTGAGAGCACCAAATCAAACTGCATAATAAACAACCTCTATTTAAAATATAATCAATTCTGTTCGTGTAAATTTTAATATTTACTTAACTGAGTTCATTTTGGGTTTTTAATCCCTTGAATTCAACTTTTTAAGAACAAGAGAAGCCCCGCCAACAGCTGCCATCTATCGCAAAAGATGAGATGGACGAGAGCTTACAAACAGCTGATCGCCTAGGTCAGCCGATTCGTTGAATCTAAAAACTCGAAACTTAAATATTTAATTATGGTCGAACGAAACCTGTTTTTAGACAGTCGAAGGTAAAAGGAGAACTTTTAACGGTAGATGATATTAATTATTAATAGGTGAAAATTATGCCATAGAGTGTTATAAAATTAGGGCCAACTAATCCAACTTCTTTTATCATCTCATGGCAGAAGCAATCTTTTTCGCAGAAGATAACGAATGAACGAATTTGCAGATAATACGAGTTGTTACACAGTTGCACAGAATAGTTACCTAATAGTCATACTCTAGCCACATACTACTGTTTACAAAAATATAAAAAATGAACACTAGAATTTAATACAATTTTATATATTCTTTTTTAACAATCTAATAATACATTATAAAACGAACCAATAATAACGTTTATTAAGATGAGGGAATATTTATGAAATTCCCTTTGCTCGTCTCATAATCTTCATAGAGTATTTTAATTAGGGCCTACTATTATAGGCAAGTTTCATACGACTGTTTTTGCTAACCATAATTCAATTTGAAGATTCTAGAATTAAAAAAGAAATCGGCTGACCGCTTCAAACAGCTTCAACCAGTTCACACAGTTGTCTTCTGCGAGAGATGGCAGCTGATGACGCACGGTCTAACAGAAGCTTATTCTTGGTCGTTTTCTCTAAACGAACGGACTTCTACAAGTGTAATATTAAAATTCACACGAACAGAATTAAAATACAGGAGTAATAAATACAGGCGTAATAAATACAGGCGTAATAAATACAGGCTGTTTATTACGCATTTTGATTTGGTGCTCTCAAGAATTTAAGATCGTTCCGTTTTCGATAATAAAAATAATCGATACCATACCTGTGCTATAATGAAAATATGTTTCGAAATGGATATCAATGTGAAATAGTCACATCAAAAGTAATAAGCCTATTATAGTATGGCCGAGAAAAAAAATTGTTTCAGAGAGTAGAAAGAAGACTAAGATTTTGCTACAATATATTATTCATCAAGAAAAGAGCATGAAATAGCGTTTATTAAATGTTCAGTCATTTTTCATAAAATGTAGTTCACTTTATGCAAAATCTTTGTAGCCTATTAATAATGCAACTATGCAAATATTTCATTGGGGCGCCCACATTAACTTAAGGGTATCAGAAAGCTAAAGGATTGTTTTTATTTATTGAATATGCTCTTGTTTACGGATCAAGAATTTATATGAATTTTTAGTACCTTATATCATTTTGTTTTGACTTACCGAATCTTGCTAAGCTATGCTTTTGAAATGCCTTTGAAGACTGTTAAAATTCTCGTGAAATATAAAACAGAAGATTGTATGAATTACGTCTGTAGCAACGGTTGAGATTGTACGCTGGTCGGTTTGTAAAAAAATACGTCGCTATTAGCTCCCTTTGAGTAGACTACAAAGAGTCCCAAAACAGCAATAAAGCATATTTTCAAAGACGTCTGTAGTCTTTAACATTTGGAATTGCAATAACATTCTTATAATAACAAGAGGAAAATCTTATGGTCTTATTAAAGTTTTGACATGTTGAAGTTGCTTCAATGAGGGCTGTTGAAAAACCATAGTTAGATCACCGCCGTCTTGAGAATTACACTGCCTGTCCTATGCTTTATTTTAACATGGAGTTCAGAGTATTGTTAAATTGCCTAATTTATCCAGTAGAGGCGACACAGTTCACACCCAGATTGCAGCAATCACTAATCAAAATAAGCATTAAACAGACACAGATACTTGTGTTATTTGTTTAGAACGTAATATTATTCCAGTATATGACACTTACCTTGAAATGGAATTTTGGAGCAAAAATTAAAATAAATGTAAATTAATTAGACGCATTGATAGACTAGGCCTATATTATGAGCACCGCCGTCTCGAGGAGTAATACAGTTTAGAAGGTAGTGATTATGAGACGGCGGTGACAGCACTACATAATCAACAATGTCGTAGCAAAAAACAAGAAGCAGTCTGGGTGTGAAAGGTGCTGCCATCTGTAATGTCGCCGAGTACGCAAAATTAGCCGTATAGGACAGGCAGTGTATACACGATTAATACAGTTTAGAAGGCAGTGGTTAGATTTAATATTCGTTTGTTCTGCTGATATCACTTGATATTGTTGTCCATACATTCGTAACAACATTGTAATATTATTCTATGGAAGGCACCAGATGCTAAAAGATACACACTATAAAAGTATAAAAATTTTCGGGGACAATGAAACGGCAAGATTACAAGAAATCTTGGAATTTAATTTTTGCTTCATCAGCCTGTACCATTGGTACTATAGATAGAGGAAGTATGTTTTCGACCTCCCAATTCACTAACGTTCGGCATTTAAAATCATAATTTTCAAAATATTAAACTGGTAGGCCTACATACAGATAAAATTGTTCCTAATTAGAACATTTTAATGTATTTTTCAGTTCTGTGCCCGCCATCAGCTAACCGATTTGGTCCAAAATCAATAGGCTTCGTCCCTTGAGCGTTACAAATGGTAACCAAGTTTTGTGAAAATCCGATAAAGCGTATTTGAGTTATCGCGCTTACAGACAGACAGCACTGTCTACCAAACAATCTCATCAAGTACCGGTACCATTCTGGCACTTAATAATTATGTAATATCATTACATAATCTTTTTGATGCATACATTATAAAGGGCGAGTTGGGTAGTGAATTTAATATCTGACGAGGGCCCAGGAAAATTTGTCCCTGGGCCCTTGCTTTCTTTCCACGGCCCTGTCGAATGTAAGGGCGAGCAAAATACAATGCCAACAAGAGAGTTTTTCCCCTCTCTTCGTGAGCGCCAAAGCGTAGCGATTGGTTCAATTGCGGAGTCACGAAGAGAGGGGAAGCAGGGAATGACTTCACACCTTCGGAGTACTGCTCGATAGGCCTGTTTTAACCTACATTAGCCATGGTACGGATAGAAAAATTAAAAATATTTTGATTGATACCTCAATCATACGTACTGACAGAATTTTCTTGGTTCAAGGGATGACAACGGTAATAATAATAACAATAATAAAAATAAAAACAACATACTGTAATTCTTCTGTGCGACTTTGTAAGAACCGTGCCGAAGCAAAATAAAAGTTATCAACTTCTGGCAAACCCGTTAGAAATGTAATCTACTCCAGCAGATAACCTCATAATATGAGTTTCATCTCAACAGGTCGGTCAGTTTCATGTTGATGGCTGTTGAAGCTTGAGTGTTTTTGCTTCGGGTCTGTCATCAATAACCGTGGCCAACTTTGACCAGCTCTCGCTTATATAATGACGTGACAATGATGTTACGGTGAACTGAATCTCATTTCTCAGGGTTGCCAAGTTAGTTTGACAAAGTGCCTTATCCAACAAATTTGTCATTCGCGTCTGTAGCTGAACTGCGATGCAGGTCGCTCAAGGGAATGGTGTAGATTTATACACTGAACTACGATGTTTCTCCTGAGACCAGGTAGTAATGAAATAAACATGATTTTATTGGCAGCTCTGTTAGTTTCACTCAACTGGTCACCACACTATAAAGTTATTAAAGTACATCTTTAATTCCGGTGAGCTCGATCAATGAAACAAAATAAATATGATACCAGCTGCTCAACTATTATATAATTTTGTGATTGCTGCCTAGGCCTTTCGGTGTCTTTACACCATCTTCAGGGCATCTTTTACTAGCTTGGACTTCCAATAGTTAAAATAAACCTTTTTTTTTTGTGTGCCCACCCTTACCCCCGGAGTGCCAAGAATTAAGCCTAAACCTCCGGTCAAACCAAATTTTGGTAACCATATGTGATGTGTGTATGCCTATTGTGCCCTTATGTACATCCGTAGGGGATGTTAATATTGTGACGTGTTTGGACTGTGTACTTGTGTCTTTGTATCTTGGCGCAGGATTGAAGTGCGGATAGGTCTTATGTGCTATATTTTCGGAGTGTGTGTGTGTGTTTTTTTTAGTTAGTTGGTTACGAATTAATTATGAATAAGTATTTTTAATTCTGTTTTGTAGCGTATTATCTTATAATGAATAAATAACCTTCATTTAATTCCTTCAGCTACTGTTATCAATCGGTTAATATCATCAGATAGCTGCATCCCGAAGTGATCACAATAAGCGGCACTGTAATTCACTTCAATTCAATAAAAGAATATTCAGTAAGCTCGTCATTGAGAAATGTTCGGACTGTATAATTTCCGGTAACTTCAAAGAAAAATCCTCCAGTATAAACCACATTTCCTGTGGCCATGTTGCTTCGGTATACTAACACGATCTGGAATTGCAAATTCCTCTTCCCTTGCTTGCTGTGTATCTCCCCATGACCAGAGGATTTCTCCCGCCCCTATGTAAAGTGGCAACTTGTAAAAGGTCCAGGCCGGTCCCCATCACTTTGGTTCTGTATCTTAACCACTGGGGAATTCCTGACCCCTCCTCAACACTAGGGAAGGCCTTAAGGACTTGGCAAGTAACTTCGTGAGGGAGATAGCATAACCCAACATTTGGTTTGCATCTGGCTCACGGCGTTTTCAAACTATCTAGATCACTTAGCACAGAGAGACTAGTTAATTAACTTTTAAATTTTGCTTATTATATTTTAGAAACAGAATCTGGGTACTTGAATTATCAAATCTGTAGCTTATGATACGTTTGGAAAGCATAGCATCACCTGATTCCGGTAATATAGAATTGCTAGAAGACTTAGGGCACGTTAAGGGATTAAGTTATATAATTTACTGTAATATGGGCCTTTATGTATTTCTTAGCTCCATACACCATCTGAACGAAGTTATAATTTATTTTATTTAAAATTACCCTACAACCTCAAGGGATAACAGAGAAGAAACGTATTTTGATGAATCTGTTAAAAAATTGTCTTTTTGTTTTTGTTTCTCTTATTCCTAATGTTTTTTTCTTTTCTTTCTCTCTTTGTAGAGAAGGAAATCAGTTTATATGCATTTAGCAGTACCATCTATATGTCTACACATACCTCCAATTAAACAAGTGTTATTGTGTTTTTAAGATGTCTACTGGTAAAATGACAAGCGTTGAATTCAGTAGACTTTTTTTGTAATTTTCTTGGTACAATAAATATATCATTATCATTATATTCTCATCCATGCAATCCATGTGTTTCCTCCTGACCGATGGGCGGAAAATAATTTTTCTGGCGTTGACTCCACAGGTCAAAATAAATAAATAAATAAGCATTTAGGCGAAAGTTCCTGACACTAATATTCTAGAAATTTATTAGAAACATACCTAGACCTTTCTATAAAATAACTATTCAATATCTTCCATAAGCTTTACGTTAGTCAAATAATTTATAAAGTCAAGTCGGCTATAGACTACATGCCACAGTAAATAATATTGTTTACTTATGACCTAATAATGAAATTGCAACGTGCACATAATATGTTCTTCTCTTTCAAATCTTACATACATTGACATCTTACATTTATCATCATGCTTTAGTACACTTGCCTCTCATCATAATTTCCATACCCGATCACGACATGACTTAACACTATCAGTACCAACCTACCGCACAGTTCTTTACTTCTCTTCGTTCACCACTTCCACGACTCGATTATGATGTCGCCAATGAATGTCAGGTTCTATCATAATTTCAGGAAATTCAAACTAAAACTGTGTGGGGACCTAACTCACTGAGGCATATCGCTTTTTACATAAACAAAATTATTGCCTTCAGCTGTTTAAGGAAATAAATAACATAATAAAACCGTAATTTCTAGATTCCATTCTTAGTACAGTTAGAATTGTAAGTTTTATAACAATAATAATAATTATTATTATTATTACTATATAATTAAGTTTTGAAAATTAATAATAATTATAATTGTAGCTTTGGAATCCTGGTATAGGAGAAGAGGAGACTGATGGTCTTATTTATACCAGGCTAAAAAAATTAGTAAAATTTAAATGTTTAATGAAGTATCTTACATATCCCTTAGATATCAGTGGAAGATAAGAACTTCGAGGACACATGCTGGTACAATAAATTTAATAGCTGTATTAGAATACACTTATGTTTAGGAGAGTATCGATGAAAGTATTTTGGATATTAGATTTTATTTTAAAATGAAATAGAAAAATAGAGTTCACCAAGTAATAATAGAACATGAAAATTATTATTTTTTAACTAATAAACATATAGGCTACCTGTTCCTTTATACTGGTAGAGATGTAGAATCTGAGGATGTCATCCCGCCGTTAAAAGCAAAGTTCCTTCTCTTTTCTCCCACAACTTCCTTCCATCCCCATCTGACATCTTTCGACCCTCTAATCCACCCTTTTTTGTATTAAACACAAAAGTAAATCCTCAGTAAAAGAAACAGCTAATGGAATTTTGTTCCTCTTGCTTACTCTTTTTTTTTTAACACTTCCGTGTTCACCGAGAATTACTTTAAATTCGCCACTGTTATGCCAAAACCACGAATGTGCAAACATTCAGATTTTCACTTTAGTGCATTGCTGGCATTTGTTTACATTAATCTTTGTTCTGTAGGAACCACGAGTTCCATTTCCATTAAAGTACAAGTTCTGCTTTATTTTTTATGCTACAAAACAAATGTGACACATTCGCGATTTTGTTATTTTTGCACATTCGTGGTTCTGGCATAACAGTGACGAATTTTAAAAAGTAGACTGTATGGTCACCATTAAACTAAGAAATAGTCCTCGAAATAATCTCTGACGTCACTAAGATGTGGTGCAGTAGACATAAAAGTTAAGCACTCATTAATTCCGGTTGTCGACCAAGAGCTAAGCTAAGTAAGTTTAGCTTAGCTCACATGCAGTGAGGGATTTCATATATAGTTGCGCCGGATTTCATATGTAATTTTGTCGGCACAACTACATATGAAATCCCGCATTGTATGTGAGCTAAGCTAAACTAACTTAGCTTAGCTCTTGGTCGACAACCGGCATAAAATTAGATATTGAGCAAGCAGTTGGGTTGGCAATTGCCATAACACTTTATTTATAGAACCGGAAGTTCAAACACAGAACGTCCGAAGTTAACTGAGCCTGTACTATATATATTGCACTTTACAATAAGCAGAACAGAAGCTAAAGCGATCTGTACATGTGAATCACTTTCCAGTGGTCGTGGTGCTGGAGTCGAACCACGACCATTGAATCTCTAGATATTAATGATTATTGCAGATTTGGGAACTTTTTAAATAATGGAGAAAGATATTACTACGCGCCCGCTCTGCCATCTGACGTAAGTCCACTGCCATATTTTATCCCTCATTCAAAGCATAGCTGAAAGTAATGACAGCAAAGAACTTCAACAATATGACAAGAAAGTAATCTAAACGAAGAATCTGCAATAAACGTTCAGCCAGAGTTCATATTTACGAAGATGGAAGAAATAAAAAGGATCCTGCGCAAAAGGAATCTCTTCTTGTTTCCTTTTCATTTTCAAAGATTCTATATAACGGACTATAAAGAGCAATAGTCTAGAGGGTTCAATACCGTACTAGTGCTACTATATATTGCTTTGAAAATGTTATTAAATAAACACAGTATTGAGGAAATACGTTGTCATTTTGACTACGTTTACAGCATTTATTGTTTCGGAAATAAATTGAAAGGACGAATTCCGTAGGAAGAATAAACTGTTTGAATAACAGGGTGAACAAACTAAGTTATATCTTGCCGGAGGGTTGCCAGGGTAATGTAAACTGTAAACTTATGCTTCATGTTTCTTTCACCTTATAGGCCTACTCTCTTTAAGACAGGTAAAAGAGTACACACACACACACGACACTAGTGTAATACTGTCTATTTAAATTGCAATTGCATAACAATACAACAGTCCAGAACGCATGATACAAAAAAGTTGCATAGATGGTTAAAATGGAAAAGAGTCGGTTCGGCTTATCCTAGCTGTTGTCATAATATAATTTAAAACACTATTGCATTAGAATTTGTAAAATGTTAAAACACTCAAAGATGCAGCGTGACATATAGGCTTAACAGTACATAAAATAGTTTTAAAATTGCTTAAAATCAATTGTATCTTCTGTTGTTCTATAAATTCTTTTTTTTATTTATTTATTCAGCTGTGTTTATACTCCTTTTAGCTACGAGGCCATATCAGCAGTTCGGCATGTGTGCCTGTACAGTAGGGTAGGCAATGGAACTATAGATGTCAGTTATTTCTATTATTGATGTAAGTTATTTTATGGAGTAAATTTCATCTGGTAATTCAAATAGATATGATACAGGATGAAACGGTGCGGATGTATCATGGTATGTAAATATCCAATTAGGTATTTGCCTTTACGACTTGGAAAACCATGAAAAAAACCCATGTCAAATTGGCCGGTCACGGGATTTGAAGCTGGGACCTCCCGATTGCGAGTCCAAGACGTTATCATTTCGGCAACCTTCATTGTTTTGTTGTTAACTTTGGGCATATGAATGTTGTTCCCTATACAGGCCATGGAGGCCCAGAGGGTTCCAGGAGGTTGAGGATCCCAGATTTTAGACATTCGGCACGTGAAGGTGATAGGCTGTCAGCCTTACGCACCGGTCACCTTTACCCCCAGGCTCACTCCTGGTACTCATTTCTGGTAGAGGCTGAGTTCACCCCATGACCATAGTGCCATCAGAAGGATTAGGCCAAATGAAAATCTCCAACAACCTCATCGTGATTCGAACCCGCGTCCTTCCGGTTTGTAGCGCAGCGCCTGAACACTACGCTACAGCGCACCCCCCCAGCTGTGTAAGTAGATAGATTAAATTTCGTACTTAAAATATTAAATACAATGTCCTCTAGAATAACTCGACTTTTTTTAAGAACAGCAACTTAGCAACGGACTTTACGGCTCTGTGGGGAACAAACTGAGGCGGTTATGGAATTTAATCGCTTTCAAAAATTCACAGCAGCATGAAATACGCCCATTACGAAATAAACTGACCTATTTCACATCCCTCACGGGTTTGGAGCAACTATAAATTAAAGACATAATTTTAGATAAGGCAATATGCCGCTGAATTATGTTATCCTGCAGAACGGGTTTCAAAACGTTCATAAATCATGTCTTCAACGAGAACTATCGATTTATAGCCGGGCTATGACCTCGATTTTAAATCTGCCAATGATTATCTGAACTCTATTTAAAATCACCAGGGACTTCCAGTAATGCTTTCCAATCGAGCAATTGCAGATGATTGCTCTAAACTTTATCTGATGGAATTCAAAGGTTACATACGTTCATAGAATATGTCAGTTATTTCTCCTCATCTGCGATACACCCGGAACTCACATAACAAGAACGTTATATAAAATAGTACGAAGCCCATGTAGTCTGATATTGATATAAATAAGTGACCTGTTTTGGGGTTATATTATAACACATTTCTATGTCACACTTGACGATAAAACCTTTGATTCGACCTAATACTAAGACTATAAAAACTTCTCAATTCAATAATAAGAGGCCATTTTGCATGCAGAGAGAAGGCTATTCACTTGTTTCTGGTTGAAGGAAAGATGTACTGTTCGATTTTCAAGACTTGAATCTTATTTTGTATGTTGCATAAATGAAGTCTGGCTTATAACTATCCTTCAGAGAATTTTACGAACAAATGTTTCAAGTAAAAACTTTAGTGCGTAGTATGCATATACAAAATGTCAAAAATATCAACATAGTTATATTTTTAGAAAATGGCGAGAAGTGAGATCATTTTAATGTAAAATGGTAATAATTGTAAGAGAAAGCCATCGAAAAAAGACACAGACATATTACTGAAAATAGCACTATCGTATTTAGGGAATCTGTACGTGAATTTATACCGAAAACTAGACAAGGAATTTCAAAATAGAACACAATAATACTTTCTCTACCTATAGTACAGATTTTTTAAATTCCTGATCACTGCTCAAATAGTTGCTCAATAGCCTCGACGAGTCTATTATCAAACTATTGTTGTTTGAAGAGGCGATCGTTTGTTCGTACGTCAGTGTTCAAGGAAGTCACACCTTGAAATGTCAATATTTGAATAATAGACTCGACCAAGCTAATGAGCATCTATCTGAGCGATGGTACGGGTACGTGTAAAGGAAGTATATAAGTAATTAGAGATTGGATAGGGAGAAGAGATAGCCTAGATTACAAAAGAGATATACCAAACTTTATTAAGAGAACCTGAACTTGAAGATGTGAAATAATAAAATAATAATTAAAACTGTAAGATAAAACAATTCAATTAATTGTTTCAAATGGGACGCCTTGTATTGTAAAACTCATGTGAGGAATCCTTATAAGCGTAAACTATCATGTTATGGTTTATGGTTTTTTGCCTACTGCAGAATGTTTTGCAAGTTTGGAGTTTTGTATACTAGTATAATTAGACATAGTAGAATGAACTGTTTTAAAACTAGCTTCCAGTAACCTGTGAAGTTAAGTACAAACCGATATAAGATTAATTTCACTTAAATATCGGGGAAGTGACACAAATCACGGAGATGACTTTTTCTTACTTATTTCCACATTACTTTAAGAAAATTAATTTTTGCGCTATTTTCTCGGAAATAACTCTATAAGACTTTGTTTTAAATTTTTTTTTCACTGATTGAATTTAATGAAAGCTAAAACTTCTATTTGAAACTTTTTTCCACATAAATTCTCTGAAGACAGTTATATGCTACCCATCTCATCAACCAATTCATATTATTTTCAAGACGTGTCTATCGAATGATACGGTTTTGAATGAGGAATGCACTCTCCCCCATTTATTTGCAATGTGCGTATTTGATACTAGATTTCAAACAATCTCAAGCATATCGATTTATACACAAAAAGTATTAGCTTTAACTGGTTCAGAATGTAAATCATTTTAAAAAATAAATCATAATTACTAGATTCCATTTATTATTTTTATTGCATAGTGTTTTATTGTAATTTTAATCATTATTATTATTATTATTATTATTATTATTGTAATTTTATATTTTAATTTTAGTGTCAGTGCTACTTTCTTTTCCTACTGATTATTTTTTTATTGAAATTGTATAGGCTTAGTTTTTGGAATCCTGTTAGAGTGATAGTCTCATCCCTACCAGGCTAAGCAAATAAATTTAATAACTTAAATAAACATTAGTTTTAACTGGTTAAGGACGTAAATAATCTAAAAAACACCAAACTAAAGGCTAATGTCCACATGAGAGCTCAGAGTGCGAGAAACTATCGAGAGTTGTATTTCGGTATGTGGACACGCGTCTGAGATTATTCTCGAGAGTTTTTCGCACTCACAGCCCTCATGAGGAAGTAGCCTTTATAATTTTTTTAGATTCATTTTATAATAACTTATAATATTTATATCTAAATAATTATTATTTTGTATATTAATTATAGTTTCAATTCAATCTTTTGTTTACTGTATTTTTCTTACAATTTTTGTACTTTTCGGAATCCTGGTAGAGGGAAAGAGTAGGCCTGATAGCCATATTTCTACCAGGCTAAATAAAATTTAATAATGTATTTATTTTTCTTTGCATTTCGAATGCAGTAATTGAAGTAAATTAGAATTCTTTATTTCTATAACAATTTTCTTAGGATTTCTTTTCACTTTCATGTAAGTTTAACTGGATCCTACCTATAACACCAAGTCATGATATTTTTCGTCTTACAAGTTTGAAGTAGACATATCAATCGATAATTTAATCTTCGAAGTTATGGATCGGTTTATTCTTTGGTACGTGCGCGGAATAGGGAGGGATATGGTTATTTCCAGTGTTGAATTTGCACGCTATTTGTGTGACAGACAGGCTCAATCAAAACTGTGAACTCTGCCATCAACTTCCCGTGCAGATTGCTTGCGTGATATCGCCATAATGTGGCAGCCATCGATTTGTTTTATGTGGCTTTTACAGGCATAACACGAACTCCAGCATCAGGTACTATCTGTCTAGAAAACAAATTCCACCACCTCTGAGCAAGTTTCTTAGGGTTTCAAATATTGTTCAAGCCCTGATTTACAAATGGGCAGACTGGGCATTTGGTGAACAATAACATAGATCATAATAAATTATAGTAATAAATCGGACATAGGGCATCCAGGCTAGATAGACCTTTTTAAAAACAAACGCAGGATGTCGAGCAGCATCCTGAAATATCCATATTGTAAATTTCGCGCTTAGTGTGTTCCATAGTTTGTCAACATGTGATCTTATGATTGAAAGCCGAGGCAGGCGGGCGTGTCATTCGTGGTGGACGAAGCCGTGACTTTGGGGGTATTTCTCGGGGATCCTCCCGTTTTCCCCTCTCATTCCACCAACACTCTCCACTTCACCTTCAGTTTCCCCCTCATTAACATCCCGTTTCCTTTCCCGGCTTTCGGGCCACTCCCGTCCTGCCCCGTGGCTTGTGGTCATGTGGTTGTTGGTGGTGTGATGCACACCTGGGGGCACTCTGGTGTGCCGCGTCCCTACGGGCTCTCTTCGTAAGGGACCGGGGGCGTGGCGCACGCAAATGTCTGAGGGACCCTGGGGACGTGGGTGCACATGATATGGCTTCTGGTTCTAGCTGGATGTTGGGGAGTTCCGTGGGTGCTCGCGGTGGAATCTGGTTCGGGAGGGCCTTTGGGCATGCCATTACCACGGGTTGGCACAAAGGGCCCGCATTTGTGGCCTAAGTGCTTAGGGTCGTTCCCAACCCGCCTCTCCCCCCTATGTGGCGTTCTATACAATACAATACAATAATTGTTGAGAGACTAACGCGCAAATTATCTTCAAGATGTACGGGTCTGTTCCTCTATTTAGATTTTACTATTTTCATTGTAGAAAATGCTGACTCATACAAGTGACACTGAAAACGGCAGTAGAATTTATAGTCCTCATCGTGATTGTAGGATACTGGTAACTGTTCAATAACCAAAAGGACTGTAAAATTTACTTCATTAATAGTGTCATGGTCAGCCTTAAGTCCGTTTCATACCTTCTGGATGGCATTACATTAATTTTAAAATTTTGCAACGCTCCCCGTTGGGATGCGTGACAAACCGGTTGGGATAAACTGCCTTAATATAAAGCAATTCCTTATAAAAAAAATAATCCTCCTTAAACCAAACATGCGGTTTACCGACTATAATTACTCGTTTTACGATTAAATTTATTTATTATCGTTATTATCATTACCCTCGTAACAATGAAGTATATCGTACTGAAAAAAATCACGCAAGACTATGAAGTTGGCAGCAGTATTTTTGTGCTTCAAATGTTCTAGAACAACAATAACTTGGAACATGAATACCAATCGCTATTTCAGTGGAATTCCGGTAATTCTTATTTTTGTAATGGAAATCCATCAGCAAGAAGATAGTTATTAACTTTTTTATATCATAAGTAGTCCTAAATATTCCTAACCTAATTTTCTTGTATGCATTTAGGACAATACACAAAGCACGATAGGCCTATACCAGGCTTAAAAATTGCAAATTCATTTCTGAGTAGCAATGATACCAACGTTACTCAAAAATAATTTTTATTAGAAACAAAAGGAAACTGTAGTTCATTTTAATGGTTATTATTAGATGAAGTCACAAATAATAGTCAAGTGGGTTCATGTTTTACAAAGGAGTTGCGATCAGAACTATTATCTGACCTACGTAAAAGAAAAACAAATTTCGACAAACAATATGTAAGACATTAAGGTTATAACCGACCAATAGCTAGTTGCAGTAAGTTTCCAGTAACTAATTTCAATGCTCAAATTTCAAACACAATATTATTAGTGTATCAGTTACAATTCACTTGTCGGGCAGAACTACAATACGGAATTTAACACATCATTTCTGCTGTTCAATGTACGCGATCAAATCGGCTCTTTCTTCAGCTTTCTTGATGCCAGCAAACACCATTTTTGTGCCTGGAATGTATTTCTTGGGATTTTCCAAATACTCGAACAAAGTTTCCTTTGACCAAACTACGCCCTTATTTCTGTTGGCATCAGTATACGAAAATCCAGCTACAGAACCAGACTTTCGTCCTATCACACCAAACAGATTTGGTCCAACCTTATTTTTCCCACCTTTATCAATCGTATGACACTGCGCACATTTCTGGACGAACACCTTCTTTCCTTTCTCAGCATCTCCTGATGGTATACTCATCCTTTCCTGATTTAATCACCACTTTTCTGTTATGGAAAAGGAAATTGTAGTATCACAAATAATTTAAACTAAATTATATAAATGTGGCTACGTCGAATCAAAAATTTATCATCCGGTTAACAATGGCAGTAGATCAGATGTTATTTTTTTTAACGATGCTCAACTCTTGCACATAAAATTCGACACCATTTACTGAAGTAAATAGTTTCCAGAATTGCCAACTACTGGTTCAGCATTACCAACGCGAATCAATAAGGGCCATTCACAATTAATAGTAAAAGCAAACAAAATGCAAAAGTGAAATTTTTAATGCAAGTATTTATAATCATATGCATCAACGCTTACGTGGAGAAAGATGCAAAATTTTTCAAATTCTAAGCTTGCGTGTTTGCGTTAACGTATCTCGAGAAATAAAACACTACAAGGGAACTTACCATGCGGAAGAACGAACAAGAGAACGCAGTAAAATGGATACTTTAATGATAAATTTATAAATTTGTTGAAAGCTATTGTTTTTATTATAATAATACTAATAATAATAATGATAATAATTATTACTACTACTACTACTACTATTACTACTACTACTAATAATTATTATTTTAACTTTCCTGTGGAATGAGTAGTACTGAAATAGGAAAGCAATAAATACAAATACAATGAGCACAATTCAATACCCAATATACGAGTACACAATGAACACTTTTCAGAGTAATTACTTTACAATATATTATATAAAATATATAAAGCCTATATTGTATTGTGGTAAAGAAAAAAGTGGTACAAGCGACCGGCTAAAAATAAAATATATCTCAGCTTGTGAATATCTAAGAAAAAAGGGGTTTTGAATTTTCCCTGTTAAAAAATTCTTAAAAATAAAAACCACATTTTTCTGAGCAATCCAAGCAACTGAGATTACTTTTATACCTGTGATATAAAGTTTTCAATTTCTGACACTTTTTCTCAACCCTAATAACATTCTTTTGAGTGAAATACGCTATTTACCGATCTATGAGAGTGTTTTACATTCGTTTCAGGGTAGTAGTTGCAAAATCTTTCCATTACTTCCAGTTAGTAAAACTGGTAGGCTATACACGGAGGTGCAAAGCATATCGCGATTTAAGAGAAAAATACTCTATTAAAAATGATAAATCAACTGGTTCTGGCAGTTGCTTGCATAGACTGCGGTTCTTATTTAAACAGCTGAACCGCCCTCATTGTGAATTTTCCGATGCGTGAGGGGTGGGATAAAGTCAACATCTGAAAAATAAACAATTCACGCTACCATAACCTGAGCCCCTTATAAGAAGCCGTCAATCAGGGGGAAGTGACGGTGTGCATTGATCTGGGTCTTGCAATGGAATGAAAGAGGAGATAATGGCAGAACTGACAGGGGTTTCCTACACCACATAGCCAGGAGAAGGAAAAATGAATAATACAGAAGAGCTCAAATCAAATATTTTCTTTCATAATAAAGATCAGTGGCTGGGATGTAACGCAATCTTTATATATTTTACCCGCCTCTCTCTTTAACTATAGAGGAGAATGAAAATAGCTGAAGGGGCAGTAGGGATATTTTTGTGGGTATTGAGAGAAAGCGAAAGAGAGAGGAGGATAGAGAGATAAAGAGTGAAGGAAATAAAGAAAGAAAGAGGGAAAGGGAACCAAAGAGCGAGAAGGAAAGTGGGAGGAAGAAATATTTGTTTAGGGATGTGAGTGAAATTTAAACACATTTCATTCTAATAAAAAAAAAATACCTTAGCGCAAATTTATTTGAATAATATTTACAGAAAATTCTACTTGCCAATTTCATATAATCAATTCAAAAGAGATCGCGTGGCTGTTCTTTGATCCTTTGTTTAAACAACGTTTCATAATGGAAGGGATTCTGGCATATTTTGGATTTTAAACCTTCCAGTCGTTTGCCTTCCACCCAACAGAAAGAAAGTTAGTCTGGATCTTTGTATTTTCGTAGGTACTGGCTGCGCAATTTTAATGTGTCCAGGCCTACCTGAAATGTATGTAACAACAAACAAACAAATATATATATATATATATATATATATATATATATATATATATATATTTAATTATTTTAATTTAAGATGTTTATAGTCGCTTTAACCCGGGTGGTCATATCGCAACTTATACATTAAGTACAACAATAATGTAACATTCGTTTACACTAGAGAGAAAACATTACAATAGATCAATAATTACTACATATTTTAGATTTCACTGAGAAGTCTTGTATCTTTCACAAACTGTAATATTTGATGGCATAATGATGGTGAGTTCATACTGCGGACATTCCAGAATAATATGTTTAACAGTTATCATTTTGTTACAAAAAAGGGGGTTCCTATCTCTTGTCAGGAGATAGCTATGAGTCTTATAAATATTTTTGCTTTGAGTACATTATTGACAGGTAATATTTTCAATTTCGCAAAATTCTGTATCGAATTTTTATAAAATTGCATTAAACCTCGCAGAATCCGTACACGTGCAATTTCATTACTAGCATGCGTCTCTTTGTTCATTATCTGAAAATTCATTATACTTCCATTATTTTCAGAAAATTAATTAAACTATTGTAAGCCACTACATTACAAAAATACTGGATTTAAAAGTAATTAAAATTCCTATCAATGAGAGCAGGTCAGTTATGTGAACCCTCAATGAGAATGCCAAATTACATGTTATAGTCTGTTGTTCGTGATCGGCTAAATGAGATATGTATTTATTTTGAATCGTAATTAAAATTCTGGGGTTTTCACTTTATGCCATGTTTGTTCTTCCTTGTTCGTCCGTCTGTCTGTCATGGCCTCAAATAGCCTACGCCCTAAAAACTGCACATAATTAACGGAAATAAGTGTACTTCAGGGAGGGTTTTAGGTCAGAGGCCTAAAGATGGGCTCTGCAAAGGGACACAAGAAAATTCAAATGGAAGAAGTCTGCATAATATGGGAATATTTCAAGAGTGTAATCTTCATGCAATTTTGATGGAATATTTAAGAAAATCTACTGATGATTTAAATTTTGATTTAATAGTAACATAATATATTTTTTTATCTAATATCCCGGATGCCGTGTTAATTTAATTTTTTATAGCAACTTTATTATTTTCTGAATTTTTAAGAATTAGGATATATTGATAAAAGACTGCATAATCTGCGAAAATGATATAATCCAAACATTAAATAAAATATTATCTAAGAGAGCCTTCAAATTGGTTATGACTTTTGGGCTTTCGAGCATAAAACATCACTAGCATCCATGAGAAGACGGAGATCTGCTAGTATGAAATAAAGATCAGCTTGAATTCTCTAGCTCTTTCATCTTTATCTCTACCTATCTCTTGCTTCTCTCTCTCTCTTTCTCTTTTTTATCTCACATATAAATACTTCTCAAACAAACATAAGCAAAATGTATAATACGAATAAAGAGTGAAAGTAATGTAGCTATTGAATTATTGGTAGCATATTAATAGAATGATCGAGTGCTATGATTATCTACTACTTTAAGTTAATGATCAACATTTCTGCGGAATCCTATGTCAACTTTTTAGCAAAAAGTTTAGTTTGTCCTTCCGTGGTAAAATGTATTTTAGGAATGTCAGGAAAAAACAAAACACAACCTTAGTGGAAACAGTCATGCAAAATATGCATTTATTATATCTAGGAAACATGGCTGTACTCCTGCCTACCTGCAGTTGACAAAGAAATGACCAGTCTCGAGATGGAAAACTTGTATAGAAATATGAGCACAATAAATATACTGACAGCATGTATGAATAATGAAAAGAGATAAGTCAGTATTGCCACTGTGTTGAAGAAGTTACTTTTTCTATGCTGTGGTCATAACTTAGCTCCTCATTTCAATTTATGAGTCAATTTTTTAGTACACCTCAACACAATAGCAAAGCAAGAACATAAATAAGCTATCTGAATACTTAAGTCTTTTATATTGTATACTAACATTTAAATGTTGACAGAATCAACAAAACATCTCTGAAATGTTCGTGACTTCTACGGAGAGAAGTGAATTGACATTAATGTATCACAATATTTGTCAAATATTTTTAGATATTTGGCTTTTAAGAAATTCTTCTTCAGCTCTCCTGAGCAATCTCTTTGTGACCATAGAAATTTGTACTTGTAAACACGTTTGAACTTGAAGTAATGCTGTATTGTTTAACATCTTTTAAAACCCTGTTTTACGAGTTTTTCTCTCTCGTGCCCGTAACAAAATTGGAACCCTCAGCATTTACCGAACTTGTTAGGCTATGATGGATTTCTAGTCTATAGTTTTACTGAGGTTTTAGAGGGAAGTGAATTATAATTCAATAATAATTATCAGGGAATGAAAGCGAGAATGAATTTGACTGGTACAAACAACGCAAAAATGGTCTACCCATCAAAATAATACAGAGGAGCTTGTCCAATCATACTGTATTAATCCTTCTAGTGAGAATACATGAGACACAACTCGGTCTCATAGTAAGTATTTAAAAATATAGAGACTTAACAGCCAGCAGATAAAGCAAAAACCTACAGCATTCACGATATGAGAAAGTACCTTAGCATTTTTAGGTATGAATATTTCAAAACCATCTTTGCTTAGTTTTATTTAAGTAATCGCTTTCTTTAGCTCATAATTACTCCTTCGGGCGGACTTTAAGCTGGGGGCCACGTGTCGTATATTTACGGCAAATAAAAGAACTCCAAGCATAAATTAGAACCTCTGGAGAAAATTCACCTTAGTTTCACCTTAGTTTCCGGAGGGGGGGGGGGTTGTGAGGCGATGGTAAACCTCTGCCCTCTCTCGGAAAATAACCGTAACAAAATTAATCTAGGTACTGAAACCTCCAATTGGAGGCCCTATCTCCCACCAGTAAAGGTTAAAGTTTGCATTTAGATATTTTTATCATTAATATGTATTCGGTTTTAAGAAAGTCCTTTTTAAGTAGACCATATAAGCTTAGGCGTAATTTTAATTTTTGTTTCCAATATTTTTAATTCCTTATTTTAAAAATACAGTTAAAGTTAAAGTACACAACTTAGAAGTTGTATGTGAAGTAATGATGCATGATGTAATCTAAATAACCGCCGTGGGTGTGTGGGTAGCGTATCTGCCTTTTTACCCCGGCGGTCCGGGTTCTGTTCCCGACCGAGTAAACTCCCTCCACGAGTTTAGGACTCGTCAGTAGATTAAGATAATGGCCATTGTGCGCGAACCCTTAATTTATACAATCGAAATAACATTACTTCAAGATTTCTTTCAAAAGGTCTAAGAAGTGAAGTTACTCGTATATGCAAATTTTACTTCATTTTCGTTATTTGACCTAAAATATGTATATTTCATCATCCAAAAAATTGTGCTGTCCGCCACTAAACTCCTGGACATTTTGATGTCGGAAATCCCTGTTATAGATAAAGAAATGTAACAATAGTCTAATCTCATAACTAGAAATAAAAATTCAATTGGAAACTTGAAATTATTTAATGTAGTAAATAACGTTTAGGCTAAAACTAATATAAAATTCTCTTTAAAGTTACTTTAAAGGTTTTTCACACCCACTCTACATAGAGTACTGAAACTGTTTGCATTTATAGTCTCAAAATAAAATTCTCAGAGTTTTATCTCCCCACTGCTTCCTCCGAATAATAAAGCGAAAGTTCAAGGATGTTGGTATGAACCTTGCTTTGTCCTATGTGCTTTGAATACGTTGTTGCTAGTGTCCCGAGGATTAAACAACGTTTACTGTCCTGTTTTTAGAAGAAAATGTTTGCAACTAAAAGTTCTGTTATCCTCAGCTCTGCAGATTACATCTACACACAGCAGCACAATCACGTATAACAATTGTTTGCCTGAGTTCCTTATGTTTACATAGTGCTTCATTAATTTCTAAGCCGTTAAAGCCTTCTATAGCCTTGAAATATATTTCTAGAACTATCTATAGAGAAGGATTATATTCTTCAAAGAACACATGTGTGAAAATTTGAGTTGAAAAAGGTAGTCTACCTTTGCTAAAATAAACTTATTGTTCGACCATAGTAGGCCTATAATCAGCGTTTTACATGTAATGGAACGATATCCTAATGATGTCCATTAAAATGTAGATTTTCATTATAACACAGGTATGGAATAGATTATTATCGAACACGGAACGATATTGAAATCTTGAGTGCAGCAAATACTGCGATAATGAACAATCCGTAATATTATGTTTGTATTAATTTTAATATTATAATAAATGGAGTTCATTTCGTCATGTAAAAATTCGTTCGTTTCAATAAGAAAGGCAAAGAAAAAGCTTCATTTTTCCGCTTGTCATCAGCTGCCATCAATAGCAGAAGACAAAAACTACGAGAATTTTTTTACTGTCCCTATCAATCAATTCTTTTTCTGAATCTAAAATTTCAAAACTTAAACATTTATTTATTATTTAGAAGAAAAACAGTAGCTTTGCTCGTTTCATAAACCCTCTCGTATCTTAATAAATGTCATTATAGGCTCGTTGATGTATTACAATTATACAGAATTGTTGCTTTTCTTGTTAGTAGGCCTAACTTAAGTTATACACCAGTAAACGAATAGATCTCGTTGTTGCTGCGTTGACATCGTGCTTACGCTCTAATACGGAACTCGGCGCAGTGAGACGCGGCAAGGATAGTTGCACAAGTACTGTCATGCAATGAAAACAAGCACATGATTAATTGTTAGTTCTACGGTCATAAAGCCATGCCCTTAGGTTGACGTAGTTATCAATGTAGTTCTAGTACTAGCTACGACCATTGATTGTATTGTTGTGGGTAGGCCTGGCTGCCTTCCACCCTAGCAGACCGGGTACGATTTCCGGCCGGGTCAGAAGTTTTTCAGTAGTGGAAATTTATCTCCCTGGGTACAGGACTGAACTTTAATACCCATCCCGCGAGAGGCAATGGCAAATTTTCGTGGTATCATCCTTGCCTGGGAGGGCCTTCGATGTGTCGTGTTCATCATCCCACGGTTCGGGCCTGGACCTGCCTTCGGGCAGAACACTCATCATCATCATCATCATCATCATCATCATCATCATCATCATCATCATCATCATCATCATGTATAGCTTAGGCCTACATATAAGTTACAAAAAAGAATATATATATATATATAATATATATATATATATATACACATATGTAATCTTTAGCCAAGCTGGACATGTTGCGCGCATGGGGGAGGAAAGACATATCTCAAAAGCATTGACTGGGAGACCCGAAGGGAAAAGACCACCTGAAAGACCTAGACGTAGGTGGGAGGACAATATTAGGATAGATTTAAGGGAAGTAGGATTTGCGAGGGATGATTGGATGGAGTAGAACAGAACAGGGTTGAATGACGGGCTCAGGTAAGCGCAGCAATGAACCTTCAGGTTCCATAAAATAGATAATATTCCTTTAGCTTGCTGAGGAATTGTCTATTGCCATTGAGTAAATAAGTAAGTAAGTGATCTTTTGCAAAGAGGAGCGAAGAGATTTGTCTACTAAAGCAGCTTTCCAACAGTCATAGGCTATCTATTAAAATTTTACATTATTGCTTGGCTAACAATCAGAATCTTTTTTTATTACTTGTAATACAAAATATATAATCCTCTCCCTCATTATATTTCAACACAAATCACAAATTTTATTTAAAAGAAATAAAAATGTGTCCTTCTTAGAAGTATTTTTTTTCATTTGACAATATAACTTCTTTTCGAATTTTGATATCGAATAAGAAGCAGTATTGCGTGTTCAATCGTTTCAGCCTCACGATATAAAGAGCTGAGAAGTTTGCTTAGAATAGGCTATATTGTGCTGTTTTTGTTCCGTATATTATAGGAATGATAGAAATCAATTTGAAATGGTTTCTGTGAGAATAGGCAAAAGTTCTGTTTGGGAAATAATAATGCAAGGAGTGGGAGGATCTTATGCTCTTTGAATACTGATTTACAGGAATCCAGTGGTTTGAAATTAAAAATGGTGCCTATTGTTCACTTTTGACGGAGATAGTTTCATTTTATCATAAAATGGTTAACTGTCCCCCCAAACAATAATATAGCTAACATTAACAACAAGATGAACATAAAAATGGTAAATACATTAAAATGGTAAATAGATAAAAAATTTAACTTAATCATGTTATAAAGACAAATAACTAAATAATCAATAAGTAAGCATATAGATAGAGAATTTAACCATTTCAAACTTTGATGGACAATAATAGCTTATAGCGACACATATAGAATGATTCTATAACCAAAATAAAATTCGAACTTTGTTATTTTATATTCTCACATTTGATCCCATTCTACAACCCGAGACTTTTTATGTGTTGTTTTTGTGATTAACGTTTGTTGTCATTCAATCATTAACAAGACGAGCTGGTAATTTGAACATTTATTTTTTCAAACACCCGTCAACATTAATTAAAAATTCCGTGGGAACGAAGAAATTCGAGTTGACGTGTAATTTTACACAGCTAGGGCTATTGAAGATAAAACCATTGACTGTTGACAAGCAGACTAGGAAAGCTAATGAATGCCCTCTATATGGACTCGAATTGCACCAACGCTCTGTCAAAGGTTCGAGTGGGGCCGTGGTTTCTATATTACAGTGCACCGCTCCATATTTTCTTGCTCTGTAGCGTGCGGCTTCGGATTTTGCTGCACACCTGATTCAGTGAACGGATTCTGTAGTAAAGAGATTTGCTGCATGGATGACTGAACCAATTATGGTCGAACAAAAACAGTCCTATGCAACTTGTTTATGCGCTTCGCTCGTTCCATAAACATACTCGTGTTGTAATAAATTAGATTAAAGGCTCGTTGCATAATGCACTATAATAACATTTACATCAGTAAGTTTGTTAATAACATTCAACTGGTAATTCATCATTGTTCAAATGAAGAAAAATAAAAAATAAGCACAAAAGAAACAATTGTAATGAAAATAATTAATGTATCCAATGAAATGCTTATCTTGAAAAAAATCAATAGTGGGCCTATGCCTTTTTTAAGTAATTTTTATTGAATTTCTTATTAGGCCTAGTATTATTTTTTCCTTCTGAGAATCACTTTAATCTGTCAAATCCTTTCAGATTGCTCTAATTAGCCATATTTAATTGAAATTCCAAAGTTTGTTTATTGTCTTGAATAAATGTTACATATTAGGCCTAAAGAATTGTTTAAAATTTTTAAAGTTTTTTTTTTTTTAATTAAGAGGCCACCCGAATGACCACATGCTTTGGGTCGGGGACAGTTCAGAAATGGATATAAATAGGCTATAGTAAAAAATAGAAGTTATTTAAAATAAAAATACAATAAATTACATTCATTTAGAGTAATAATAGGAAGGACATTAAAAAAAGAAACAAGAAAAATAAATATTTATATAATAAGCTGAATTATTTTCTCAAATTTGTATTAGTTCTGATTAATTAATTCTGGGATGTTTTTAACTATTTAATTGAATAATCTGGGACCAAAAGAAGAATTGTGTTTTAGAACTGCGTGAGTGGAACGTTTTGGTTTAATTAAATGCTTTGTTTGGATTCGTCTTATATCATAGACTATGTTTGGGAATGTGATCCAAAGCTTGAATTTCTACTAACGTAACTTAATACAATAACACACACTATGTCCGTTAAAATAGAAAAATATTGATTTAGACGTAGTCAAGAGGTTTTTATACATAAATTTTAATAATACGGTTTTAGTAGCAAAATTAGTGAGAAGGACTAGCTTTCAAAGCTCCTCTATATCCAATATTCTACAAAATGTTCTTATATTATCGTTTGAAAGTTTAATTTTTTTTTTAAGTTTCTATACTCATATATCCATGTACCCATATAATGCACTAGAAAGTGAGCATTCCTTCCATCAATAAAGGCGTGAAGCAGGAAATGCAAGTATTCTAATCTAAACTCCTAAAGTTTCTAGCAACTATAACAATAATATAAATAATTGGTTCTGTTACGATTTATTCTGTAAATAAAGTGAATTACGCTTACCTCTATTCAGGAATCAGCATTGTAATTATATTTTACGTCAAATGTCTTCCATATTTCAGCCAACAATTATTGCGACCGTGTTTTTTTTGTAGGTAAAAGCCACATTAATTATGACTCGAATCCCTTTTCATTGTATTGTGTCAGTCTCAAATGGTATTCGAATAATTCAATTAGGCAAAGTTTACAGTAAGTGTATTATTTAAAATGTATTCTATTAATTTTTATTAAATTATTACATGGACATAAATCCGACATGTGACTTAAAACTTCCCTACATAAATCCCATTGCGACTATTTACTCCGGTTTCTATACGGACTAAAGGAAAAATTAAAAAGTACTAGCATTAAAGATATTAAATGATAATAATAATAATAGTTAAAATTTTAGTAAAACAAAATACAATAATATAAAATCATAAAAATAAATCTTGCACCTTATAAGCTATAACTTCCTATGTACAAAGCCGATAGAAAGAGAAATAGAAATATTTTTTATTGTAAGAACAGATGAGAACATTAAATGTATTACAATCGTCAAGAACTATAACTGCCAGTTTGGCTGCAATAAAAATATATTATTATATATAACTTATTACCATTACCATTTTTGATTCTCGTTCCTAGTAATCATTTTGATTCCACTCTGTCCATACTGTACAAATCAATTTCAACTGGTTAAACTTATATAAAAGAATTCATCAATATTATATATACAATTTACTGTCAATACATTTTGTATTTTTTTTTTAAACTTATTAAAGGGCAACTGTTTTAATGACAAAGGAAGAAAATTATAAAATCTAGTTGACATGTAATAAAAAGTTTTCTGAGTCTTACTGTAACTACACCTAAGAGACCCTAAATCATTCCTATTTCTTGTCTGGTAGTTATGTGTAGATCCCACTTCTTCATACAGATGAACGTTTTCCTATATATAAAATAAGCATTGAAAAAATGAAATGCATGAGTGAGTTAGGTATCTGTTCAATCTAGACTTATTCGATCTACAAGCCTACGATAAATTACTCACATCTCTGAATTTTAATACAACTATTGCTAATATAGCCTATAGATTACCGTTACTTTCACTATACGTAGTCCTATTGAGTTTAATAACATGTGAGAAAATTAAAAGGAAATCTAGAGGAAGAAATTTTCCAGCAGATGCTATTCCATTGTTTGGTAAACATAGGCCTATTATTTAATCTAGGCTCCTCACCCCCATGTTAAATAACATAAGAAATAGATTACATTGAGTTGGAAGGTTTGCTCGCCCTTATTTGTCTCGTACACACAACGGCTGCTAAGACCGGATGCAGTTTTTCTTATAGAATCAAACATAAACATTTGCTTAGGAGGCTTGACAGAAATACACCGGTTTAAAGATGTGCACACATTTCATTGGAATTGTGACGAGAAGGATCCAGCCTCTCGCCAAACCTCACCACATCCTTAAAGCATCAGTAACCGTGCAAAAAGGGTATATGAGGTACATGACGATTGGGATACCCCAAATCGACATACGTGACAGCATAGTGCTTTTTAATATACAGTACTTAAATTTTTCTGGTGCAGGTACTGACTTTTTGACATATTATTTTTTTTAAGATTTTTATTTTATTATATTGATGGCGTTCTTCCCAAATGTTGTAACCCTCAAAAGTCAAATTTTAGAGAGATAAAATATATAGTAAAAGAACACAAATTATGAAACACTGCAGTTTTGATGGGTAGGCTACACCAACGTTAGCTTGCTTATCCAAAGATATTCCTAAGCAACTTTAACTTGTTTCCTCAACTGTTGTGCGATGGTTACACATATTGTGAGTTTGAATTTGAGACCTTTCAGAGACATCACGTAATGATTTTCAAAGTTTTTACCTCAAAGATTTTTTTAAAGGTTTCCTCCATTGGCCAGCATATGTATTTCAATACCAGCTATTTATATCTACCATAACCTCATTTTCGAAAAAAAAAAAAAAAAAAAAAAAGTGGAGGGCTACGGTATTTGCACATACAGTCGACATTACTTTTGGCATAGGTACTGCGATGCGAAATTTCCGCGTGATGTATTCAGATTTAGTCGGCGCGCAAATGTTTAAGACAGTGGGATGAGTAGGCGTTGTCCGATCTAGAACCGGCCCTAAGTAAGAAAGTATGTCTGTATCACTCGTAAGTAGATACGAGCAATGTGCTATACTTGATCCAAGATGTGTACGGAGCAAACGTAACCAATCGAATGTGAAAGTACAAAGCACAGTTTACAAGAGTTCGTTTTTGAGACTGTGTAGTCGATTACATACAATAAATGAAATCTTGTTTGCTAGATACATTATGTTGTAAAACATATAAGCCTATGACATAAACACGAAAGCAAGAAACTCACTTAACATAACTAATGTTTTTACAATTACATACGATATAAATAATTGTACGGTGTGTGCAGAATGGAATTAAACATCTGACGGAGCTTGTCGCACTATCGTGAAATATGCGCTGGTGCGATTAAACAATGAAACGACAGGACACAGTTAGTTAAGGCAAGTCTGTTGTTTACTTCTACTCCGTACACATCTTGGATCAAGTGTAGAGTGAGACAGACCCACTTATTCACTTTAGGGCCGGTTCTATACGTATTTTATAACACAACTAATCCGTTGTACTTTTCATTTACAAAATGAGTAAGTACATACAGTAAGTAAAAGTAATAGGCATAACCATTAATAATTTGTATCATAGAAGAAAATTGAGACCCAGGGCCTTCAGAACTTACGACACCAATAAAGAAACGAGCGAGGAAATGGTTTGTCCAGCGGTGAGAAGATACAGATTGTTAACAGAAAATCCTAAAGTATCTGTGCAAGATGTAGGAGTGAAAGTGGTGTCATCCATGGGAGTAGTTTCAATTATGGTTTTCAAAGCCCTAAAAGAATACAGATCTACAGGAGGTATCAAATTTCTTTCTTTCTTTCTTTTTCGTAGTTTTACCTCTCCCTTTTAGGATTTAAGCGACCCAAGCCGCCCGGGCCTTACAGGGCCGCGACCTGTCGGGAGAGGAATTACCTTTGGATCACATACATACTTTTTTGACCAGACAAGGACATGGAGGGCCTCCCCGGATGAGTGATCAGCCCAATGCCGGGGCCACCTCCGAGACAACACGAACACATAGGACGATACACACCATTCACACACACACTCACTCAGAACAAGGCGAGGATGAGGATGAAGATGATAATGACGGCCAGATGATATCCGGGGACCACAAGGGCCTAAAGTTACCTGACATTTGTCTCATAGGTGAGGGAAAACCCCGGAAAAAAAGGTATCAAATTACTGGTCAAAATTAAACCAAAATCAAAGACAAAAAAATCACTCGGCAGAGTTGGGATCAACCCTTAGCCCCCAATACAAAAAGGAAAGTTCAGTTGACTGTACTGTATGTAATCGACTAAAGACTTTTCAAAAACGAACTCTTGTGAACGGCGCTTTGTACTTTCACACTAGGTTGTTTACTTTTGCTCCGTACACATCTTGGATCAAGTATAGAACTGACAGTATCTACGCATCCCTTTGTCTAAAACCTTTGCATGCAGACTATATTAAACAAACCTGCAGACTGATGCGTTAGTGCACAATAGCTCTGATGGTTGAGTATAGAAACCGCAGTTCTCATATCTTGTGGATTTGTATCTTTGTTTAATAAAACAGCTACGATGTGTAATGTTAGCCTGATTCTGTCTGTCCGCAAGCACACACGCACAGACACATACACACGCGAAGGCGCTGTCTGGGAAGTACAGCTGTCCACAACATGGCAGAAACCATTAATTATTTCGCCATTTCACCGCAAAACACGGAGGAAAAATCGCGTTACACGCTCTGAGGCTGGTTTCAATTCGATTCCCCTATTATTAATTATATTCACAGCATTACATGACAGATAATCTGTTTTTGTCAGTAGCAGAAAATATAATACTTTCATTGCGCGTTATTTCTATTGTTTGTCAGTGAAGCAGTGGAAGAGTCTAATCCATAAATACTCAGTAGACCGATATGAACTAATATATTATGATTTCTTATATAATATTAGGATTATTAGGATAATATTAGGATTTCTACCCAAACGAATTATTATTCAATTTTTAACCCTAAATGAAAAATATTTATTAATGGTTAGTCTTTAATCTCCGAAATTTTGAAATGTGAACCTTAATTAGCTGGTTTACAAGTCCAATATATTATGTAAGTATTAAAACTAACGAAAACAAATAAATCATCAATAGTGCTTATTTATAGGATAACATAAACTCATAGACCTTCGGACAAGGGTATTTGGGGTAGATAGAAAGCAAATTCTAATCCTGCATTCGTCTTTGCAAGGAGCAAAAACTTGATAAACTCACAGGCCACAGGATTCGAACCGGTAACCTCTCAAATGTGATCTAAATGCGTCAGCTACCTCACTCAAATTATATACAGACAATATAAATAAAATTCAAATTTCGAAAAAATTGTGAATGAATACATATTTTTTAATAAGTCGGAAGTGATTCCTCAGTCAAGTCATAGAAAAGATTTTCAAACAAGTTATGAACAGCCCTATGTTAATTTACAGTTAAAATATTTTTGAACGTTTTTCGTAATTTTACTAGCAACATAATTTCCCAGTCTTCAGAGTTATACAAGCTGAGTTTCTGATGAGCAAAATAGAATCCATGCAGATTTTCTCGGGCGTCCCCGTTTCCTTTGCCATTTATTATTCAATCGGATACGTCATTAACACAATATGGTCATCGGCTGCGACTTCTAGCATAGCAGGCCTAACTAAAAACAGACGAGGTTTTCTCACTGCTAAGACCTTTGGTTTGCAGAATGTTTCTGGACTTACAGCAATTTTCCTTTGAGTAGCCAAGTCAGAAGCATAAAAATAGCACAAGATTATTCACATTCCGACATATTACATCTTTTCATGTGTAAAATATAAATCAGTCGCACCTTCGGAAAGGATTACCATAGTGGATTCTTAAGCCGGATTTAGTTTGCGAAGGTGACAAATAGTAATCACATCTTAAGGTCTTTTTGACTTCGTATGAAAGGGATTTTCACACTAGAGTTCCAATCCTATTGTCACGCCTTGTCCAGTAAGGTAACAATAGTAAAGAATCCTCCTTCCCTATAAGCTTAGCTTTCTTCCTGAACGTTGGCAAAGAACGAGAAGTGGTGGAAGATTAGTTAAAACTATTTTGCACTTGGGTTCGTCTTATACTACCCTATCCTTCGCATAGGCTCACAGATTCATCTTACGAAATACATCAAATAAGTTATACCTGGTGAATGTTCTCATCCTGCAGATATGTAACTAGCCAAACCTGCTTAAGTATACAAACGATGGGAAATTCAGGTGCTCACGCGCATTCAATAAAAGCTACGATGATCTCTGTTAACTTTTTCACTGCTTCTGACGTATAAATTCGTCACCTAATGTATTTTAAAAAGCAGTTCTATGAGGAAAAAGAGTATTGCTAGACTATTATTCTTATATTATGCTCTACTTGCGTAACGATAACGAGCTGGATCGTCGCGCTGAAGGTTCGGGGTTCATATACTTTCGATCGAAATTGATACGACGCGACGGAGTGGACAGTGTTTACGGCAAAGCATGGAAGACGCCAGTACTGCGTAACTTGTCAATCCGCAGGATATCCCGTATATACTGTATACTTTTTGCATACTCTCCATATGTAACACAGCAAGAATGACTAAGGTCTATCCTGCTCTATATACTGACATGCTGAAATTCATATCTAACTTGTAAATATCTTATTATAGTCCGTCAGTCTTATTATAGTGCTTCTCTCTCTGTGTAATTATAATTTTCATATTCTTTGAAGGATACATTGCTGTTTATAAAAGAAGATAAATAAATAAATTAATAAACATGAAATAATTATGTTGATGGTTTTCAACCTTATAGGCTTATAGGCATACAATAAAAAAATCTTCTTTATTGGTATACGTATAACACGTCTACAATTATAAGAGTATAATTTGTCATATACTATATTAAAAACCACTTGCGAAATAATGTGGCTAAGCTAGAATTATTTGATATAATTGACAGCCATCAACATAACTTATACTCTTTGTCTCTCTTTCTTCTGACTCTACCTTTGTCTCTCTCTCTCTCTCTCTCTCTCTCTCTCTCTTTCACACACACACAAGCTTTTGTTTTCATAGGAAAAACGGAAAATTAAAAAAAATATATCAGTTAACATAAGCAGTAAATAGCCTTGCAAGTGCTGATTCCTGCCTACGAACCCAATAAAGGTCTGTTTACGTGGCATTTGAACCCTCGAATGGCAGCCCGTTTTCTATGATCTCATAATCCACCAGGATCAGCTAAGAGCAGTGTTTAATACAAATTGGCGCTGACAGTCAGCTTACATAAAAGAAAAATCATCAATGATATATTAATGAACGACCGCAGATCAATTATTGACAGTAGCTTGTTCCACATAGCAAATTTTGCTTACACAGTACTGACAACTTCAATAACAAATCGATGTTGTATGTAGTTAAATGCATTCCAAACACCACTATTTATACAGTTCAAATTAGCAGCTAAATGCTCGTGAAAGCAACCTTGCTTTATGGTTGTTGGAGGAGCAACAGAACCTAAACGAAGATAGGAACAGATATTGTGGAATATGTAGACTTTATTAGTATTATTATTATTATTATTATTATTGTAGAATATTCCTTAATAAAAATATATTATTATTATTATTATTATTATTATTATTATTATTATTAAGTATTCCGTCCATAGCCAATATTGACAATTTAGTGTGGAAGAAAAAATATAAAACACACACATGTCTAATATTAAGTAATCCTACAGTTATTGTAATTTAATTACATTAACATTCTAATTAATAATTATAATTAATATTGTGTTATGTAAGTGGGCCTAGCCTGTACACCGCTGGATGAGGTTTTTTCGGGGGTTTTTCCTCACCTGTAAGACAAATGTTGGGTAACTATAGGCCCTTGTGGTCCCCGTATATCATCTGGCCGTTATCATCTTCATCCCATCCTCGCCTTGTTCGGAGTGAGTGTGTGTGTGTGTGTGAATGGTGTGTCTCGTCCTATGTGTTCGTGTTGTCTCGGAGGTGGCCCCGGCATTGGGCTGATCACTCATCCGGGGAGGCCCTCCATGTCCTTGTCTGGTCAAAAAAGTATGTATGTGATCCATAGATTATCCCTCTCCCGACAGGTAGCGGCCCTGTAAGGCCCGGGCGGCGTGGGTCGATTAAAATGTCCCCAAAAACTCAGGTAGAGAGAGAGAGGGGGAGATGGAGAGAGAGAGAGAGTGAGAGAGAGAGAGAGAGAGAGAGAGAGAGAGAGAGAGAGGGAGAAGAAGACAAACTGACCTAAATAATTGACTTGATCGGAGTTAGATGTGAGGGGCAAGCACAACTTTTAGAATTATAACAATTATTTGGTGTATGAATTTTTAAAGTTAAATGAGGAGTTAATTGATTCAAAAGAATGTAAAATTTATCTGTAGGCCTACCTGGCATTTAAAGTATGGACAAATTAAAAACTGTTGGAAACGTTAAGGAAAAAGGGGGCACTAAGACAGGGTCACTACGCTAGGCTGTGGATCGTGTAAGTGCAGGATTAAGAGAGCAAACGAAACTCAGAGGCCTTTCAAAGTGGTCACGGAGCTGTAAGTGGCTTAATTGAACTCGGATTTTAATCTTTCACTATTTAGATCCTCCATTAGGATTGGAACTGAAGACATTAGCAGCTTTTAGCTTTCCTGTATTATTCAGGCTCTGGTTTTGTGTTGGTGTAGGAGCCTAATGGTTAGTAGGCAGGACAATTGCGGATATCCTAACAATTGTTATAAAATACTAACCAGTCTTCATTAATTCTCGGCACGCTACTTTTATAAGAACAAATATAAATCACATTAAAATGTAAACTATACGTTTATTTTTGAATAAAAAAGAGATGTGGTCTGCGCATTATTAAGGACGCTGTTAAAAATATACTATAAATTACAGCTAACAGATAGAAAGACAGTTTATTTTTTGACGGGCACATTAAATGTAAATTAAAATACAGAAACTACGCCTTGTCCAACATAACGTTACAATTCAAACCAGCTTGTGGCTATCCTCAGTGAGTAATCTAGAAAATAAGTATAAATATATTTCAATTTTAACACTTTATATTGACAAGGTATTTTAACTTAAATTCTACGTCAATATGATTCTATTATATTATATGTATAGCAGTATCAGGTAGAACACTATGAAATGATCCAATAAATCAGGACGCGAAATTTCAGGTCGCCAGAACGCCATTAGCGGCCAGAACTGAGGCTCACAATAAGGGTTTAATTATTTTCTTACCGGAACTTAAACAAACAGTCAATATTATGACTGTACAGGACTCCATAAAACACAACAAATAACCTTAACCAAAATTAAACATTAAAGTTTGATCGAACCGACTGTGCTATCGGGATTAAGTTTGAGGAAGACACATGGTGTATATTTCAGAATTCTAGGTCAAGGGTCTCAGAGAACTAAACGATCACATTAACATACACACATTGGTCTAATAATAGATAATGGCGTCATTTTAAATAATCCAATTATGTATACGAGTTATTATCCGATTAACTGTTAAAAAAGTATTTAGTTGATGGTAAGTGTGGCTTGATTTATCTGTTTCAGTGGAAGAAGCTTGTGATACAGTCCATGTGAGACCATGGTAAACACAGAAATGTGTACAGCACACAGATCCAGATAGTGAGGTTTAACCATAATTAATGTTCCCTCTACGGTTAATACACACACGTATCCAATTAACTATGTGTCACAAAAACAGTTAACTGTTGCATCGCCTGTGCAGTTAATTGTCTGGGTAGTTAACCGTTATCCAGTAATGGGTCCTAGCTCTTCTTACATGTGATCTATGATATCACTGAGATCTTTAGTTACTTAATGAGAGAGAGGAAGTGAAAATTCTCTTTACTAAGCCGTCATCAGTAATAGGAAGTAAATAGGAAAATTCCAATAGATAATAATGCGTTCTTTCATATGAATCCACTCTATTTCATCTATGTTTATTTTTTTTATTACTCCCAGCTGAGCTTTAAACACTCTATTGTTATTTTCATCCAGAATTAATAATATTAATACGGCCGTAGCGCGTATCGATTTTCGTTTTAACATGTTTGTCCGGACTTTAAACAATAGTCCCTATATTATCACTAATCTTATTTAATCCAATCAACTATAGCCAGAGGTTTGATGGGCGCTAGACAAAGCTTGATCAATATTGGATGGTATACACAGCCATTTAGCCTCGTAGCAGTCATTGTTTTGCTCGTGAACATGGAAAAGGATGGAAGCTTCCTTCTATATATATATGAACAAAGGGAAAATTCTGACGCTTCCGGATGTTTTTTTTGGGGGGGGGGGGGTAAACAAACAAACATTTTACATTTTGTTTTGAAAAGACAGCTGAATATCGATTTTGACTATATAAAACTCCGAATATTTATTTACAATGTAATAACGGTTCTAATAACTCAACTTTCGTATGAAACATACTCCTAATGGCCATAACACAGTCGTCATATTCATCATAATTAACAAGGCAAAACACCTTCATTAGCAGTCTATTATTCTTGTATTCCATATTTATGAACTGTAGGGCATTGCAAGCTAAGGTTAGTAGGCTAATTACTGAATATGTGTTGAAGCATGTTCCATACATACATTCACTAACAAGCTGTATATATGACTCCAACTAATAATACATCTGAAACAATGCCAACTTCTTCAAAGGGGACAATTGTTCTCCATTTCGTTATGGTTTATGTTCTAACTCGTGCAAATGAGCTTTAAAATAAACGCAGAGTGTAAAATTATTGAATTCGATCGAAAAATGTGGTTTGTTCTCCAAGAGCTTTTGACTTCGGATATTATTTTCGAGGATGTAACTAAGCCGAAGTTAAGATAGGAATTTCAAATATACGTTTAAAGCCTCTACATAACAATCTGTTGTGAAACACTCTACTTTAAGAGGAAACTACTAAATTCCATGCAAGCGCTAATTGCGCCAGATTGATCTCGGCCATTCACAACCTTTCCGAATGTCCACTGCATCAATTACAAAGCATTAAATTCAACTTACCATCAGATATATTAGCTGTCTTAAACATAAATTTAACTTAAAATATTCAATAAAGTGTCACTAAAAGATGTAAAATCCAGTACCGGTAGGCCTATATGTAAACGTCATATAATTTAATGTACTGTCATGAAATGGCTTTACCAGTGTTAATTGCAAGAGACATAAAATAAATGAAGAATTTCTATGTTTTAATGCAGTCAAATTCTGATCACGATTTACCGCATTAATAGTAACGCATATACAGGGTGTTAATGAATAACACCGAAATATTTTACCTGTGTATAGAGGGGACATAGACAAGCAACTTTTATTAGGACATTTTTGCTCTATGACGTAAAATGTGTATGCTACAGGGCATTAAAGTCCTTAAAATTTGGTGCTCATAACTCAATAATTGAGCAAAATAGGGTTAAAATTTTCATTAAATTGACTTCATGCCTTCCTAGTGATCGATAAAAACCTGATTCTTAATAATTCATCAACAGCTATACCATAATTAAGAATTTTCATAATCTGCAAAATTTACTGACTAATCACATGATTGCCCGCCACTGCATTATGTTTTTATTCCTAATTCCAGACGTAACAAAAATGTTTCGTTTGTCTTTTTTTCCCTCAGAGTTGTAAGATATAGATTTAGTCATTTTTTACAATTTTCCCGACCACTACACAATATTCACTGTTCTTTTGTTTCCCATCATTTCAAGTATTAGAAGTCAGTGGCGTGCATATCCTTGGGAGATTTTATGTTATAACAGGAAGAATTGAATCCATAGAGCAAAAGTTTCCTAATAAAAGTTGCTTGTCTATGTCCCCTCTATACACAGGTAAAATATTTCGGTGTTATTCATTAACACCCTGTATATAAAGTTCTGCTCTTTTATATTAAATGGTTTTAATTAAGAATATTTTATTCGAAATTTATGTTAAGAGTTTAATTTTTACAGAAAGAATCTTGGTGCACAATTTTATTATTTTAACTGATATTCAGTAATAGGCTATGTTTCTGTATGCATATGAGAAATCAGAAAATTCTAGGTTTGCTTGTAAAAGAAATGAATAAATCACTACAACAGTTTAAGTCGCCTTCACTAAAAATATTTGACAAGAGTCAATACAACCCTTGTACATATTGCATTAAAAACAGGACTAAATTTTAATGATAATTGTCTTTCATTCTAGAGCTTTTGAGGTAAATTTTAGTCATTGTGGGCGAAACTATGGTACCAGGGACTTTTTAAAGGCAGAATAATGTAATTCGGAGAAAACTGAATGAATATCATTCGTTGGATTAGAATAAGTAATTGTTTCACTTTACAGGTATTCAATTACTTCACTACAACATACTACCAATGTTATGCGTGATTTAAAACAATTAAAAGTAAGATTCACCCACTCACAACTAAGTGCAGAAAAAACATAATTTAATTCACGTAGGGTTAATCATCACTAGACTTCGGACTTTTAGGTCGCTAAAAATGCTGTTTTAGGTACCTAAAATAGGCTCTAAAAATTGGAAAATAGGTTCTAAAAATCGTAAAATAGTCTCTTATAAAATCGTTAAATTGCCAATTTTCTGAAATATCTCAATTGCAATGCAGAATATTATATTTATTGAAGTCACCATTAATCAATAACCATGATAAAAACACAGATATAGGCCTATGTTACAAATAATTATATAGACCCGAGTAATAGGGCCTGTAGTACTACCATAACGGTGAAAATCTAATCCCTGCAAGCAGAAGCTATGCATGTTAGCATATTCAACCCCTTGTATCCCTCAGTAATTCAGAGGACTACTTTTTATTTGTGTGTGTTACTGGATGTGGGAGTCGGGGAAAAAACACTACATTTTCTTGGGAATTCCAAGGAATTTTTCTACTGATGACAAAACATTCCTTACTATTTAACCACGTCATAAATGTGTCATGTACTGCACATTCCGACCTAAAACTTTAGTACGGACTGAAAATAAATGCTAGAATTTATAACAAAAAAAAATTCTTTTGAACTTTAGAGCAAAAACAAGCAAAAAGGCAATATTAGGCTCTAACGTAAAAATAGGCTGTTTTAGGTCCTATAAGAGTTTCAGTTTTAGGCATAGTCACTTATGAAACATGCATATACAAGTTTTCGTCCATATATCCCTTAAGGATTAAAATAGGTTTTTACCTAAAATCCGAAGTCTAATCATCACCCACAATACAGATCTGAAGATGAAGATGGATTAGAAACATGTCGTTGTCTCCCCAAAAAACTAACTGAATCTTTTACCATTGTTTTTTTAAATTTTTATAGTTATTATGTAGGATACGATTGATAAATAAATGGTGAAACATATGTTGCACAAACTTCCTCGCATACATGTGTTAGAGGCTAGCACAGAAAAATTAAATTATAGAGACAATTAAATTTTATTTAGTACATTTTTATAACACTAACAAGTATCTAGAACGGAAAGCATCAGGGCCGATCTTTATGTTCAATAATTTTACTTTGAATTAATAATAATAATAATAATAATAATAATAACAACAACATTAATAATAATAACTTGGGGACTGCATGGTTTCCTCAATCTCAAAAGCAAAAATACAGGATTCATTGAGATATAACCGAACAATAGAAGCAATTAATGCTGCACGAATGAGTTATTATTTATTACAAGAGCTTACTGGTCAATTTGGGTGGCTACGAGGTTTGATTTGAACCCAGGACCTCTTCCCTATTACCATATACCACCTCGTTCTAATTGATTTTGGTGTGTTCATTACGACTGTGGTAAACTGACTATATTTCACAACAATAATTAGATTATAGCATTCTTGTTACTATGGGCAAATAATAAAAATGTATGTTCTGAAATTTGCAATTCAAGTCATGTTATTTCGTTTTTTATCTCGATACCTATTAATTTTATAAAGAAATGTATTTAATAAAACCTGTTCTTTTTAATTTTTTCTAGAACTTGACTGTGCAAAGTTTTCATGTATCACCCAATGTAATGGAGATAGCTTAGAAAAATTGAAAATGGATACGAGTAAAATTTCCCCTAAGTCATTTTTACAGAAAAACAAATATAGCCATTAGTCGTATATAAAAGTTTCCTATTTTCCTTTTTTATAAAATCGTTAGAGTAATTTAAAAAATAAAAAAATAAAAAAAACTTGACACAAGTTTTCATGAAAAGTCCCTTTAAAATTTCATTTATATAAACCAAATTCAGGGTGATTCGATGAAATTAAAAAAAAGCTCTTAATTAAAAAAAATAAAGTAAATACGATGAACCGTTTATATCAGTGACCGGCATGATCCGTGCTCCGTGACGTCATACTACAGAGAAGCAACGCTCTTTGCTCGGCAATATCTCCGTACTGAGCAAAGCGCAGCGTGGAGAAATGGTTCTCCTGGCCAGTGGCGGTACGACGTCTATGCACTGACAGAGTGCGCTCCGTTTTTGTTGATAGTATGGGAATAGCACAATTACAATACATTTGTACGAAAACAAAAGAGTACAACTGTGATAAATCAATGTAACAGAACAGTTTTGTTTGTAATGAAATTTAATATAGGCCCTACTTACAATAATCTGAAATGCATAATACATCCAGGTGCGGAAGCCTCCGCATACTTAAATGAGGCTCCGAAACTGCTATAAACTACAAATACATAACACATGAGAATACTTTAAGCAGTACTGCAAAACTTTGTCTACTCGTAAACTGAAAAATGTTAAAGTATACAAAATATACAGAATACACAAAATATACAAACTACACAAAATATACAAATTAAACTATACACCTTTGTGAGAAAAGTAGCCTATAGGCCTATTCAGACTTGTGATACACACCCTTACTTTGTGTCACTATCGTGCCCAAGCTGAAGGCATTGTCGAGATTTTTTCCCCTCTTTTCTCGTCCACTGATTTTGCAATATTTGGCGTCATAGTCTGGCTAACACACAAACGAAGAACATTTTTTAAGTTCTGATCAGATAGGTGATTTCTATGTTGTGGTTTGTAGACCTTCATACACGAAAAGAACTGTTCACATACATAGGCCTACGTCGATCCAAATATACTCAACATTCTATTATTGATCCCATTCTAGTTTGATCCTAGTCAAAACAAAGGGGAGGAGAACTCACAGAGAGTTCGCGGAAAATTAGCATCATGTGACAAAACGTGATTGGTTAATGTCATTAGCATGCGCCATTACCAGGGCGTGGCTAACGAGTGTTCGTAAGTTCATGCAATAATAATATCAATATTTACACGTGAAATAACAAACTCTCACTGGCATCGTCATCATTATAGTACCGTATATCAATTAGCAAACAAAACATAAAGGATTCATTGTTCACGACGACCCTGCGGATGAGTTGTACTGAGAATAAACAAACTAGCATTAAACATGGTGAACACATGCGTTCTCACGTGCGGGCTATGACAGCCACGCCTCTTTGTTTTGAACAGGATCGTTCTTAAATGGAATCTTACCTGGGGAAATCTTCTATAAAATATAGATAAATCCTTTTTGTTTTGAAATCGGTCTTGCATTTTAATATCACTTTGCAAATCAATGACTTCTAGTTGCAATGACGTTGAAACACTGTCAATATCCACAGAAAATGGTGTCGCAAATATGCAAATATCGGATTGGAGGTTTGCAAAATCTTGAAATCGGCAATCAAATTCCTGATCCAGTTCTTCTAATATTTGCACATAATTATTTAGGTCTGTAATTCGATGACATAATGTAGACAACTTTGGAAAATGTGACGTGTCTCCGAGGGTGAGGTGACGTTTTCATAAGTCTAGTTTTACTTTGAATGCACTAAATTTACCATACAATTCTACTGCTGCAGTGAACGCCACTGCGCTGATGCGTATTAACAGCAATACAACTCAACTGCTCTCTCTCCGAAGCTCTTGCGAGATGACTGGCTCTTACGTCACAACTGCAGCATCTGCTGGACACTGGTTTATATGCTGTGCTTGTCCACATACAGACGGACAGACAGACGGACATACGTCATTCCAAAAACACGTTTTTCGGTATCTAGGCATCGTGAAACAAGTTTCCCCGGTGTTATCTCGATTTCGATTTTTTGTCACGATCGCAATACTTTCACTATACTACGCATATGCGAGAAAGTAAAAAATGAAAAGGAACAAAATTAAAGCCAACTTTTAAAAAAAGTTTTTACATGTGAAACTTCTTATAATATGACAACCTCTGTATCTGCTTCATTTCTGTACATACATCCATTGCATAAAAGAGAGCTCTGTACCAAGTATCAGATGTATTTACATAGGCCTTACAACCTGTCCTTTGCGGACTCAAATAGTGTATATGCCTGGTATACAGGTTGCAAATCTCCATCTGCCCTTTCACACCTCTTTTGTACACTCACCCTTCAATTAGTTAAAAGCAAGCTCCAATCTCCTTTCGCCACTCCTACCAACAAATCTTTGTACAACACTAAAATGCCTGTCCAGAATGAAAACTAGAGTATTCTAATGCACTGATAAAATACAATAGCAACGGAGTAGTGTCTCATGCTCGGACAATTACACCCCAATAGGTGCATATCCATATTGGACTCGCTATTGTCAACGACTGGGCAAATAAAATACGCTCTTTTAAGCCAGCCATCTGGCGATATACCTAATACAGACCCTCCGATAATATTACAATGTAACAGTTCTATCTCTTCTCTACTCTCGCCACTAAATTTTCCAAACCAACAGTTCATAAAGAGAGAAATCCATGTTGCCGATATAATGCAATTGTACAGGTTTACCATCTGTCTTGTTTTTGTTGTTATCGATTAAACTTATTACAGTTTTACCAATCTTCCCCGCTCGAATACTAGCGTCTTGTTTTTCGTTTTGTTTAAATTGTTTGTAAAATAAATAATGTATAGTTTCATATAAGCAATACCAGACGTGCAGTTATTCTGCCTCCAAACAAATGCAAGTGGGATTATTTTATGTTACCATTTAGCTCATAAATTGATAACTAAACACTTTTCATGAGTCGATTAAGGGCAAACATACAGCTTTCGATGCTGGAAAATAGGTGAAGTATCATTATTTCTTTTCTCAACAATGAATTGTTCTGTAGCCTAGTAATCTGACATGCTCTATATTGACTAGTTCTACAATTGCATATTATTTTCAGAATTAATTTATCTACTACAGTTAATGGGTAATTATCATTACAAAATGGCAGCCAAATTTTGTACACTGAAGTGCCGTTTCCCTTATAGGGGAAGGTTGCCTATGTTGGGCCGATTTTACGTTTTGTTAACCCACGCCTTTATTACGTATTTATTGATACAAAATATATTGTACAATAATCTACATTTTATACACTTTCATCTGGTAGTATTATATTTTGAATAGATATATATCTCCAAGGCCTACAATTTAAAATTTAGAAGTCTGTAAATGGTCCGAATTAGGAAACCGGTTGCTTAATTTGGACATTCGGTTGCTTAAGTTGGACCTATGGTAAAACTGTGAGTAAAATAATAATAATTGTAATATTTTAAAGAACTTGTATTTTAACAAATTTATAAGGCACACATGGCATTTAAAGTAAGTTAGTTAGGGCCTATTATACAATAACATTAATTATAATTTGTAAATTAGAAGCAAACTGTTTTGTACTGATAAAGTGCTTCAAATAAAAAACAAAGAATAACTAGGAAACAAATAGCATTGAAAAATGCAACAACAAAAATAGCACAGTAAAATATAACAGATCTGCCTATACGCTGAGATCAAGAATAGAAGTTATGATGGCCCAAATTAGGAAACACGCAGTGGTCCAACTTCGGCAACTGGACGCCATGTAAGAAAATATGATGCTACAAGGAATCACAAAATGTAAAACTAGTTTTACGATTTCTAGTTATTAACTAATGAAAGGTACTTGTAAAATATAATGTAGGTAATTGTTTTGGTTAGGCCTACTCTTACTCTGCACAAAAGCTTATGATTTGTAGCGCGATTCTTGTTACACAAACGAAGAGAACACAATAATTGCAGTCATTCTTTCTTCAAAGGCTGCAGCCAACTGATCAATGGATCACGCGTCCTTGACAACATTTCTCACCAGTAGAGCCAACTTATAAGTTTAAGTTACTAACACATAGCGAAATATGAAGGAGGTCCAACTTAGGCAACGGTCCAACTTGGGCAACTCTCCCCTAACTCAAACATTTATTAACATAGTGAAATGAAATTTTGCATACAAATATATTTCATATTATTAAATAACAATATCCAAAATCATTGATGTAACTTTAATAGTTTCTTTAAAAAGAATATTTCTGATGTAAAAATTTCTAAAAAAAAATAACAAATGATAAATTATTTGTTTAAAAAGTATTTATACTGCAGATAATCGAAAGATCCTATATTACTCGTAAATGTCATTATAGACTCGTTGCATAATATACTCTCTTAGCTTTTCTCACAGTTCGAAATGTAGCTAATATATTCACTAGCCTTTATCTCACTGAAAATACTAGAAGGAGAAGCAGTTACACGCACAAGGAAGAAAAGGTGATAGGTGTTTAACACTATGCCTAGAAGATTTCAATTACGAGTGAAGAGTTTTTCATTCGGAAGCAAAGAGAGTGCGAGCGTTCTTTGCAAAGTGACGCAGGGAAATTCAAATCAAGGCCTCACACCACATCAGTTCATGAATATGGAACCCGCATTCTTATCCCGGAACACGAACACTGTATGAAAGGCAACGCGCTGCCAGAATGTCCTTTTTACTTAGCAAACTCCAAACTAAACACGTATTGAAGTCATATTTACGTTGCCATTTAAGTCTACTGACACTGGACAAGGGCAGTTTCGGTTTTTATAAATGAGCAGAAGCATTTAAAAAATAGATATCAGTTTAAGAATCATCATTGCGTTCTTCAGTTCTTGTCAATATTAGATGTATTCGTCTTTTCCTGAGTTGTTTTGAGATTCACCTCCCCCTTGTAATTTCATTTACGCGGCCCACGCCTCCCGGGCCTTATAGGACTGCGAATCGTCGGGGAAGGGAGTTTTTATAGATCACATACATATATTTTTTTTACCAGACAAGGACATGGAGGGCCTCCCCGGATGAGTGAACAGCCCAATGCCGGAGCCACCTCCGAGACAACACAAACACACAGGACGATAAGCACCAATCATGCACACACTCATTCCAAACAAGGCATAGATAAGATGAAGATGAAAATGACGGCAAGAAGATATCCGGGGTTCACAGGGGTCTAAAATTACCCGACATTCGTCCCAAAAGGAGATAGAAAACCCCAGAAAAAGCCCCACCTAGGTAACTAGTCGCAACCAGGGATCGAACCCGAGCCCGCTGCGTGAGAAAAACGAACGCATCCTCTGCTCCACAGCCGTATACAATATTAACTGTCACAAGATATATACCTTTTGTCTCCTTTGTGGTATGTTTAGAAGAAGAAAAAAAAAAGCTTTCAGATCGAAAATGCATTTTTCGGCTTGTGACATATTACACTCCATACCCATCGTATGTACAAACTCGAGCTTTATGTTTCGCCTTTGTTGTGTGACGCTGAGACAAATGAATACTAAATTCCCGCAATATGGTATCTTATTCTATATCAAAATGTGACGTATAAAATTATATTGTCCATCTGTAGGTAGAGAAAGTTATTTGAGAGCATTACGTAGATTTTTTTATTAATGTGTATTTATTGTGTTGATTTATTCGGAATGAATTCTATCGATATAATCTCTAGTTCGATTGATCGCGTCAGATTATAGTATAATGTAATTTTCCAAGCCAGCTGTGTATATTGCAAACAATAATGGTGTCTTGGAGGCCCATATCGACTTCATATCCCTATATTGTGAATTCCGTGTGATGAATTCAGTGTAACAAACATCATACATTTTTCTTTGAACTTAAATTTTAAACAAACAATGTGTTTTAACATAAAATAAGTATTCTATGTCAGAAGTGTGTAAACATCCTATCCTCTGATACCTTATTCATTGCTGTAGGCTTTGTATTAGTTGAGAAAAAAACAATGATTTTGGGAATAGAATATAATATGTCTTTATTGATATAATACTCGCAGTCATTTTCTCTCTTAGGAAATTGTAAAATAAATACATCCGTGAGTTTTAAGTTCGAAATCAATGACAAAAATTTAAGAAAATTAGCTGTCTTTAACGAGTGACAATTCTAACATGTGATTAAAAATCCTCACTCGTAAAACACGAAAACATTATGCTTTTAAATTTATATCGCTGATGATGTACAATTTTTGCAATTTTTTCCGAAGACGCAAATATACGTCAGTAGTGAAAAAGGATAATAGTGGTTCACACTGAACTAGGCCTATGTTCGGAGATGATACTCGGCGTGCCCTGGCCTCGTATACAGCTAACGTATTTATATGGTTATTGCCGGAACTATATAGTATAAGGTCAGGAGCAACTGTAATTTATAAGAGCTCGTAGCGTGGCTTCAACCCACTAATGTCAGAACTAGGAAAATGTTATTTCTTATCTTATATTTCATTTCATGCTTTCAAACGCAGTAACAGAATGTACAATATTTAGATGGACGAATAAAATTTTTCAGGCGTTTTATGCAAGGTAAAGCACATATAGGATACGCATATTTAGGGTGCTGGATTCGGAATATATCAATAAGCTGCAAGTATAGTAAACTGCGATAGTTTTGTGGGGGTATGTTTTAACAGAATCGAGGAAAAGTTAGAAAAACGAGAGGACATCGCAGTTTTTTATTTCCAAGATTCTGTTATTAATTTCACACACATGTGTCAAATACAATTTTTTCTACGATAGGGATAAACTGAATAAATTGTGTGAAATAGTAATTAAATATTAACGAAAAACTAGGCTCCATGTGTGCCAACCTTAATGAGTTAATATTTTATCTTTGTCCACTGCCTTCTTGATTTGATGCATGGTCAGTGATCAAATAGGTGATGCTTGATAGTTATCATTTACTTTAGCCAGTCAATTATGTGGACGAAATGCTTTGTTCAAATGATGGCGAAATGTGAAGCTATATTTTATTATGAATATGTGTTGATTATGCATCCTTGATTGACATAGATTTATCTCCTAACTAGGATTCTGTTTGCTGCATGTGTTAAGTATTACAAGGAAAATGAAAGTAAATGCCTTAAAAACTGAAAGGTTTTTCACGGTTTCATTTCCGGAACTTTTTTGTGTGTTTTTTAACAAGAGCAATAGGATTCTAACATGGCAATGTGACGCACTACCACTACAGTAAGCACAATTACTGTTCCACGATTATGACGATCATAGTCTTCCTTTTCTTCACTATCACCTATCTGGCAGTGAGAATGAAGAAATACATTTATTTATTCAAAGATAAACTCGAAATATAATTACTACTGGAACGGTAAATTATTTCCAGAAGTAGAAAATCTACGACCACCTGCAAGATCTCGCGGTTAGCATAGCTGACTATGGATCCGCTGGCCGGGTTCGATCCCCTGAAACTACTCAGATTTTTTTGAGGTAGAGAGTTTTGGAACGGGATGATTCTCAGCCTCGTGATTCAAACTGAGGAGCTACTTGGTTAAGAAGCACAGCCATTCCACGGAAAGTGAGCCTGAAGTGTCCAGACTGTAACAATATTTTAATATTAATTTAAAATATATGTCATCACTAAAAAATTATGAAATTAATTTCGAGAATTAGTTCTTGAGTACACTAATACTGAATATTAATTTAATAATTTTTCAATGATGACATATATTTTAACAACCTTTTAATATTAGTTTAAATTATATGTCATCACTGAAAAATTATGAAATTAATTTTCAGTATTAGTCTACTGAAGAACTAATTCTCAAAATTAATTTCATAATTTTTCAATGATGACATATATTTTAACAGCCTTTTAATAATAATTTAAAATATATGTCATCACTGAAAAATTAAGAAATTAATTTTGAGAATTAGTTCTTCAGTAGACTAATACTGAAAATTAATTTAATAATTTTTCAATGATGACATATATTTTGAACTAATATTACAAGATTGTTACGGTCTGTACACTTTAGGCTCACTTTCCGTGGAATGGCTGAGTAGCGGCTCGGGTCACGGAAACCATCAGTATCGGTAATGCTGCCAATCAGCCTATGATAGATGATGTAGCAGTCGGTTTATAGGCCTAGATCTCTAAGAGATTCAGCGCCTTGGAGTATTTTAGTTTTATTAGAAAATGTTCGTATATTGCCTTCCACATCTTCAGAATAGGTCGAGTATTTTTCCTCCCACCATAATTTCCAAATAGTATTTTTTTCGTATATTCCGACACCAGTACCTATCGCTAGGCTTACTTACATTTAAAAAGGAAATGGTTATACAGTTAAGGAATTTTAAATTATTAATCATAACCTTAGATTAGAATATTTTATTCCCTTTAAAGACTTGGGACTGCCATTAATATACAGTAAAATGTTTTATTGACTATTTGTAATACTGATTATACATTTGGACGGAGCAATAATAAATTCAATTCCAAAACATTACGTGTTAATTAAAATAGAACGAACTTCATCCATAGTAAAGAAAAGTACCGGTAGGCCTACTTAAGAAATAAATATGAAATTGCATACATTTAACCATAATGCTATAGAGAACAAAAGCCCTAGATTCCAGTGATGTTCATAACGCTGACGATAACCAGATGGGTTGTTTGGAGGCTAATATCTTGATTGTGGTGTTGCTCATATGGGGTTGGGAACAATTGAGAGTAATCAGTGATCATAGTTTACAAACACGTCCGTGTATATTTGTTAATAATTAAGCGGCACTAGCATAACTGCAGGCATGAATGTGAGAAATATTTGTATTAGGTAACTATTCATTGTACAACCGAGAGCAATAAATATTATTATACCACATGTTTTACAGATATTCAACCATTGTATTCAAGCATCATACACATTTTAAATATTGCACATTTCAGTACTTGTTTAAGTTCACAATGTACCTATCGAACTCTGTATAAAAAACTTAAAAATGTATACGACTTCACGATTATAGGCTACACCCATATAATAGGGCTATAAATAAATAACAAAAAGACAATATTTGAGTGCTGTCTTCCGATGATAGTGAAATATAAAATAAAGGAAACAAAGAAATAAAATTAAGACGAATACAAAATAAATACCACTGCCTAATTTAGGCTATATAAAACTAAAATTCCTTCGTCCCTATTCAGAAATGGAATCCAGTTACACTTAGACTATTTTGTAGACAAGAGTGTTTCGTCACGTGAGCAGTCTGGATTCGATATTAGGCCAAATAATTACATTAATAAATTAATGAATCATTCACTCGGGACCACCAATGGTACCTATCATTACCGAAGGCGAATTTAGTTAACTTACTTCCCTGTGGAGGGCAGTGCTGTTAGGCCCATCAACCCTGTAGCTGTTTATGAGGAAACTGAGTTTCTAGTGGGACGTGAAATGGTCAGGAAATTTTGTCAAGTGACTCTAATTTTGGCTTGGAGTTCTTTAGCATGCCAGAAATCTACGACATGGGACTCTAGGTTTATAGGCTTTTGTTCACAGATTGCTTACGTCCTGGAAAAGCCCTCCGGGTTTGAACCGGCAAAACTCTCATTCAGAGGAAGGCACACAACTTCTGCATCACCGAGGTCGACTATTTTTTACTAACAAAAGGTAAAATTTCGGCTGGATAATTACTTCACCGAGTGAAGAGAGACCTTGTTTTAACTCGACCGTTCAGCATTTCGTCTGTTTGTTTATAAATTTGTTTGTCACGCAGTTATGATCAAATGCGTTGTTCGAGTTTTTTTTCCAATTTGGCATGAATATTCCTTGAAATCATTAAAAAGAATGTATGTGTAAGGATTTTTAAATTTTTTATTCCATTTCAAGATTGTGGCCGTTTGAATGGTTCCGTTTCATTTACTATTCAATTTCTTTTCAACGATTCTAATCAAACGGTTCGTGCTATAAAATTCTGAAGAGTAGTTTTACTCTTGAGTGTAAAAATTTCGAGAACTAATTTCCATCACATTTTTGACATAACTTACCTTTAATGTTTTTTTTTCAGAATTTCGTCTGCAAATGTGATTCTTACCGCAATTACGACAAAAAGCGGGGTTTGATTTTCTTCCAATTAGGCATGAATATTCCTTAAATTAATTAAAAATTACTTATGTGTAAGAATTTTATTTCTTGAATCTATTTCAACGGCTGCGGTGGTCTAGAGGTAGCATGCCCGTCTCTAGATCCGAAGGTCGCGGGATCAAACCCGGCCGCAGTCGATGGGTTTTTCAGGACGTAAATATACTGGGCACGGAGTCCTCCGGGAGAGACTTTAAGCTGGGGGGCCCGTGTCGTAGATTTACGGCACGTAAAAGAACTCCAAGCAAAATTACAGCCTCTGGACAAAATTTCCCGGCCCTTTCACGTCCAAGTAATACCTTAGTTTCCGGAGGGGGTTTAGGGGCGATGGGATTACCACCTGTCCCTCTGCCCTCTCTAGGAAAATAAGCGTAACAAAATTCACATAGGTAAAATGAAACCTCCACTTGGAGGCCCTTCGCTCCAACATGGGGACATAGGATTCGACAGACAGACAGACAGTATGACAAATTACATATAAATCAAAGCATCTCTTTTTTAGCTGTTTAAATACTTTTGTTGCAAGCTCATGTACAGACAGTATTAAATGCCGAAGACATATTGGAACAAAAACTATAAACCTCTGGCTAATGCGTAGTGACTGAGAATCCCAGGGATTTATAGCCATGAACAAGATGCCACTGTAGCAAACCAGAACACCATTTATCAGTTTTTGCAACGCGTCGAATAATAAATGGCGGTTTGATGTCTGCTAACACAACAGCGCCATCACTTGCTGGGATTGCACTGGAGTAGAGTTATGTACTTCATTAATGTCCAGCCAATTGCCGACAATTATCCGCAACTTTACACGTAATTTTGTTTTGTGATTCAAATAATTGCGGCCCGTAGCGGTGTAATGTTAAACAGAGGCACAGTTTCCAGTCATTTATCAAAGGGAGGTGGGTTCAACCAATTATTGTATTATGTGTACACTACTGCTGATTTTTTTTACCTTGAACTGCAAAGTGACAAATTCATCAACTGTCTACTCTTGTGGATGCTAGAGGGGGTTAGTTTGTTATGTGCAGCGATTTTGCAAACTTATGCAAGACAAAGGTTATTAGTCATTGTGTTACGCAAACAGGCTGTTGTGGCCGTAGCAAAGTTCTTACAGCATCGTGAAACTTGAATGTATATAATCGATATTAACAGAGAGAGGGGGAGGAAGGGCGAGAGGGATGGAGAGAGAAAGAGAAAGAAAGAAAGAAAGAAAGAAGGAAAGTAAGGAGGAAATAAATAAATAATTAAAGATTCGTTCAAACAGTATTGGGTTTTATTGAAAGGGACTAAACATTTTCCCATAATAATAATAATAATAATAATAATAATAATAATAATAATAATAATAATAATAATAATTAGGGATGGGTCCTCGATACTTTCGATACCTCGATACTCTCGATACTTGCATGGTATCGGCATCGAACGATACTTCAGAAAACTCGCTCGATACTTTTTCGATACTTTTGTAATTCTGCAATCAAGTGAGAATGCTAGTATTTTTTAACAAAAACTTGTAAGTGGACTGTTTAAAAAACTAATTTTAATTTTAATGTAGAGTTTAAAATAATTATAGGCTACTGATGATATTAAATTTTGTCTCATTAAATATGCAGACTTAATTAATTTGGTTGATATTAGACAGTTCTCTCAAATTTTAATTTTTAATGTACCTATTTATTGAAACTGGAAATGTTGAAGGTATCGAGTATCCAAGTATCGAGTATCGAGGAAAAAATAATGTATCGGTATCGAGTATCGAGTATCGAGAAAATCTGGTATCGACCCATCCCTAATAATAATTCCTTCTGTATAGGTTAATTAAGTATTGCATTCGACCCTGCAATTCGATATTTTATAATGGACCTGAATATAACACAAGAATGTAACGAACGAATGCCGAAACTGATTTTACGTGGATTATTAGTAGTCGGGAGAAAATGATTATTTTCTTCAAAATGGCTCTAGCAATGTTTTTATTAAATCTTTAAAATGTATTTTACTCGTTTTACTAGAAATTATCGAAATCTTTGATAGTTAATTACGATGTAAGGCCGTTATATGGTCCGCCGCCATGGGTGTATACTGTAGGTAGCATACTTGCCTTCCACCCTGGCGGTCCGGGCTCGATTCCCGGTCGGGTAGTGGGTTGTTCAGGACTGGACATCACCCAGGAAAATTATAGGCTATTTAAAAAAACCTTAAATTAAAGTGGTGACTGCTAGAATAGGGTATTAGGTATTCGCAATAGATCTATTAAGGTCGCAGTGTTGAGAAGCCGAAGGGCTTACACTACCCCTCATTAATCTAATCTAATCTAAGGCCGTTACAGTATATAGGACTTAACAGGCTACCACAAAGTTAACAAAAGGAGCGCTAACGAACTACTGATAAACATGTTGAAACAAACGAAAGTACAAACATTAATAATTAATGTGGTTTAATGAATTTGCACCCAGTCTAAAGTTATCTCGTTTCAAAAAATCTCTCTTTCTCTTTATTCTTTTCATTCCTAGTAGGCATATATTCCAATCCAGCTTATCGGCAAAAGAGCTACTTTCCCAGTATTAAACACGAAAGTCTAAAATTACAGATGAACAAACATTTGAACTTTCACTTTGTACTTTTCCCCAATGTTTACAAAACAATGGGGGGGGGGGGGGGTTATTCAGCTTCGTGGGATGTGAATAAAAAATCGACAATCACATACACGCACAAATAACAACAAGGCGTTGTATACTTGTGAGCTAAGTGGTAACGCAATGTTGTCGTTCCACACCTTTTCCATGTATGTTTGGATGTCCTTGCTTTGTGGAAACAACGCAGAAGGACCTACGAATAAATCGCAATATCCTAACATTGACTAATTCTGTGCAGTAATTTTGTTATCTCAAGTGTGTTCATGCAGAGAGCAACAATTTCAATCCCATATCAACTCTGTGTAGTGGTCGAATTAAATCTCTCACATTTTTTCATTATGCAGTGATGCCATCCTATGTTTTTCTATGGTTAGTAATTTTAAATTGTTTACTTTAAGGCAAGTAGCAATTCTATACAAACGAAGGAGTCGGCGGAAGATGGTGCTAACCTATACAAGCCTCATTTTAGATATTAAAAAGTAAAGTGTTCCCTATTATAAAGTGTTCCCTATTACAGGCCATGGAGGCCCAGAGGGTTCTAGGATTATGAGGCTCCCAGATTTTTAGACAATCGGCACTTGAAGGTGATAAGGTTGTCAGCCTTACACACCGGCCGCCTTTACCCCAGGAATGCTCCCGGTACTCATTTATGTTGGAGGCTGAGTCGACCCCAGGGCCATAGTGACACCAGAAGGATTAGGCCAATTGAAAAACTCCAATGACATCATCGGGGATCGAACTCGAACACATCATGGTGTTAAATACGATCTCAGTTCAATCCGATCCAACTTTTTTTTTTGAAGTAAAACTTCTTTAGTGGCGGTAGATGGTAAATCTGGAAAATCAGTCACACTAAAACCGTCACGAAATCGGTCACAAACAGTCACGAAATCAGTCACTCTTACTTGTTTCGGTGCGGACTGCACAGAAAACAATCAACACAATGATTAGGAGTAATCAAAGGAAATTTTTCAGACCTTCTTAATCAATGGCAATCTAAAGGTATATTATCTATTTTATGGAACCCGGAGGTTCATTACCGCGCAAATCCAAAATTAAAAAAATCAAATTTCCAAAATTTAGAAAAAACAAAATTAAAAATTATAACATCCAAAAATCCAAAATTTAATAAATAATAAAATAAAAAAATTAAAAATAATAAAATAAAACATTAAAAAAATCAAAAATAAACAATTCAAAGATCGAAAATTTAAAAAATCCAAAATTAAAAATTCAAAGATCCAAAATTAAAAAGCCCAAAATCCAAAATTAAAAAAGTCCAAAAACCCAATATTAAAAAGTCCAATAATGCAAAATTGAAAAAATCCAATAATAAAAAATTGAAAAAATAAAATAAAGTTTTACTTCTGTCGCGTGGCGTTCCACGCACTCTTTTTTTTAGGTATATCGACCTTGCGACTCGATTCTATTTGTATTCCCGTTTTCATAGCAAGCCAATATGAAGAGCATATTCAGATCGATTTGAATTCTCCATGTAAACGTAGTAATTACTTCGATTGGCTGAGTAAGAATTATACTTTATCTTGTTATGATAGTACAAATGATTGGAATGCAGATGTTTGGACTAGCTCTACTGCCATGCAATGGTAACGACACAGTCATGGGAATGGTATTATGGTGTTAATAGAGAATCCGATACATCCATTAATAATGAGCCACAATTATACATAGAGGGTGTGCCAATTAAAATTAAACTATGTAATTTCATTATCAGGATACACATGTTCAACAAGTTATGGCTTCTTGCATACTAATTGGACAACACAGTCATATACAATGAGACATTCATTTACCCCCACAGCCTGGATATTAACTTTAAATTGTGAATAATTAGATTTATTATATGAGTAGCCTAGTTGTGTAAATTTGTTAGGAGCTGATATACGCACCCATTTTAAGGTAGTTTCTTATGAACGTCGTTTGCTGGTTTTCGGTAATGTTACCGCGATCCTAACGACGAACTTCAGAACCTGTACACTTCACCGGTTGTAGTAAGGGTAATTAAATCGCGAAGGATGAAATGGGCTGGACATGTTCCACGCATGGGGGAGGAAAGACATATCTCAAAAGTAATGAATGGGAGACCCAAAGGGAAAAGCCCACATGGAAGACCTAGACGTAGGTGGGAGGATAAAATTAGAATAGATTTAAGGGAAGTAGGATTTGCGAGGGATGACTGAATGGAGTTAGCACAGAATAAGGTTGAATAGCGGGCTCAGGTAAGCGTGGCAATGAACCTTCGGGTTCCATAGAATAGATAATATTCCTTTAGCTTGCTGAGGAATTGTCTATTGCCATTGAGTAAGTAAGTAAGTACGACGATCCTAGTCTGCAGCCTTTTTTTCTTGATTTTATCCATGGTTACACTTTTATGAAACCAATCTGTCATACGAGGGGCTTAATCATGGCAACTTTTAATTTTTTGTTGTTGAAAATGTTCGATCATTTTTAAATTTTGGATTTTACAAATGAAAGGGCAGGGTATGGAACGTAGGGATGATGAAGATTATGGATACTGGATGTAGGATAGAGTAGGGTTCAAACACCCCCATAATATCCCTACGAGACGGCATCGTGCTACTCTACTGTAAGTTAAACCCTCGAAGTTAAGCTCCTTATTCTCCAAAATTTCCACCAGCTTCCTGTAGTATTATCTGGCATTTTCGCTGTAAGAAAAAGCTATTCTGATATAAGAACGCTGTTCCAATAAACTTCCAAAGAAGGTCTAAAGTTACGAACGTCATTTTGATTTTTTCAAGGGTAGAAATAAAATAAAAATACTTTTCGGGATTTCGCCGTCAGCTACAGGCTAAAAGTTATAAGTATGCCAAATTTCAAGTTTCTAGCTCATCTGGAAACGAGTTAACAGTGAGTGAGTTAGCCCTGTGGCTTTGTAGTACCCAGTATAATGATATGAAGTGAGAAAATTATATTGTACACACATAAGGTAAAGAAAGTTATGTGAATGTAAATCAAATTTTGTTGTTTTGTTGTTTAAAAATGATTAGTAATTTGAATGTTTTCAATGAGAACAAACAAACCTGGGCGAAATTAAATTCGAATACCATGCAGTTGAAATAGTTCTTTTTTTAAACCCTTCAAATTAGATTCATGTAGTCATAAATATTCTGCTGCAATATACAATGACATCATTAACAACTGAACGTTCATATTTGTAAACACAGTAAACGTAAAAAAAAAAGGTTTGTTGTAATTACTGTAATTGCTGTAGAAGTGGAGGTACTAATTTGAGATTGAATTTTACTGTTAACATTTTTAAACTAATTGCTCAAATTGGTAAATAAATCAAGATAATTTAAAATACGATTATTCTGTAAATCCTTATTTAACAATCTGAGCCACTTTAAACCCAATGCTTAATGTCGTGATTACCTATAATTCAAGACAGGATTTTCCCTATGAAATCTTAAAATATGCATGCATTCATGCACTATCAAATTACCTAATATGCCCAATTAAGGAAAAGAAAACACTACAACTATGCACTATGAAAATTCAATCTTACATTTTATTTTCGACTGGCACAATGTACTATTAACTAAAAACTAAACTCCGAAGAGCTACATCCCTGAAGGGACAATGCCTACCACCCGACCGCTGAGACATCTGCCTATGATTGGGGGCATGTGGTCAGCATGCCGATACCTACGGCCGTTAATGGTGGTTTCCATGACCGGAGCCGCTACTTCTCTATCAAATAGCTCCTCAGTTTGTATCACGAGGCTGAGTGCACCCCGTTCCAGACCTCCCTACCTCAGAAAAATCCGAGGAGGTACCGGGGATCGAACCCGGGCCGACGGATCTGTAGTCAGCGATGCTAACCACAAGACCCCGCTGACGGTCTGTACTATTAACATTCTTTCCAAATTTTCAATAGTGCGTTTATCTGTTAAAATGTCTTTGTACGAAGAAAATGAACTCTTCTAAGTAACAAGAAATGGCAGGTGCAAACTGAAATGATGATATTTGAGAAAAAAGTGAGGACAAATTCCTTGTCTTCAACATTTTCACAGCAAATTAAGGGCGGGGGGACATACAAATCCTTAAATAGCTATCAAATGATTGGACAGAAAATATTTAATAAATTGCCTACAAATTATGAAAACTTACCTATGAAAATTTTCAGGAACAGATTGTATGACTGGCTTGCCATAAATCCTTTCTACAATATAAATGAATTATTCACCTCCAATATTATAATGTAGGCCTACCAATTGTTTTGATAATAGCAATTCTCTTTTATTCTGGGCTATTAACCTGGATAATTTTTTCTCACAATAATTGCATTACTTATATTTATGTATATATGTATGTAATGTAATTTATGTTAACTGTACACTTGACGTTGTCGATTGCTAATTTGTACTAGCCTAACGAAGATACAATTGTATTATTATTAATGTTATTATTATTATTACTATTATTACTATTACAGCTTTCGGTGAAATTCATAGGTGAGACATAGGTGAACTTCATTATTCTTTCCTCAGCAATGAATTGCTCTACAATCCTGCAATCTGACATATTCTTTATTGACTACTTCTACAACTGCATATTATTTTCAAAACTAATCAAACTGTTACAGTTACGGGTAATTCTCGTTTCAAAATGGCAGCCATATTTCATGCACTGAAATGCCGTTTCCTTGATAACTTCCACAAATATCAATATTTCTGAGTGATTAATTTTATCTGTATTTGTTAATATCATGTGAACATCATTATCTACAAGCATTCATTTAACATTAATAGTTTATTTTATATATATATATATATTTTTTTTTTAAGAATAAAAATAAAAAATGCTTAAAAAAATACTTACACTGTAGATATTCTAAAGGTTGTAGATTATGATGTTCATATGATATTTATGAAAATACGAAAAAATAATCACTCAAAATTGTTCCCATTTATGGAGATTATAACGGAAACGGCATTTTAGTGAACGAAACGTGGCTGCCATTTTGTAATGATAATTACCCATAACTGTAACAGTTTAATTAATTCTGAAAATAGTATGCTATTTTAGAAGTAGTCAATAGAGATTATGCCAGATTACAAGATTGTAGAGCAATTCATTGCTCAGGAAATAATATTGAAATTCGCCTATTTCACGCTTATGAATTTCACCGAAAGCTGTTATGTCCCCCTTTTAATTCTATTTTGAGGAATACATAATCCATAATCATAAACAGGATGTACATAACTTTGTCCAGTTTATCTTTAGCTGTCATATCGATATCCCCGTATTCAGATCGTAAATGCAATATTAGGCCTATGCAATTTAATATAAAATATGCACTCAAATCGGATAAATGATTATAATATGCAAGATAAACTTCAAAATATGCTTCACTAGCATGTGCCCGCGGCTTCGCCCGCGATAATTATTTCAAAAATTAAAAATTAAGAGCATAATAGTTAAATTATTATATTTACTAACACCTAAATCACGTGGGCTACATACCACGATTAGCTAGCGTCGCCTGGTAAAAGCGACCTCAGATTCGAGTTCCTTGGCCCAGAAAACCCCTGTATAGTGTGTTTCGTCCAAATCGAACAACGTTTGACCATATTTAGGCTAATATTGATTATCCCTATAATAATAATAATAATAATAATAATAATAATAATAATAATAATAATCATCCTCTTCGGTGTAGGTTGAAAATTTCATATTATGTTTGCGTGCCTTGACATTAAAAACAAATGAATCGACCAGCGTGAGCTACAACATTCAAGAGATCGCGATGCTTTTATGTCGAAGGAATGACAAAAATAGCCAAAGCCTAGTGTAATTGATTTGTATTACTGAAAACTCATGCTTCGAAATCGCAAAAAATACACGTTTTCTGCCCGTTTTTCACTCATAACTCACGAACGAAAGCGAAAATTAAAATTCCGGCTTCGAGGTGCACATTCCGACCCTTTAGTCCGCCTATGTATAAAATGTCAGATCTCTGCGTTGAGTAGATTTCGCTGGACATCGCGGACAGACAGACAGACAGACACTTCCTTTTATTAATATAGATTAAACCAAAAATGCCAAAAACATTCATTATGGTTGAAAATGTCCATAAATAGGCCAAAACATGCAAATATGAACGGAAAAAGTACACTAATTTGAAATCAGTAAACCATGAAATGGATATTTAGCAAATTTTAAAATTTTAACAAGATTATAATAAAATCACGTATAGCCTATGCATGGAAATCCTGCCTTTTACTACGAGGGACGTCCACAAATTAACTTTCCCTGGTGCCGTTTACAGAAACGAAACACAATTTCAAGTAAATAGTTATTGCAACAGACACATCCAGTGTTCAGCCATTTTTCAACACATTCGCCACCGGAATTGAGACATTTGTCATATAAGTTACCGTGAATACCTGTGTCGTACAAGTCTGCCGCCAGGGATTTGAACCACTGTATGACAAATATCTCCTCCTTTCTGTCATTCTCTGTCATTCCCTATCATTTTTGAGGTATAGGAAAAGATGTAAATCACTGGGAGCGAAGTCCGGGCTGTAGGGTGGATGTTTAAACACCTCCTAGCAAATAACCTGCAGAAGTTCGGCTGGGAGGTGTTTAAACATTCACCCTATATCCCGGATCTCACTCCCAGTGATTTCCATCTTTTCCTACACCTCACGAAATGACAAATAATAACAGAGAGGCGAAGCTGGTTATCACACAGTGGTTCACACACACTTCTATGACACAGCATTCAAAAGTTGGTTCCACGTTATGACAAAAGTCTCAGTTCAGGTGGCGAATATGTTGAAAAATAGCTGAACACTGGCTGTGTCTGTTGCAGTAACTATTTACTTGAAATTGTGTTTTGTTTCTGTAAAAGGACCCAGGGAAACTTACATTTTGGACGTCCCTCGTATAATAATTTAAGTGAACTAGGTCTAAGTAATAATTTCCTACGTTTAAACGATGGCTGCATAACTACTAATACATAAATAAATTTTAGAACCTTCACTGGAGGACATACTTCACTATCAGAACAGTTTCCATTATGGGCGTGTCGCACCACTACCAACCCATGAAAAATGCATTCATAATTCTAATTGACCAATATTTCCCTCCATTAATGCCACAAATAGCTTGCAGTGAAGGCCAAACGCAAACAGCAAATATTGATGTTAGTTCCTAAGCGATTAAGGATGTTTTGCGTATGTTTGTGTATCTGCTATATCTATGGTAATGATATGTATTGCAAAATGATTGAAAGGCTCGGTATGGGGTGTGAGGCTTTTGAAACTCTGCTCGACTGCTCGATTGATGTTTACTGAGCGATCGGCCCGGTCACGCTGCATTGAACAGAAGGGAGTTACAGCCAATTACAACTACAATATTAGCATCATCTATAAACAGCAACACACAGAGGTTTGATCGCCTATTTATGGGCCCATTTTTCTGAGAGCATGAAGATGAATTTTGCTGATAATGGATGGTTTGCCGATGGTTTTTCAATCGAACTAATGGCTTTTGCAACTGAAGATGCAATGGGTAAAATACCTATATCAACTCCTCCCTTATTTTAACCCGAGATTACCTCCTTAAAACAGTTTAAAACACACGGATTTCAACACATATCATTCTCGGGAGAGGAGATGTTGTCCATATTAATTGTACTGATCGGAGAAGAAGCGCAGGATTGGTCGTTGCCTGTGTGACGTCGTTTAGCGATGAACTGTGACCAACATAACAAAATGCTCGACGTAACGAGACGCGCGAAATTCGATATGCTACTACAAATAAATGCGTTTGCGCTGCGCTTCGGCTGCCGCCACCGCTTCGAGCTTAACTATGTGGATAGTATTATGTATTATTTAGATTAGCTGTACAATTTTTTTTTACTTAAGGAATATTAGGTAGCCTATACGGCTAGCAAAACAAATAGAGTAGGAAGAGCGCCAAGCTGCAACAATCACAGTTGGTCACCCTGGCTCAGTTGAAAACAAATACATCGCGCCGTACGTGTGAAGAAATCATATCGGGGACGATGGGGGAAGTTGTTATCGGACTATTCCATGCGGTGTTATAAACAGCACAGGAGTAAAACGTTAATTTCATAAATTATACTTTTTGAACAATAAAGTTTCAATTTTTAATTGAAATTAGTGAACTACAGGTATAATTTATTTCTTAGGACGCGCCTTACGGTGTTCTTATGGTACCATTACCATAGTTGGAGGGGGGAAAAGTTGTCATGATTTATGCTCCATCCCTCGTATATAAAGAGAGATAGATAGGTAGACGGATAGATAATTATATAAAGCATATATGGGCAACGCCCGGCCCACGGGCCGGATGTGGCCCGCTCCGACTTTTGATCCGGCCCGCGGAACATTTTAAAATCGCGCTCGAAAAAGTAAATATTTTCAGTTCTAGCCAACAAGAGAGTGAGAGGGGGGAAACGAAAGCCTGAACTATGAGGGTGTTGCTTCAGGTCAGCACTAGAAAAATACTGCAATAGGCCTGGATCAAAGTATCGAACCAGACTTACAGATGCAAATTTTGAAAACACTCTGCGCTTGTATATTAGTGGGATTGATGCTAACATTGATTATCTTGTTTCTCAAGTTCAAGCTCGCGCTTCTCATTGATTTCTGCTGATTGTAAATAAATACCTAATGAGTTCGATATTGTTCTCATTCATGAAACTTTAGCATTATACTTTATAAATACAAAAAACGTATCATGATTATTTTTTCACAACTACCTATTATTTACGGCCCGCGACTTCATAAATATCGTAAAGTTTAGCCCGCATCTTTCCAAAGGTTGCCCATACCTGATATAAAGTAAAGTAAACTGATCCCTATACAGGCCATAGAGGCCCAGAGGGTTTCAGGAGGTTGAGGCTCCCAGATTCTGGATATTCGGCACCTGAAGGTGGTAAGGTTGTCAGCCTTACGAACCGGCCGCCTTTACTCCCAGGGTTACTCCTGGTACTCATTTCTGTTTGAGGCTGAGTCGACCCCAGGGCCATAGTGCCATCAGAAGGATTAGGCCAATTGAAAAACTCCAACGATCTTATCGGGTATCGAACCCGTGACCTTCCGGTTTGTAGCGCAGCGCCTCAACCACTACGCTACGACGTAACCCAGATAATTATATACAGTATATAATTATATAGCGAGAGAGAGAGAGAGAGAGAGAGAGAGAACTAGATAGCGATAGGGACATAGGAAAAGAGAGCGTGAGAGAAAATTTGGCCTTAAAAAATAAACCAACTAATTAATTTTAACAAATGAAGCGCCATTTCGACATATAAGCTAGTCATGCCAAGACTTTACAATGTAATTTTCCTTCTAGTAAAAAAGATACAGGCCTCACCACCTCTGTAAAACGGAGACAAATGCCTGACAGTAACTGACGAAATAAACAGAGGAATGTCGCTGAATTGGCTATGAAAGTGGTGGATAGGCACAAGAAAGACCTCGGAAACATAGTCAAATGTCCTACAATTTAGGCTTGATGTCCCCATTTGTTTGTAATTTGGCTGCCCTATTTTGTCTCTCTGGGAAACCACACCACCGGATTTCCGAATCCCACAAAACAGAAAGCTCTGTTCTCTGTATCCTTCTCTGCATCTGCTGGAAATTACTCAAGGGTGTACATTTCAGAGCTGGCGGATACAATGTCTATATTCTTTGAAATACAAGAGGTATTGTCGATCATTCACTATAGTTTACCGTAAAATGTTTTGTCATTGGTATATTTTATTGCAAGATAATTTGAAAATAGCACACAATCAATATTAATCCTTCAAATCATAATGAAACCTGAGGTAAACAGTATGTGTCTTAATTTTGGAATAAAATAATGAGAAAGTAATTGAAAGAAAATTTAAATTTAATGTAAAATTACAGAATAAGGCACAAGAAATAAAGTAAGGGTCTAATCATTGTGTTAGCTGTTTTCTATGCAGTCCGGTACTGATTTATATATTATGTGAGAAATTCTTATAAAATACAATATATATCGTGCAATTAGGGGAGAGTGTTGTACCTTGAGCCATTTTTTACTGTGCTGCCTTTAAGTCGAATTCTAATAGCATTTCCTTAGTTTTTTTAGTCTCTTACCAATGTAGGCCTACTGTGCTTTCTTAACATATTGGCGTTTGTTTTAAGTATGTACTCCAGTACATAGCAAAATGAACTGAACTAGACCTAAATATAATAATCTTAACATTGTTTTTGCATAAAATATCCTACCTGAACTACTTTATATATAACTTTTCGTAATTTTGAAATCATTAAATTAATTTGATTATTCCAGCCCATATTCTCCCCTTTAATAATACCTAAATATTTTACTGTACTTGGCTTGGATGTCTTAGATATGGATATTATAGAGACTGAGTCCTGAGAAATTATTCTTGTGGATAAAGATTTTATAGTCTGTGTATCTTTTGTTGAATGCGTTCCAGATTTATTTTAACAAAAGTGTATAAGGATGGTTTTAACGGTGAAGTTTATTGGCTGAACTTTAAACTTCCTTCCAATAATTTTTCGATCTAATAATAATTTCTGAAAACAAGCAAAATGTGCTTGCCTGAGATCGTTTTAGGTACTCTATTGAATACAAGACACAACGTTCGAATGCTGTTGTAGGCGCACAAGACGTACAAATACAAGAGCCTATTAGTCAGATACTAGGCAACTTTCCATGATACTGGAAGAAGCAATAGGTTGAAACTTGCGGAGAAACAAGAAAGTCAAGAGAATTCCAGCATCAATTAAAGTTTGTTCACCATTCATTGACTGGGATTCGATCCGCCGACCCAGAGGTGAAGCCACGAAACCACGGGAGGCCTTAATTCTAATTACAGTGCTCCAGATATTAATGTCAGTTCCAAGCCACCGATAAAGCCACAAAGGTCAATTATTGGACCACATACCCACACATAGGCTGTCGGAGATCAATTTGAAGGCACCTGTTATGTTTCCTATTAACAATACTAACAAGGTATTATATAATATGATGTAATGTAATATAATATACCCGGGCGGCTTGGGTTGCTTAAATCCTAAAAGGGAGAGGTAAAACTATGATGAAGAAAGAAAAAATATAACATAACATAGGCCTAATGGTAATCTAGCTAGTTAATTAGGTAACTCGAGTGACCTGCCGGAAAAGATGAAACTACGAGTGGTACCGTATTTAATACGATTATTTCACGATTAAAATGCAAATTATTAAAACACGAACAAAATACGAGGTGTGTTTTTAAAGTAAATACTGTAGATTTTAAATTTTAATCAGAACATTATTTTCCCAATATTTTATTTTAAATTATTTTTCCTTATACCTTACACAATGTCCCTAAAAGGGAGAGGTGAAACTACGATAAAGAAAGAAAGAAAGAATACCTTACACAACCATTACACTTACACAAAGGTGTTAACCTTTCGGGTGGGTTATTCGTAATTCTATAGTGTAGCCCCCTAGCCCTGCTTTTCCCAAAAATTCAGATCCGAAAAATATTAGTAATATATGTTTTATGTTTCTTCGAATCAATGTGTTTTGTGCAGTCATCTCTACTACCATGGGCTTCATAAAATCACATGAGCATATACTGTACTAAAGTACACATGGTTTTCACTAACGCGAAGTAACTAAACATGGTCTTTCTTTCCTGTAACATTCTCGCTATTTTTATAACACTGCTGCCTGCATCATGAACGTCTGTACGTCCTGTTTCAAAGTTCCTGCACCAGTGCTGCACTGATGAAAGTTTGACCGTACACATTACTCATTCGACGATGAATTTCGGCTGTATTGCACCCCACAGCATGCAGAAATAGAATGCACTTCACACATGGCGGGAGACTATTGTTCGAGGGATGTTTACGTTGGTACCACGCTACGACAAATGTCTCAATCGGAGCGGCGACTATAGATAAGTATTTGGAAGGTATATCAAAATGTTCCAAATAAAACCGTTTTGATTTTCACTATGGTTTTCATTTCGCGACCGATCGGACCTTGAAAAAAAGTAGGCCTCGTATAATCCAGCAGACCTCAAAAGGAATTGCCGACGTCTGACTCGCCGAAAGGGGACGATGAAAATGAGAGCACTTTACCATGAACCACTAGGCCAGTGGTTCTTAACCTTGTTAAAGGTACTGAACCCCACCAGTTTCATATGCGCGTTCACCGAACACTTCTTAATTGGAAAAAAAAAAATAATAATTAAAAAAAAATAATTAAAAAAAAAAAAATAAAAATAAAAATAATAATAATAATAATAATAATAAATAAAACAAATAAACTGATGGACAAGCGGGGCGTGTCATCACGAATCATATGAGTCGGGTGTGTTTTGACCTCCGCCGAACCCGCAAGACTGACTCACCGAACCCCTGGGGCTCGATCGAACCCAGGTTAAGAACCACTGCACTAGGCATTACATCGGAAAGATCCCCTGCACTCGGGTGTATAAATCGAGGTCAGTATGCATACCCGACAATGACTCGACACTTCAGTATCCCTGAAGATGGAGGCAGCTTCCGCCTCTGAAACTACGGAAACTATTGCTTTTCAAACCTGGCCGATAACCGGAGAAGCATTTATTCAAACGCTACGCCAGGAAAATCTCAAAGTGTAACAGTCTACATCTTGTATGTTTTTACATTCGTGACATTTCTAATAAAGTCCATGATCGAGTAGTTTATGTTCCCTACACTTAGGTCAAAAATATATTGATAATAAAATATGGGAAATACCATCCGGATTCTTGCGTGTTTGTTAAGCGTGTGTGTTGGGTGCGTGAGTGTGTAAAGCGATGGCTACTTACGAAAGCACATTGTAATAGTAATAGCACATTTTACGAAATTTAAGATAAGCATTTTGGATTGCTACGCATGTTTCAATGAAAGGACACGTTAGTGGACTGAGAAAATTATTTTTCCTCAGCGTATCAGAATTATTTTGATAAGTGTCACGAAAATTTTAGGTATTATCCCTAGCACGCGACCCTGGTATTCAGTTTGATACTTTTGTAGATAACATCTCTCTTGTATTTCTATGTTTAACTGTTTTAACAATAATTAAGTACCTTCAAATGCAGGCCTATACAATACCCTTTACAAAATAGTGATTGTAAATTATAGGAAGATATAATCTTTTGGGGGGAAAGTTGTGATCTCGTTCATGCAGGTCTCTTAAATTATTACGTGCCGTAAATAAAGGAAAAGACATAAAATACATAAAAAATAAAAGGTGCAAATACACTGTACACACTTTCTCACACATAAATCATAATCCTTAGAGGACAAATTTCATCCTAAGTAGAAATAAAAACAGAGATTTCTCTTAGTATAACGGCTCTTGCAATTTTGTAAACACATCAAGGGCTGAAGATGGCACATAACGCGAAAATGCTTCTCCATTAGTAAATCTATCGAGAAAATGTCAGCGATTTTGTACTTCAAATTACTAATGCATTTTTATATTCTTGTCATCGTAAGTTCATCTAATGTAGGCCTATATTTTTAAAGTGTATGACATTGTGCGCTAAGAACACAGAATTCTTGTAAAAACTTCGCTAATCTATTTTGTAATGTGAAGGTATGAGCATTTTTTTTATATAATATATCAATAAAATGTAAAAATTTACTTATGAAGTAAATACTTGTATACGAAGGTATAGGTCTAAGCTTGCAAATATAAAACATAAGATTAATCCGGACTAGATGGGACCGCACCCTGTCCGGATCACCGAAGGTCCGGATTCAAAGGAATTTGCCATAAATGCACGTACTGTACTGTAATATGAGTTATAGACGGGTAAAACTATGGTCTTTAATAAATATAAATATACTTGGAAGATAGATTTATTGATGATTTATAGAGATCTTGAAGAATATAAATGAACATTGAAAGACCTATGAAAACTAATTAATTAATTAATTAATTTATTATTTATTTTTACTGGCGAAGTTAAGGCCATAAGGCCTTTTCTTCCACTGTACCAGTAAAACTATACAATATTGTAAATAATACATAGCCTACTACAAACAATACAAGAATTGATAAATTATAAATTAAAACTAAACATGCTAAAGACAATAAAATTACATTGATTTAATTATAAGTTTGTCTAAACTAAACTAAAATAAAATTAATGACTAATAAAATGAATATTCAATTTATTTCTAAACTGTGGTACATTTCGAGTAATAAGAAAGATGAGAAAATGTTTTTGAATGTTTCGCTCATTATAAGTTTTATTTATCGAATTCCACGCTATCTTGCATGTCGTTTAACATTAGAGAGATTCAGAATAGGTTCTCAGCTCAGGACGACTTTTCATATAATTAAATTCTCTGAGATAATACTGAAAATATATTAAAATCTGCAAATGTTTTATTGACTAGGGAAATCTCCCTTGCTCTGAAAACTGTAGAGGGAATTCGTTAGTGACAAACAGACGAAAAGAAAAATGAACTAATTTATGAGTTAAACAGACGGTGGTGTTAGGAAAGGTTACAAAATTAATGATAGCGCAAGACTGTGTTTACATAAGACTGAGGTGTATTAATTGGCCCTTGAATGGGCCGAGCAGGTCGATTTGTTCGTTCCTTACTCTTGCCACGTCAACTGATACGATCTCCACGCACTCATTACAAGACATCTCTTGTCAAGTTCAAAATTCAAATTAGGCCTAGTACCTGCGACCTGATTCAACAGACTAAACAATTCGATTCAAGATGTCAGAGTCGATAGCGTTGTAAACACTCTTTACTGCTAAGAAGAGGGCGTACCTGTATGATTTAAACAAGACGACGTGGTAATTCTGCTACTTAACCCTTAAATCATGGACGTGAATATTAAGTGCCTGAATGGTACTTTATGAGATTGTGTGGGGGACGGGAAAATATCTGTCCTTCTGTCTGTACGCACGATAACTCAAATACGCTTTATCGGATTTTCACGAAACTTGGTATACGTATTTATAACGTCCATGAGAAGAATCCTATTGATATTGGACCAAATCGGTTGGCCGGTATCAGAATAATGCCCAATTTTGTGCCTATTTTATGGTAATATATCAGAAAGGCGCGATAACTCAAATACGCTTTATCGGATTTTCATGAAACTTGGTATACGCATTTATGACGTCCATGGAAAGAAGCCTATTGAATTGGGACAGAAATCGGTTGATCGGTACCGAAATAACGAGTAATTAACAGTGACATCTACAGGCCTATCACTGAATAAAAAAAAAGCATTCTGGTACTTCGTTAGTTTACCTGATTTTATTATTCTACTGCATTAACATGGACTTGAGGTTTGAATGACCACTCAGCATTAATAGACTTGAAAATCTGAAGTTTAATGATTATTTAAGCAAATTGATTCCTAAATGTTTAATTACCGAAGCATTATTCTTACACAATTTTTATGGGAGTTTTCACATGTGAGTTTTTATCCAGCTGTGTTTATACTTATATCAGGATTTTGGATCTGTGTCTGTACAGTAGGGTAGGCCATGGAACTATTGCTTGTCAATTGTATCTGTTATCGGTGTATTTAATGAAGTAAATTTCAACTGAAATTAATTTGAATGGATATGATACAGGATGAAATGGTGAGGATGATTCATGGTATGTAAATATCCTATTCGGCATTTGCCTTTACGACTGGGGAAACCATGAAAAAAGACCAATGTCAAACTGGCCGGCCCCGGAATTTGAACCTGGGAACTCCCGAACGCGAGTCCAAGACGTTATCCTCTCGGCCATCTCACTCGGTATATGTGAATTACTGCATCAAAAATGCAATTAAATGCACAGTTAGTATCGTCATACACATCGCTTCCAACCAGATATTATTAATAAAATTTCGAAAAAGTAGACGTTCGTGTTCAAAATTGCAATAGAAATAAGACACACAATCATTCTATCAAAACATTCCCTGCAAAATTTCTAGGAAATAATTTCATCATAACTGTCATCACATAGAACTCTACATCTACATAGATGGAAAACAACCGATGATTTTGCTACATCGATGTCTCTCCGACATCGATATTTTCAAATATTTACAGTACTAAAAATAAGAGTAATAGGCCTACTTTGGTTCTAAGATATAATTTTATTTACTGCAACCTACTGTAATTTCCAAAAAATCGATAGTTTTCACAGAAATATTTGAGTTTATTTATGAATTTTGCCTAATTTTCTGAAACCATAACTTTAAGAAATATACAACGATGTTTTCTGGTAGATATTATCGTCACATCGATGGTTACCGCCGATTTTAATATCGATGGTGAACATCGATGTTTTAACTATCGATGCTCATCTCTAGTGAACACAGTAATAATTAAATACAATGATCAAGTAAATCTAGCTCAAGCATAGACCTTTTCAAACGTCTCTGATAAGATGTAAGAATTTCACAGCTGAATTTATATTCATATAACCATTCTTCAAGTGATATCAGCGGGTTTATAAACTTAAAATCAGTGTAGAAAATTTTTATGGAACAGGTTATTTTCGTGAATAGCATTTCTAATGCAAGCATAAAATTATTCCATTGTAATATGAAACATTATTTCATTAATTTGAAATATCTGTGTTTATGCATTTTTTTTAGTAGCAGTGAAAAGGCTAAATTAAGCTTCAGAGTGACTAGAGTGAATGCTAATATCTGATTTCATAGGAAATTCACTTTCAATTTAAAACAAAATTATAAGAAGAATAGAACATAAAGATAAAGAAAAACAAAAAAGAAAAGGTAGAAAGGTAAGGCACTGAAAAGGAAAAAGGAAAGAAAGAAAGGAATAAAAAAAAAATAAGGAAGAAGGGAAATATGGAAAGGAAAGCACTTGGATAAATAAAGCCGCTAAACACAACTATGAAAGAATTAAGCAAAAAGAGAAAGACGAAATTAAACACCAAAGAAAGATGAAAAGTAGAAGGTAAATAAAAACATTGATAGAAAAGGAAGGGAATGACTAGATAAAATTTAAAAAAATCCAGATTAGAGTCTGAAAAATGAAAATAAATACGCAATTTTCCTTATAAATCCAGGCTTTAGTTGTTATTATTAGAAAACACTATATTTCATAAATATTTTATAATATGAAAGTATTTGCGTTTCTATTTATTGGTACTTCGAATTCTTTATTGAAGTTAATTAAATTAACGACTCACATTACAAATCACAGGAAAGTACTTAAGCAGTAAAAATTACCTGTTAACTTTTAAAAGTAGAGCAACTTAAAGGAATGTAATTATATAGTTTCATAAGAAGCATCAACAGGAATAAATGAACTAATCAACTGGAAAAGTTGAAGACAGAAGATTGAAAAAGCAAAGTCAGCCATGCTCTAGAAGTCAAAAGGAACCGCAAGATGCAATCAGAAATAAAAAGCGCACGTTGGTTAAGTTGTTGTAGGAAGTCATGAAATCTCTTTGAAAGCAACAAATTAAAAGTGGTAGCAGTTTGCTAGGAAATAAATCGAGCTCGTTTAACTCAAGGATACATTTCAAGCCGTATGACAAATCGGTTTTAGCACGCATCACCCCTGCAGTTCTTTATGTTTGCTAAATGCTAACCCTTTAGAGGTTAACAACGCAATTCCATACATTCGCTCCTCTTTTATCTTATGGTTGATCCAGTGGCGTACCAAGAGGGAGCGGGGGGGGGGGGGGTTTGCCCAAGGCCCCGATTTGAACGTATGTCCCTAAATTTGGTTCATTTATTTTCCTACATAGATGACGAGTAGCATATTGGTTTGACTGAATAAACGGTTGTGCATTATTTTTTAATCAATGAATTAACTAAAAAAAATGTTAGAAACAACCTCATCGGTAATACCGTAGGCCCACTACAATAAACCTAATAATATAAGTTATTATAAAATAATATAAATAATATAAGTGTACCTAAAATTAACTTCATAACATTGACTATACGCTGAGATATATATTCGGCAAATTCGCCTACACTTAATCATTAGGATACAATGGTTTGACAACATAAAGTTTTAAATTTTTAAATTTTACGCAAAATATAAGATAATATAATTTTAATGGTTTATGTTTTTAATTTGGATACGTACAGCATATTGCTATTTAAAGTATAAATGTGTATTATGTGACTGTATAATTATATTTCCATATATATTTTAGGACAATAGTTAAACATCAGCACCATCAAGATATGGAACACTTTTTGAAGAATGTATAATGGCATGTATGAGGGCATTATGCTATTATGCTATATGTGTGTGAATCCAGGAGTGCTATATGTGTGTGAATCCAGTTAAAATTACGATATTGTAGACTGAAGGAGGGCTTAGTGGACGTTGCATTCATTGAACTTTTGGTCCAGTTTGGTTTGTGGTTAGGTGGATAATTATTTTTTTTTATAATAACAAACAATACCACAAACGGAAAAAAATGAATTTATCAATACTAATAATATAAGCCCCGACGAGCAAGAGAATAGAGGGCACGACACAGGCGCACAGAATTAGGGTCGAGCATCGATGACCGATGTTTTCATGTCGATGATCGACGTTTTCTACTATGATGGAAAACAACCTATTTTTATGCTATATCGACGTTTCTCCCGACATCGTTGTTTTTATAATAAAAATAAGATGAATAGGCCTACCGTGGTTCTAAGATATAATTTTATTTACAGGAACAAAATTTCCCGAAACATCGATTTTTTATATCGATAGTTTATATGGAAATATTTAAGTTTATTTATGAGTTTTGCCTAATTTTATGAAACCATTACATTTAAAAATATATATACTGTATATACATCGATGTTTTCAGGTCGATATTATCGTCACATCGATGTTACCGCCGATTTTAACATCGATGGTGAATCTTTAGTTTGCTTCATTTAATAGGCCTATCTCTGTAAAACATTGAAATATAATCTATCCGAAGAACTTATGCTATAACAAGGCCACCTAAAAGAATCATCTACTTGTTTCCATACAATTCCCAAATTAGAGCTCTGCATTTTACTTATGAACATAGTGTACAGTACTTTCTTATAAATTTTATTAGTATTTACTGGTTGGACTACATTATATACTGAAGCAATATTGTCCAGTTTACCTATTTTTGATAGATCATTTGGAAATACGGTTCGATTTCAGAATATTATATCGAAAACAGGCAGCTATTTTTATCAACATTTTGAGAGGGCATGGATTCTCTCGTCAGAATTTCTAGATAGGTTTCGGCACGAAGTTTTGATATTAGAGTACGATTACTTCCACAAAGTCTCTGGCCTTGAAAACTTACCCAGCCAGCGAGCTTCTAATTACGTCTCGTTACCAGCTTGAGCAGACTCGCATGCGCATAAGATCACTTTGCTAATGTTGAGCACAGAGTGAAGATCATGCAGCACGTTGCCAGTCGTAGAAAATACTATAATACGAGTAGTTGAGTGGAGGGATAATGCTGCAGCGAGACAGAGACAGACAACACGTGGTGTGGGATAGAATAGCTAAGCCAATCAGGGTGCACACAGGGTGCACTCTAGGAACGGTGACACTCGCTCCTAACGTATATACGTAAAAACCCAGAGACTTTGTGGAAGTAATCGTACTCTACCCTGGTCAGGAAAAATTATTCTGTAGGGTAAAACTCAAGTAATCAAGCGGCCGGTTAGCGTACTCAGGAAAATCTTCTGTAGTATAGAGTCGTGATTGCTTTTGGTTGCTGAAAAGACGGTTGTTAAGGGAAATTGCCTTCTGGCTGTAAGGTTGCTTATGTTGTGTCATACAGCGCCAACATACAGGCTTATCTGTTGGTCACGTAATCCTTCTGGTTAGTGCAATATGCAACAAGTTCCATTTGCTTTTAACAATTTATGCCTTCCTGCTCACGTTGTATGATTTGACGTGCCATAGACCACACGCATGTAGTGTGAGTTCTTTTGTTTTTAATACATTCTGTAATCTACCGCAATCAATTACCACGGCATGCACAAGGACTACATTCAATATGATTTTATAACCATTCAAAAAAGTCATGTTTAGCTAAGTGTGTGCATCGATAAAGCCGTGATTAAGGTGCAATAACCTGGCATAGGGGTCTACAACCTCCCGCCAAAGTAGTACGTTTTGTGGCCCAATCAATCTCAGAATAATATGCTTGTGTATGAAGTGATACTTGAAGGATACAATACAACATTTAGGCCTAGATCATGCAGAAAAAAGAAAATTTATCCTTAAACTTTAATCGTGCTTTACTCGAAAGCATTATCCGTATTATTCTATTTTTCTCAAATGAACAAAGGAAAGAATAAGGAATAAGTTTCCACGTTGCTCTTTTTTTCATTAAGTTAGCAGTTTTCGTGGAAGTTAAATACAAAGATTACTACACACATATATGACAATGTCGTAGCGTTAGTGTCTTGCGTATGTTGTGCTCGTTTTTATACGCGTGACAGAGGTCATTGGCACCAGGAACAAGGTATCTGACAGTGAGCTGTTGCAATTATGCGTAACATTCCAACCCTATTAACTCAAAGACCACAAACGTGATCACAAAACTCAAAATAGACTTTGTATTCATTTTAATGTGATCTACAGCCCCTTTGGATCTGGACAGTCATACTCCACCAATCTTATAACTATTCCAATTTTTTTAGACATTATCTTCAACCACTCAGGGCAGGTCCCTTTAAAATAAATTAGTTTTAGTTTATTTGTACGGGCTTGGTTAAACATTATGAGGGTATCGAGTCGTAGCGCCTACCATATTATGAAAACTTATAAGTACCACGGATTTTGACAATCTACGTTGGCTACCTTTGCAAAAAGCAAAGAGAAACTACTGACTTTTTTAGAAAATAAACACAATGAAGTGCATTCTACTACTATCTGTGTTCTACTATGTGTGTGTTACTTCTGTATCTGTATCTGGTACCCTATGATCCCCAGGTGGGGCAAAGGGGCCTCCAAGTGGAGGTTTCATTACCTATACTAATTTAGATATGCTTATTTTCCGAGAGAGGGTAGAGGGACAGGTGGTAAGCCCATCGCCTCGCAACCCCCCTCTGGAAACTAAGTATTTCTTGGACGTGAAAGGGCCGAGAAATTTTGTCCAGAGGCTCTAATTTAGGCTTGGAGTTCTTTTACCTGCCGGAAATCTACGACACGGGACCCCCAGCTTAAAGTCCCTCCCGGAGGACTCCGTGTCCAAGATTTTTACGTCCTGAAAAATCCATCGACCGCGGCCGGGTTAAACTGTTACTTACTATATGTTAAATACATTCTTCCTTTAGGTTGTATAAATTTTTTATTTGGTGTTTTGTTTTGCATGCAGTTTTCTTAAGATGTCCCTCAATAACCCACATATAACCCATATATTGCCCTCAAATATCGTTATAAGGTGTTTTGACTGTATAACGCCAGATTTTTTTATAAACTTTATAGCGAAATACCTACCGAAATTCCAGACATAGTATGTGAAAATCTCTGCACTAGGACGAGTCTATAAGTCTCTGCCTTCATGCTGTGTTTGTGCCTCCCCCATGGTTATACAGCCGAGAATTAACTCATTAATTCCCTCATACGGTCATAGCGCCCCACTGTTACGTGGGTGGCTACAACATCAAGTAAAACCAAGCCGGGATTGAAATTTCATGTTCTGTATATTCTGATAAAACAAATTGTCTTTGCATGCCGGCCGACAATCACGCCTGCATGCTTTTGATGTCAGTAGCCATCGTGTAGCCTAACAGTTCGTTTGATGACTCTAATAATGGCACAGCGCGTGTGACAGCCTATGACCCGTAGTCCAGGAAAACACAATTCTGCAAGCAACTAGTAAACCATTAGATTACGTAAAGCAAGGAACTAATACTCTTTCCCAATCATCATCAACCTCTAGGATTAGATTTTAGACTGTTCCCTCTTCAAGGTTAATGAAAGGTTAATGTATATATATATATATATATATATATAGACTTTGTATTCATTTTATATATATATATATATATATATATATATATATATATATATATATATTGTGGTTCTAGTCTACTTTTTACAATAACTGTGGACATAAACGTTCTATCAAATCTATCAGTGTCCATTCGTCCTACATGTTTCATCCACTTTTGTTGTTAGCCTGTATTTAGAGTTGAGAAAGAAGGTAATTGGCTGAGTGAACAAATAATTGCACAAGTTATCATTGTGTTTTATCTGATTTACAGGAAACTAGTTATCCAGATAACTGGAAATGACGACGATTTAACCAACAATCCAGTTATTTACAACTGTCCAATTAGTTATTAAAAAGAGTTTAGTTGATGGCAAGTAGAGCCTGATTCATCGGCTTCAGTGCAAGAAGATTTTAGAAAATTATTGTAATGAAATTGCAGTATCTATTTCTATATTTTACTCACATTAAAGCTGAGAATTGTAGGGAATGATGAATGTCATTTCCATGTAAAGTAGTCTAAAAGTAAGATAAATTTGTTAATCTTCCTGTCATCCACAGATTTATAACCCAAAAAACAAAATTCTGTATTGAACAAGAAAATATAGGCTAATGCAATTTAACACCATAATATATAATTTTGAATGGAAATATAAAAATATGCATGCACTATAATATTTTCCTGAAATATCCAATTATATGGACTAATAAATATGTGTTAACTGATTCCTGAACAATTTTGCATATGTTAAATTAGTACGCATGAGATATGAATTTTACGAATAAATCTGAGCATAAATCAGAGCATAATTTTGCCATTAGATTTTGCTGAATTAATTATATCCTTGATTTAACTAATTAAGAAATTTTTTAATGAAATCTTTGCGTTTTGGTAGCACCAGAATCTTGTTAAATTTTCTCTAACACTTGCTGAAATTATTTTTCAAAATCCGTCCATTTAAGTCTACTCCATTAAGCTTATAAGTTGACATCGCCATGAAAAACATAATAAATACCTTAAAAATAAAGCCTGGTACTGTTTGAAATGTACACACTTCTGTTTTTTTTTAAAGAAATCTAATGTGAAACACTGAGATGACTTTCTACACCCCTCATATTCTGACAAAGTGGCCGCATTCCGGTGCTGGGCAGTTAGTCGTTTCAATCTTCATTCAAAGCCGAGTTATTTTTCGTTCTAGGTCTTTATTCATACAGTTATTGTAGGCCTACACCATTTAAACTTTACTTGACGTAAAGTGGTAATAATAGTAATTAAAATTCTTCTACATACTTTATGCAATTTTCCCAAAGGAAAAAAGGAACATTTTAAGCTACGCTGTTCGCAGACAGATATATACATACACAAAAACATGTTTCTGAATAGTACATAATGCATAGTATATAATGGCATTTATTAAGAAACGATTTGGTCTTTTCTTAATTTCATAGAGTGTCAACTACCGTAATAGGCAAATTGCATAAGAGTGTTTTTGTTAGACCATATTTAAACGTTAGGGTTTGGGATTTTAGATTCATTAAAAAAAAAACAAAAACAAATCAGCTTGCCGTACGCAATCACATGTTAGGAAGTACTCATAGTTCTTGTCTTCCGTGAGAGATGGCAGTTGATGGCGTAAGTCCAGTCGCAACTTGTTCTTGGTCGTGATCATGAAATGAACGGATTTTTTTTTCAACATGAAATGAACTTAGTTTAGCATAATTTTAAAATTAACAAGAACAGAACTGATTTTATTTTAAATACAGAGTTGATGCTCTCAAGGTCTCAAGATCGTTCCATGTTCGCGTTCCATGTTACTATACGCGTTATAATGAAAAAACTCTTTCGAAGTGGATATCATTATGTTTCCGTTACGTAATATATAATAAACGTATCATAAAGAGTGCTTCAAAAAATGTATACACACTATGAACACTGTCGTAGAAAATTTATTTCCCGTTCTACAAGGTTAAATTTCTGGGAGAAAGTAATGTTATATTTCTTCAACAGGTGGCAGCAGAATAGTTTCAACAACCGTCCAACAATCGTGCCAATAATCATCATACAATGAAAAGTACCTAACAATACTTGCTGATTCGTGCATAATTATTACCAACAAGGTAGCGCCCCGCCGCATTATCATAGGGATGTACAAACATAGGCCTTCCTGGATCGAAATTTGCCAAGGCAGTGGATAGGACGCAGGGGCCCAATCGAGGGGCACGCTCTCCACCGCTGGATTTTTTTCTTATGGGCCACAGTAAAAGATGTGTACAAACGTAAACCACGTAACCTAGACACACTTTGGAATGAGATTCAAGCGGTGTGCGCAGAAATCTCATTGGACACTTTGGTACGATGTACGGAATCAGCGGTGACTCGTCCTCAGAAATGTATTGAAGCTGAAGGCCACCATTTTGAACGTTTGAATATTTGAACATTAATCCCATTTTCATCAGAAAGTCATTTATTTTTAAAATTGGACTTTAAGGTTTCCATTTCCAGAAATCTAACCTTGTAGAACAAAAATAGATTTTCTATGACATTTCAAAGTGTGTATACATTTTTTTGAAGCACTCTGTAGTATATGGAACAGAAGATCATATTTTTAGAGTTTGCTAAAAAGTAGGGATGGGTCCTTCGATACTTTCGTTACCTCGATGCTTGCATGGTATCGGCATAGAGCGATACTTCAGAGAACTCGCTCGGTACAATTTCGAAACTTCGGTAATTCTGCAATTCTGCAATTAAGTGAGAATACTAGTATTTTTGATCAACAACTTGTAAGTGGACTGTTTCAAAAACTAATTTTAGTTTTAATGTAGAATTTAAAAATAATTATAAGCTACTGATGATATTAAATTTTGTCTCATTAAATATGCACACTTAATTTTGTTCGTATTATACAGTTCTCTCAACTTTTGATTTTTAATGTACCTATTTATTGAAACTGGAAATGTTGACGGTATCGAGTATCGAGGGAAAAATCATGTATCGGTATCGAGAAAATCTGGTATCGACCCATCCCTACTAAAAAGTCAACATGAAATTTTAGCATTGAACCTAGGCTATATTGTTAGAGATAGAACATAAGGATAGAAAATAAAAGGAAATCACTCAGGGTGTTCTTTTCAGTGTTTTCTGCTATTGACACGATCTTCCATTTACTGTATTTTGACAAGAATGTAATGAATTAGGACGGTTCATTGCACCGAAACTGAATCGAATTAAAACAAAGAATAGAGTCTGGCATGAAAAGTGGAGACATCATTCTTCATTAAAAGACAGGTGAAAAGCGTCCAAACTCCTTGATAATTTTTCCCCTTTCAAAGGCTATAGAATTGAATGCGAAAACAAAAGACGTGCAGAATGCTATAGAAAGAAGACAATGAAAGAAGAAAGACACTGCTTTCCAGTTAGAAAATACGCAATTGGACAGGCGATAATGATGCTTGTGGCTCTGGTTTATTAGTAATAATAACACAAGGCTACTATAAAAGATTTCGTTCATTTTGACTTCCTATTTATACAAGAAACAAGACTCGATTTTTTAATAAATTTTTTAAATGTTTTTCTTTTTAATTAGGTTAAACTAAAAAATACATAGTAGACTCTTTAACAATAAAAGGAAAACAACATTAAGAACAATATAAAATAATAAATCAATTAAACAATATACTCTAGTACATCTTACAACTAATTAAAAATGAAAGGCAGATAACAAATAAGGCAAAAGGGTAAAACGATTCCTGTATGTGCCTTGAAGACTCGTAGGGTTCCGGTAGGTTGAGGCTCCCAGATTGAGACATTCGGCACATGAAGGTGGTAAGGTTGTCAGCCCTACGCATGGGCCGCTTTTTATCCCCATGAATACTCCTGGCACTAATTTCTGTTAGAGACTGAGTCGACCTCAGGGCCATAGTGCTACCAGAAGGATTAGGTCAATGGAAAATCCCACCGACCACATCGGGAATCGAACCCGCGACCTCCTGGTTTCTAGTGCCTCAACCACTACGCCACGGCGAACCCCAGTTAACAAATAATAAATCAGTGATTAGATGCTTTATGATTTTATGCCCTACATGAAGTAAAATATACAAACGCAAAGTTGCCATGTAAAATTTTGATAAGTTAATAATTAATGACATTATGCTGTAATAATTAATTTGTTATTCGATGACCGAAAACACGGGTTTTAAATTCGGGGGAATATACTGTCTTATAAGAAAAAATAAATGCAAAGATTTTTGTTCTTTCCCTGTTTTACGTTATATTAAAATTAAGATTTATTTTTATTTTAATATTATTTAATGACTGCAGCATTTTTATACATTATCTACTTTTAATGTCTTCTTCTTTCCCTAGTATTACCTTCCCCGCTACCTTAATTTTACCTTTCCCTTTTAGGGACTTTTAAGAGACCCCGCCGCTCGGGCCTTACAGGGCCGCGACCTATCGGTAGAGGGATTATCTATGGATCGCATATAAACATTTTTGACCAGACAAGGACATGGAGGCCTCCCCGGATGAGTGATCAGTCCAATGCCGGGGCCACCTCTGGGACAACACGAACACACCAGTGTGATGAGACACACCATTCACACAAATATTCACTCTGAACAAGGCAAGGATGGGATGAAGATAATAATGACGGCCAGATGATATCCAAGGACCACAAGGGTTTAAAGTTACCCGATATTTGTATCACAGGTGAGGAAAATCCCCGGAAAAACCCAATCAAGGTCCCGACCAGAATTCGAATCCGGGCCCACGCATCCCCTACGCCACAGCGGTGGACAATAACAATAAAATAATAATAATAACAATAATAACAACAACAACAATAGTAATGATAAAGTTTTCGTAGTGCTTTCAGAATCTAGAATTACCTTTAAAACCTCAACTCAAATGTAAAAAAAAGTACTCTTGTTCTTGCTCAGCGTTCTGGTGACCCTGATGAAGGTGGTATACGGGGACCACGAAAGCCTGAAGTTTTCCCAACATTCGTCTCACAGGTGAGGGAAAACCCCTGTAAAACTAGGAAACTTGTCCCGACCAGGAATCGAACCCGGGCCTGCTGTGTGAGGAGAAATGACACATCCCTTTGCTTCAGCTGTGGATTAGGCCTACCATTAATATGAATAATGAAAATGCGTTAAGTCCTGGAAGTTGTGAATAGCTATTGGCCTAAAAAGAAACTAAACATCACAATTACAGGATTAATGGCAATTTAAATCTTGCATCTACAGTTGTACATAACGATGGTGCAACAGAGCTTTATTGTGCAACACAGAGACAAGAAAGGAAGAATGTTTGAGTGGTTGATTGAGCAATACAGCACAGATGTAATTGTACAAAGGAATACTGATGAATGCCATTATTCAAGTGTTAAGGTAAAAACTCCTTTGAGCTTGAAATCATCTGTGAAATGTCGGGCCTACAAAGTACTTAAATGGAAATTCGCACTATCTATTATTTTGATTCAGGAATGAGATCTATCATTTGCATTTTGCTCTGTTTCCTTGTGGATGTATCATGAGTTAATATACACCTGCACATTGAATTCACCTGAAGTTGTAGGCTTATAATAATGCATTCTATAGCCTAGACTATTTTCTCTACTTGTAACATAGGTAGACGAAGTATTAGTTTGTCCCTAATATTTGTCTGTGAATACAAGTTTAAGGAGACTTCTGATTCTAAAAATACTAGCTTGAGGAAAAAGAAAAATTATATGACTTTGTGTCGGTCTGTGCCTCGCCAGTTAGTTAAGTGACAAGTAAGTTTGAAGTAATTATGACAATTTTATGGTAATTTTTTTAATTCTCCCCATTTTTAATTTTTAGCTCATTTTTAGAACTCAGGGTCATTATTTGGTCTTTTTTTGGCCATTTTACGGTCTTTAATTCCCACATTTAATATTTTTATGTTTATTTTTATTGTAAAGTCATTATTTTGTGCATTTACTTACATGGAATATTATTAGAACTCTAAATAAGCAAAATTAAATAGATCTCGTTATAATTTTAATTTGGATACAGAAAGACAGTGTTTGATGTTTGCATTTAACCATATGTACCAATTAAGTAATACAGCCTGTAATTGTGTCAACAACATTAATGGATAATAGATACAAATTTTCATACAAATTTTTGGATCTTTTTATTAGTTTTTGGGTCATTTTTTGTACTTTTCCAGCTAGTTTATAGCTCATTATCTTTTAGGTCATCAAAATCCGGGCCCTTAATGTTTCTGCTAAATTGAAGAAGAACAATTTTAACTAATCTTACGGTTAAGCATTATTAAACATTTTGTAAAAATTGTCTGAAGCTATGGGCTTGCCATCTCGTCTTAAATAGTGAAAACCAAATTTTCTTAAGCAGAAAAAGCGCAGACCTGCAAGAGTTGGAAAAGTTATATATAAAAACAAAGAAAGAAGAAAGAAATGTCTCGATTTAGGAACTCGGAAGCACAACTCTGAAAGGGTTTTAGTAATAATTAATATATCTGAAACCATATCGTAGTCTGCAGCATGATTAAGATATATGTCACATCTCAAGACGTTGTTCTGACAGGCGACCAACTTCTGGAGGAATGTTCTCACCCCATCGCCCAATCCCCACCCTTAAAGATAACATAACTTATACGACAAAGCTTTCTAGGGGTGGGTTGATAGTATGACAGGCGAAGATATACCAAGCTCCGTTCACACTAGAACACTTTAGTGCTTGCTAATGCTACTTATGAATGTCTGTTGTATGTCTACAAAGATCAACCTTGTTTATAGTGGATTTGTATGAGCTAAAACATAACCCTAACAAATATCTAACCTATAAAATTAACGACGATACATAATAAGTAGATATAATTTCATTTTAAGAATAAAACGTATTGGTTGGTAGGAAGTATTTTAAAAAATGTTATAAATAACGTTGATAGTAGTTATAAGTTGCAGATTGCCCTGAAATGATGTTCGTCATTCGAAAGGTATAGGCAAAAAGAAATCAGAGCAAGAACACATGTTACTAATTTTTAATTTACTTTACAGTTAAACCCTTTCAGAGCTGAAATTTATATTAATATGAGCATTAAAGAAATAATATCAGCGGGTTTGTAAATTTGAAATCAATGTAAAAATGTTTTAATAGAATAGCTAGTTTCCATGAATGGCAGTAATAATACGTGGATAAAATTCCTTTAAAGCTTACTCAATTAATTTTATATCTATGTTTTTATGCATTTTCTTCTGAAGCATATATACGTCAGTACCAGTGGAAAGGTTAAGACAATGATGGTGGTGGTGGTGGTGTAGCCAAAAGTCGTGAAGAATTTTAAATAAACAATTTATGAGAAGACAGAGCTATAAGTTTATAATTGTATATATTTTTTAGACAGTCGAAGTTAAAAGAAGCACTTTTAACAGTAGATGACATTAATTAAAAGGAGAAAATTATGCCACTTAGTGTTATAAATGATGACTCAGTCTCATATTAATTGAAAAATGTTAAAATTCATTACGCCTTTTTAAACGCTATATATCTCATGGTGGTCGCAAATATGTCAAACTTGTTGCCTGAAAAGCGTTGTCCATTCCTTCGCTTACATTGGCAGCCATATACGAGTTATCAATAACCTCTGTCTGCGCAAATGCATACTAGGTGGCAGGAGAATTCACGGACATCTTATTTGAGCTCCCAAAATGACTGCAGCGAACGTATTAAAAATGATTTTTTCACAAATAATAACGCCTGTCTAAAAATAGTATATGATACATACGGTAAAATGATTTTATTTTGCTCGTAGGGTTGCTCCATTCGCCCTTACGGGCTCGTTCCGTATACATACCTATTCGCAAAATAAAATCCTTTTTTTTTAGCCCCTCTGTCATAAATAACGATTTCTGCATTGCTTGAAGAGGTCAATCATTTTGCTCTGTTGCACCATCTTTATTGTTGCCAAACGAAATTTGTAGGCCATTTTGGAGTAATACTAATTGATGAACGCTCACATTTCGCTACAGTTTCTCACTGTAAGTAGCCATATTGCAGAAGTGTGCATTCATTTGTCTCAGTATCAAACAAAATCAAGTTGTTTGGAAAAAGTGGGCAAATAAATAGGCCTGGGTAGCACAGTGAGTATGGTGCTGGTTTCTGCTCTCAAGGTCGCCAGTTCGATTCCGGCCCAGATAGATTGCACTTATGTACACATAAACAGGCCCACGTCTGTAGATTTACGGACATGTTAAAGTACACTTTCGGGAAAAAATTCCTGCACACTGGCGACGGTCACAAACGTAAGTTGCAGTACACCCACATATAAGCATATAACCAACCAACCAACCTATTGGTTGGTGTTACTGTGTAAGAACTCCTACCCTCAAGAGTCGGCCTCATGTAAACCGGCCTTGAGGAGAAATGTGAAGTGAAGAAGTGAGGTTATATTATTATGAAAACTCTAGCTTGTCATTCCAAATCACAGAAGGCCATGACGGGATTCAAGTCGGGAATAGAACTGTTTTGTCGACTGCTTTTCTTAGCAGAGAGAGAAAAAAATAGCTGTAAAAAATACTGTAGATAAAAGGAAAGGGGTCCAAAAAGAGTTGGAAGTAAAAGAAACGGAATCCCACACAAAATATTGTATGAGTGAAGGTGATGTTTTCTGTAACTCTTAACTAATGAACAGGCTTGGGCTTGATAGTCCGATCCATCATCTTTTGTTGTCAGTTTCGGCTAAGTTGCATGTCTCTTCATTTGACAGTCATGCTCAGTAAAGATGGGGTACGATTGCTTAAACATTTCCTTCCCTTAGATACACCCTCCCCGTCCGGATCTTTCTACCCTGACGTCATTTCATTCATCTCACATCTTGATGGATTGAGGCGTCCTACTGGATGGAAACATTTTGAATTAGGCAATCAATTTAACAAGACCGGGATTCCCTCATTAAAAATGTGTCTCTGAGATTTAAGGTAGGCTTCAACATCTAAATTACTGTACGATTTGGAAACAGCCATCGTTATCAATATATAATTGTGGCCCTCTGTAATTGGGTACCGGTGCCTTAAACTAATAACTCAGCTTTTTGATGGACAGCTGACAAATAGACTATACTTTATGCCATGTCAATTTAACTCTTTCAGAGCTGTATTTTGATTAGCATTCATCAAGTAAAGTCACTAGTAGGTTATAAGCTTAAAATCAACAAGAAGAAATTATAAATGGAAAGCAAAATAAAGCAATTGGCCTAATCTATTATATTATTTCTCGGCATTTAAAAAATTTACGGTGACGCATGTGTATATCTGTGCAATAACAATGTTAACAAATTTAAAAACTGCAAATGAATAGGTGGAAATATTTTACAAATATGTAATTTTAGTGTAGGGCTGTAGGGTGTAAATTGTACAAGAGTATATATATATGCACAGACAAATACCAACAAACAGAATAATACATTTTTTGGTATCCATAAATTAATACGCAAAATATTTTAAATCAATTATATCCCATTTTATTTATCCCTATGTATAACACATAGCCTATGTGCGACGTGGATGCAGGAAATTCGAATTTTCACCCTAATAGCATGGACGGGAATTGACTGAAAATCTACCATCATCTTATATATATATATTACAATTACAATTACAATTGCAATTTATTGTTTCAAATTACACGAAAAATATACATAAAAAGTTGATACACCACCCGAAGAAGCAGAGCTTGTGTTCGGGGGTGGTTCAGTTCTATATATGAGAAAAACTTATACTAAATAATTACTTAAAACAATACAAAATTTAGAGAAGTATGACAGAATACATGTATAAAAGGTTAGAACATGTTCTTTTTACAATACAAAGGTACGAGGTAATACAATATTAATACATAACAATATATATATAAACAATATATATCTATATATTAATAAAAGGAAGTGTCTGTCTGTCCGCGATGCCCAGCGAAATCTACTCAACGCAGAGATCTGAAATTTTATACATAGGCGGACTAAAGGGTCGGAATGTGCACCTCGAAGCCGGAATTTTAATTTTCGCTTTCGTTCGTGAGTAATGAGTGAAAAACGAGCAGAAAACGTGTATTTATTGCGTTTTCGAAGCATGAGTTTTCAGTAATACAAATCAATTACTCTAGGCTTTGGCTATTTTTGTCATTCCTTCGACATAAAAGCATCGCGATCTCTTGAATGTTGTAGCTCATGCTGGTCGATTCATTTGTTTTTAATGTCAAGGCACGCAAACATAATATGAAATTTTCAACCTACACCGAAGAGGATTATTATTATTATTATTATTATTATTATTATTATTATTATTATTATTATTATTATTATTATTATTATTATTATTATTATAGGGATAATTAATATTAGCCTAAATATGGTCAAACGTTGTTCGATTTGGACGAAACTCACTATACAGGAGTTTTCTGGGCCAAGGAACTCGAATCTGAGGTCGCTTTTACCAGGTGACGCTATCTAATCGTGATATGTAGACCACATGATTTAGGTGTTAATATAATGATTTAACTATTATGCTCTTAATTTTTAATTTTTGAAATAATTATCGCGGGCGAAGCCGCGGGCACATGCTATCTTAAAATAATAAAAGGACGTGTTTGTCTGTCTGTCCACGATGCCCAGCGAAATCTACTGAACGCAGAGATCTGAAATTTTAAACATAGATGGGCTGAAAGGTGGGCGAATGCGCATCGAAGCCGGATTTTTAATTTTAGATTTCGTTTGCGAGTTGTGAGTGAAAAACTGGCAGAAAACGTGATTTTAGCGCTGTCGAAGCATCAGATTTCAGTAATACATTTCAATGTCAAATCAATTGCAGTTGGCTTTGGCTATTTTTGTCATACCGTGGTAATAAAAGCATCGCGTTCGCTAGAATGTTGTAAGCCCACGCTGGTCGATTCATTTGTTTAGAATGTCAAGGCCCGTAGACATATGAAGTTTTCAACCTACACGGAAGAGGGATAATCAACACAGACCTAAATATGATTAAACATCTTCGATTTGGACGAAACTCACTATACAGGGATTTTCTGGGCCAAGTAACTCGAATCTGAGATCGCTTTTACCAGGCGACGCTATCTAATCGTGACATGTAGTCCACGTGATTTAGGTGTTAATAAATATAATGATTTAACTATTATGCTCTTAATTTTTAATTCTTGAAATAATTATCGCGGGCGATCGCTTGATTTTGTAAGTCCATCCTGGACGATTCATTTGTTTAGAATATCACGGCCCGAAGACATATGAATTTTTCAACCTACACGGAAGAGGGATAATCAATATAGGCCTAAATATGGTCAAACAATGTTCGATTTGGACGAAACTCACTGTACAGGGGTATTCTGGGCCAAGGAACTCGAATCTGAGGTCGCTTTTACCAGGCGACGCTATCTAATCGTGGTATGTAGTCCACGTGATTTAGGTGTTAATAAATATAATGATTTAACTATTATGCTCTTAATTTTTAATTCTTGAAATAATTATCGCGGGCGAAGCCGCGGGCACATGCTAGTAGAAAATAAGAGTATCTTAAGTACCTCTTGATAACTAAATATTTTACCGTAATCATAATTTATTCATATATCAGCTTAGGCTTTCACGGCCGGCATTAGGAAGTTTAAAAAAGTTTTAAAGACGTTTTCTGGGCTTATAGAGATAGAGAAAGTGTAAGTTACGGTAAGAAATTTAGATAATTACGTAGGCCTACTCTAAATTTTTGAACATGAAAATTCTCGAAGGACATGTTCTAAATTTTATCCGATTTTATTAGGGATTAAAATCTCTCTATACTTGTCTAAAATTTGGTTTTATTTTATTAGTTTTATGTATTAAAGATTGTATTTATTCCAAATAAATGCAATGAAAGTAGAGGGTAAGCTGATTAATTTTACTGTCTAGCCTTTTCGTTTCCTATTTATTCAAATGGTTTCAATTGGTTTTCATACAAGGAGCGCTGAGAAGAGCAGGGTAGGTTATACATTTGTCATTTGCCTTTACTGAAAGAAAGTTTCCCACACAGAATAAAGAAGGTGTCGAGAAAAGGAAATTGGCTGGAGCCACAAAAGTGCTTCTACAAAAATAGAAAAAAAACTGTATACTCTATACTTTATGTAAAAATAATGAATATTTTAACACGTTTAATATATTGTTAAGGGATAGTCATGCAATTTTTACAGATGTCATTAGAGAAGCTAAAAAGTTATTATTAAACTCTTTACAGTTTTCAAGTAGAGCTCATGGTTTACTATAAATTATATATAAAGGATAATATAATATACTTGATGCTCTGTAAGTTGAAAAATAATCTTCTATTATAAATCTACATCTAGAAGTTTATTCGAAAAAATTGACATATTTCAAATTTATTGAAAAATTGTAAAAAAGATTAATAATTAATATTTTCTTGCTAGCCTCATTAATAATAATTATTATTAGAGTATGTAAAATCAGAATTTGTTGAATAAATCAGACAGAATAGTTAAAAAATGTTTCCTCTTTCTTCCTGTCTATCCGTCTGTTTATTTGTTTCTTTTTCTATCTTAACTTATGTTCTTTCATTCTTTCCTTCTTTGATCTTTCTCACTATTTGCTTTTGTTCTCACGTTTATTCGTTTTCTCATGTTTTGCGTTTGTTTGTCTCATTTTTCAAAAACATACAACACAATGCTTCCGAGGTTATTAATAACAACATAATTAATAAAATAATAAATTACAGTCTGAAATGTATGACAAAATAATCACAGACATGTAGACACTCCCCGTGTGATCATTCCTACGCAAAGACTCATCATAATACAACAAAGACATTTAATACAACGGATAAAGGGAATTTTGAGCAGGCGTAATGAAGTTCTAATTAGAAATTAGTTTTTGTCGATTAAAGAAAAGGGCGAAAATTAGCGCACGCTAAGGTTGGCGATCGGGAGTTTGAACCGACGACTACTTGGATAGGAGACATCGGCCAATTAGTAACTTATTATTATTATTATTTATTAAAAATGTATTACAAATTACAAAATACAAATTATTACAAATACAAATACTATAAACACAATTATTACAAAAACAAAATGGAGTATTGTTTACCCCTCATGACCATAACTCGTGTTCGGGGTCAGTTCAGTCATACTAAAATTATATTACATAATTGTACATAATCGATGTAACAAGTAGGCCAAGAAGGCCTATGAAAGAACAAGTATGCCTATGTTAGTGAACAGGTAGAAAAATTTGTAAGCCAAAATTTATAAGAGAGTTAAAAAAAAAACAAACATATTATAGGTTTAAGAAAAAAAACAATAAGATTCTTCATATGAATAAATACATGAATAATGATACGAACAAATAAAGTACAAGTATTCGGCAATCTATAAAAAAATTAAGTCATTCTTTTATTACCGTTATTTAAAACCAGGATTGAGACTTGCTCGGTTGTTGCTACTTATAGAGTCAGCCGAGCAGCTGTATTTACTGCATTGTCCTAGGTTGGAAAATAATAATAGTGACGTTAATGAGTAAATGATAAGCGGAAAGACTGATAATGCAGGGTTAATTTAATTTCTGGACAAGCGTCTCTATGGAAATAATTATCGCAGGTCGCACACGCATGAAATGGATGGATTAGACACGCTTTATTTTAACGCTTATCTTTGCAACCAGCCAGCTCTGTTATATGGAGGTTTTATACCGCCTCTCGTTTTATGTGCCATACAACTTTTAGAATCTACTTACATACTTACAACATCCCCTCACCATCCACCAGACTTGATTCGAAGCTGTGCTTTTCTGACTTAGTTTCAATCTCATTTAGCGATTTCCGGAACATACGGAAACTGTTTCTGCCAAAGTGACTTTTATTAGACTAGCCTACCTAACGCTGTACAGATACATAATACAGACTCATAACTGAAAGACTGGATACAATAACCAGATAGCTGCCAAAACTCAGTAGACTATATTATGTAACAAGCCTATTATTTATTAAGATACTAGTATGTTTAGGAATCTCGCTTTGCTCGTTTCATAATTTTCATACGAATTAGAAGTGATCCAGATTTTCCAGATCTCAGTTTCCCGTGTTCGATTCGAAGAAATAGCAAAACCGGAAGTATACCAAAATCTTACGAAAGGGAACCGTACACGCTATCTAACAAGTATTTTTGACTGACAATGTATTGACCATATGACCTTTAATCATGGAAACACTCAAGAATGCCTAAAGAATATTTATATCTAGAAGACGACAGACATGCAATCTGGTGAATGACAGGCAAGATAGCTGTCTTGGGCCTTGTTCTTCATTTTCAATATTTAGAACATAGGGTGATCTGAAATACAAGTTGCAGCGCATTCTTCATATCTTGAAGTCTATAATATCTTGATAAATCTTTCGGAAGAAACATTTTGAAACGGCACTATTTGTCAGGATCGCACTAATTTCCTAAGTTATGGACCCAGTCATTACACTCGTTTTGTACGATCAAGATCAGTGTGTCTAGGGGCAAACTAGTAAAAAAACCCAGCACTAGGAGACAACAAACAGCTTTTCACATAAGCACTATTTTATTATTATTATTATCTTATTTATTTATTTATATTGGCGGAATTAAGGCAATAAAGCCTTCTCTACCACTCCGCCTGAGGGAATGCATGAAATACAAGAATTATACAACTTAATTAAATAGAAAATACTAGCGATAAAAATACGAAAGAGATAGAAAAACCAAATAATGCATGAAATTAGCCTTAAATAAAATCAGGTAAAATGATATAACAAAGATAATTGCAACTATGATAGGCAGAAAATAAGTTTTTTTTTTTTACCGATTTCTGAATTAAGTTTCAGATCGATTCATTAAGCGGGGTTTACGGAAGAACAAAGGTCTAGTTTGATAAGCGTATGAGAAGGAATACGTGGGTAGTGTTATTTGTCACAGCTAACTGTACTGCAAGTTCCAAAGCCGTATATGAATAACGTAAAACAATATGTTGTCATGAGAACTGATTTGCATTATATATATTCTTTCAAATATATTACCATAAAATCGGCACTAAATTGGGCATTACTCCGGTGCCGGTCAACCGATTTGGTCCAATATCTAGCCTATAGGCTTTTTCCAAGGATCTTATAAATGCGTATACCAAGTTTCATGAAAATCTGATAAAGAGCATTTGAGTTAACGCGTACTGACAGACGGACGGACAGACATTTTCCCGTCCTCCACACAATCTCATAAAGTACCATTCTGGCACTTAATAAATGAATACAATGTTAACACGAAATCTCAGGACGAGACACACCAGTCGTAAACACACTCATTCCGAATAAGGCGCAGATGGGAGTAAGGTGATAATGACGGCCAGATAAAATCCGGAGACTAGAGCTTCAAGTTTCCTGACGTTCGTCTCTGAGGTGAGCAAAAATCCCGTACCCGCTGTGTCAAGAGAGCAAACGCATCCCTAAGGCAGAGCGGGGAACTATTTAGAATAATTAAATTATTTATTTCAAAATGTAATTTTGTATAAAAAATCTAAAATGTTTACTCTTGAGCTTTTTCGATTAGCCTACAAAGTAATTCTTAACAAGAGTTCACTGAAATCTTAATTTTGAACATTATGTATATATACATTTTTACGATACTAGAAAAAAATATAGTCTACATATTTAGCCTATACACCATTAAGAATCTACTACTTTTTTTAAAAAAAGGTAAGGCGAGCTTTAAAGGCAATATAGGTAATGGACTATCTTTTCGCTATTTATAATGTAGGCCTATTACCGGATTAAAAATTGAAAAATCAAAACAAATTGTGATTATTAAGAAAAAAGTTGAAAACTTTCCTTTGACAGGAAAATCATGAGGGTTAAGCTAATTATATCTTTTTTATTTCCATATTTGAATTTATATTAAACCAAATCATACTAATTATTGTATAGTAGGCCTATAGGTTATTACCCTTATTCTGAACTTTGCTCGTTAGAATCATATTGATATGAAAAGAGATTTTATCTGAAAACAAAATAACTTACATCAAAACAATGAGAAATAGATAAAGAGGAAAATATAGGCTTTAGAGTATGAAAGAAAGGTGAGTTTGAAGGCAATACTCGTAAGGGACTATCTTTCCTTTCCTTCAAATGTGAAGTTGCAGACGTTCTAGGGTCGATCCTCGAGCGGAGAAGTGAAGAGTCAAGAGAGCGATGCTTTTTCCTGGAAGTCAGAATGAGTGTAATGTTTCTTTTCAGTTCATTAATTACGTAATTGAAGCAACTCAAATTTGCTGTGCATTCTAGTCTAGCTGTGTCTTGTTAATTTCATGTATTGGTTGTTTGTGCAGTGCAACTTTTATGTTCTATTTTCTAATGGATGAGAAACGAAATTACGTGTTTTAATGGAACCATGAGGTAAACTAATATTTTTTTGCTGCCTTCAATCTCCTGAAAGCATAATGCTGCAGGCAGTCTACTCAAAGTTCTTTGTGGAACAAGTAACCCTAGCAATTCCAAGGCATATCAGAGGCCCATAACATCTATTTTTTCATTATAATTGTTTTATATGTTGTAATTAAATCATTTTATTTTTCCAGAAAAATAATTAAAACATTAAAATTATGAACACTGTCATCGTTGTTACATAAATGGCATGAATTAGATAATTCCATTTTTAATTATACTGCTTTACGTAGTAAATTCTTTTTTTCTTTCTTTCTTTCTTTCTTTCTTTCTTTTTTTCTTTCTTTCTTTCTTTCTTTCTTTCTTTCTTTCCTTATCGTAGTTTTACCTCTCCCTTTTAAGATTGAAGTGACCCAAGCCGCCCGGGCCTTACAGAGCCACGATCTGTCGAGAAAGGGATCGCATACATACTTATTTGACCAGACAAGGTCATATAGGGCCTCCCCGGTTCAGTGATCAGCCCAATGCCGGGGCCACCACGGAGACAGCACGGACACATAGGACGAGACACTCCATTCACACACACACACTCACTCCAAACACGGTGCGCCACCCCTCCGGCTAGTCACAAAGTCAAACATTAATAATTACCTGGACATAATTTCTCCGCTACCTGACGCCAGGTCCAGTCCCAGAGGATCTAAGTTAAGTGACTGAAAGAAAGACCGGAGAAAGAGGCAACATATTTAACGAAAGGCCTCGAAACAAGTTTCGATGCCTTTCGCATATAATATGTTTTCTAAAAGATAGAAAACATAAAGGAAGCGATATAGAAAAGAAAAAGGGTTTATTTTACAGAACGGCTGATGGCCTAGAATACATACATATAATTTAATTCAAAATAAATAATAACCCTTTGAAAAGAACATAAATTAAAGAACAATCAGTTCCTGAAAAAGAGGTTACACAGACAAACTCAATATGGCGATTCTCTATACATGAAAATTTACATAATAAATTTTAGTGACTTACATTTTTTGAAAGAAGCAAAAACAGCTTCTCCATCCACGGAGTTGTGGTTGAAGAAGGCTCACTCTCCTCGGACAACGGACATGGACACACGGTTCAAGGATAGTGAAAAGAACATAAATTAAGGCCACTATAAGCACACAGAGTCGAACAGGCATCCACTTTAAAGATCACCGCCTAGCGCATATACATGACGGCCTGAAGGGCTAAATTCAATATTAATGCATTTCATAATTCCCGAGATAATAAATCAAAGATAAGTACATACCTCTAAAAATAATCCTAATTGAGAATGAAGCCACATCCTAGAGAACCAAGAAGACCCAGGTCGATGTCCATTGCCCGAAAACGAAGACGAAACCTCAGAGGGAGGATTCAAGTAGAGCCGAAGAAAGATGACAAGAGAGTGAGAACGAGGCACCATTGGCCTCGCTGATTTATACCAAACAAGCCTATTTGTTACGTCAGAACTCTAAACAATAAGTAAAACACTCCACAATCGCGGGAGAACCAAAGTCTCCCCATACTACAGTAACAATAGATACAAAACGCAACAGAATCCACGACAATATGTCAGTACGTGACATCCTGTATAAAATCAAAACATCAGACGCAACACAGCGTCTAAACAATGTGTTATTACAGGGCCGACTATAATGTGTTTATCAAAGCAACAAGTAGAAGACAAAGCCTCCTACATAATGACTTCTTCTCCCCAAAATTTATATTAATAAATTCGTGCGCCAAGTAATATAAAACTATTTTAAAAATAAAATATTGGCGCACACTCCCCCATGCTGACTTGGAACTTATTTCTCAAATACGTTCCAACACAGGATTATACTGGGTAAGAGTACTCTTTAACAGTGTCCAAAAATTCGAATATGGGCTAGACCAACGAGGGTCTCCTGACCAAATTACAAGCACTGGAATTAATCAGAAGGATCCTACCTTCTCTTATGCGATCACTCACACATACCACAGTCCGTCCTTTTCACACACCAGTATTGCTTGCTGACAGCCACTGTAGCCTTTGTAGAGATGCGACGTAGGCGAGTACTTGTCAAGCTATCTCTTACAGTGATGCTGATCAGCTGGTCAGGAGCCTCGGCCTGTAGAACGCCCTCGAACATGGCACCAGAGACTCAGTACAGGAATGTCATCTATTCTCTACCTGTAAGTTCAAGATCAGCGGCAGTACACGGAGAAGAAATGCAAGAGAGACAAAAAACAAACACAAAATATAGTCAGACCCTAAAAAACTTTCAAATTGAATAAAATAAAATGACATTCTATAAACATAGTTAATTAAAGTAATCTCCTGAAGGGAGAAAAAACAAGAAACATTCTACAACTATCTTGTCGTTAATCACAAAATTTAAAACTCTGTCTTTTCTCACATTACAGAGAGGCAACATTACGTTAATTAAAACAAATGAAGGATAATGCTCTCAACATTACAGAGAGGCAAAGGTTATATCAAATTAAAACAAATAAAGACAATTGTTCATCATGTTCACTCCAAAGCGAAAACATGGCATGGTTAGTTCAATTTTGACTTATGGTCTTTTAAATAATTAAAATGGATACTTTAAATAAGATGAGAGTTGCGCATCCACCATTTCTTTCAAGTGGACAGAAGATAGAAGTCCAACACGGCTTGGCATCCCATCAACTCCCGGGAGACTGCTCGGCATTCCATCCTTCGAGTATCTTCCGTCTGCGACCGTAGTATTCACCGGATACTCGCCGAATCTCGATGTCGGATGCCCAAATCAAGGAGGAAATCATCTACTTCTTAGACCTAAAGTCTGCAACCTAGTCATCTAATATTAGGGGAAGTCAGGCTTTCTTGCAGTGCGACACGTGGGCCCAAAGGTTCCTATTCCTTTTTGTGGTTTGCAACAACACAGTAAAAGGGGTTAAAAAAAACCCCTCTCCACGGAACGGAGACCACGGACTTTAACTGCAGAAAACTATGCCAATGACCCTATCTCCCCGTTTAACCTGCCGGCTTTGGATCAGCATAATATATTACTTCCCATTTCTGATGCGGAAAGATGAGTAGGACGGCCACCCAGACTCAATTAACTTTGACTTTAACCACATCTTGACTCTCGGGCAACAATTCGCTGATCAGCCAAGCATTTAATTATCGGTATGCGTCCGCTAAGCAGAGGCATCCTAGTATTCTCGTTTGCTTGAGAGCAAGGACACAATATCGTCACTATCGAAGAGAGTAGACATCTTTAAATTGCATGATTCTACATAATTCTACATTATCTAGGCTGAGGAGAAATTCAATATCATAATTATAATTTAATATCTTAGCAGAAGCTTTCTTATGATTCGACGAGGATCCACCAACGACGACATGATAAGAAGTCGTTCGTAATAGCCTCCCTCAAAACTATCGAACAGAGCCTCATATATCTCTAAGAATCTAACTTCCAAGGCTAAAGACATTAACGCAATAAGCAGCAACAATATCTCAAGAAAGCCTAAGTGGGCGGTCTCCCTACAATAGGCACTATTGGAGAAAGCTCAGACAGTCCCCATAAACCACTGAGCCAAACTCTCCCCTAGAGAATTGCCTATGAAGCTGCGTTCAAAGAAAACTCTCTCAGAGTATCTCCGAACAGAAACAATAGAAAGAGGGCTCCAAAAGTCAATGGTGACCTACCATGACCCGACCGGATGCATCAACGGTCTAAGCCTCTCTAATCTACAGTGCAAAACTTAACTGCCACCAGCAGTTCTTCTACTCCCTTCATTACTCCAGGAGCAGGAAAACATTACTTCACTAAGACTGTCACTATCGATATCCTACACTAACTTACTTTCTATTCAAGAGTTTGTTAACACAGAAAACAGCTGATCTGCGTGTGCTCCACCTCAGAAATCGTCTACTTAAGTCACAGTCAGTCCTAGGGTCAGAATGATCAGTCGTTAGTCTTTTCTTCAGCTTCGCAACACACAAAACCAGACCATATTCAAGAGTTATTTTAAGTCATAACCGTGAATATATATTTCAGAATTAGAAAAGGAGTTCCTATACTCGGTACTAGGCAACATTCCTTCATAAGCAACCCGCTTGGTCACTTTATCGTTAACTTCCGTTTCAAGCATGGAGAAACCTAAGCGTAAAAAAATAAAATTTCCGGGGGAGAAGCATTTAAATCTTGCAAGCCGTCGCTTGCCTGCTTTATTCTATTAGTAGCAACATTGAATAATTGTGAGATTTCAGACTCACCAAAAGTCCTGACGTCCACTGGTTCGTTCAGGTACTGTTTCAAACGGTCCTTGAGGACTGCGACTAACTCTTTCTGCTCTCCCGGAACTTTCCTTAACCTCAGCTCGTAAAGCAGATCGTCTTTAAGCAAGTAATCGGGATCCACGTGTGCACGAGCCATGACTTTGATACAGGGGAAACATGAAACAAATAATTACCATGAATTAGTAGAAGTACAAACAAGTTCAAAAGAGACAATACATAGAAATGAAATTAAAGTTTGCACTTTCCTAAATTAGTAAATTCTCTAGAAGCGGTAGCTGCGTGGAACTTTAAAACAACCACCGCGAATGCTACCAAAAATATGGGTAGCTAAAAAAAGACAGAGCCTAGGTTCAAATCAACCACAGCTCTGCTAACAAAAATATGAAGAAAAAGGGTTTATTTTACAGAACGGCTGATGGCCTAGAATACATACATATAATTTAATTCAAAATAAATAATAACCCTTTGAAAAGAACATAAATTAAAGAACAATCAGTTCCTGAAAAAGAGGTTACACAGACAAACTCAATATGGCGATTCTCTATACATGAAAATTTACATAATAAATTTTAGTGACTTACATTTTTTGAAAGAAGCAAAAACAGCTTCTCCATCCACGGAGTTGTGGTTGAAGAAGGCTCACTCTCCTCGGACAACGGACATGGACACACGGTTCAAGGATAGTGAAAAGAACATAAATTAAGGCCACTATAAGCACACAGAGTCGAACAGGCATCCACTTTAAAGATCACCGCCTAGCGCATATACATGACGGCCTGAAGGGCTAAATTCAATATTAATGCATTTCATAATTCCCGAGATAATAAATCAAAGATAAGTACATACCTCTAAAAATAATCCTAATTGAGAATGAAGCCACATCCTAGAGAACCAAGAAGACCCAGGTCGATGTCCATTGCCCGAAAACGAAGACGAAACCTCAGAGGGAGGATTCAAGTAGAGCCGAAGAAAGATGACAAGAGAGTGAGAACGAGGCACCATTGGCCTCGCTGATTTATACCAAACAAGCCTATTTGTTACGTCAGAACTCTAAACAATAAGTAAAACACTCCACAATCGCGGGAGAACCAAAGTCTCCCCATACTACAGTAACAATAGATACAAAACGCAACAGAATCCACGACAATATGTCAGTACGTGACATCCTGTATAAAATCAAAACATCAGACGCAACACAGCGTCTAAACAATGTGTTATTACAGGGCCGACTATAATGTGTTTATCAAAGCAACAAGTAGAAGACAAAGCCTCCTACATAATGACTTCTTCTCCCCAAAATTTATATTAATAAATTCGTGCGCCAAGTAATATAAAACTATTTTAAAAATAAAATATTGGCGCAACGGCGAGGATAGATGAAGATGATAACGGCGGCCAGGTGATATCCGGGGACCACAAGGGCCCAAAGTTACCGACACTTGTCTCACAGGTGAGGAAAAACCCCGGAAAAACCTCAACCAGGTAACTTGTCCCGACCGGGAATCGAACGTAGTAAATATAAATAATAATTAAACAAATTAAACGCCATATGGGCATACAGATTCGAAATGAAAAGATTAAAACGAACCACAGATAAAGAAATTGAGGTGCTTTTAACGAAATCATATTTCGGCGTGTCTTAATGTTAAAAAGAAAACGAATAAAGCAGAGCGTTTTTAAAAATCGAAGTAATCAACAATATTGATGTATTATATTACAAAAAATGCATTTCAGCGGTGCCATTTTTTCTCGTTTGCTACAGCAACAAACGAATCGAGCAAGGCTACGTTCAATTAATTTCACGATTGAAAACGGTCTACACGGAAACATCAGCTCAAATATTATATTATAATAGATACTTTGAATATAAAAACACTAAATATTTTTGTGAAGCTGAGAGGGACGGAATAATTTCTGCCTTGATTCAAGTTAAAAATTCTTTTCAAATTTGATTTTCTACTGTTAATGAACATTTTATCTTTTTATCAATAATGATATTACCAGCTATCATGTTATTTATGACATTTATTTCTGGGCACCTTTCATTTAACAAAAAAGTTCATTATTATTTTAATCAATAAATAGAAAAAGTCTTCTACATAATATAATATAAATTTCGTCATTGAAATTGAACCAAATAATTATTATTTTATTATTTTTCTTTGCCTTGTCTTTTCTCTTTTATTTATTTGATCTATATGATTCATTTTCTACATACTTAACTCATTACTACAAAACAAACTCCTGTGATAGCTAGTTTTTGCTTCAGAATATCCATGAGATTCACTCTGTGCAGCTTCTCTATTACTTCGATGTCAGAAACGGTATGGATGTAACACGGTTTTGTACATGGTCTGACGGATTCAAGCTATGTTGAAACACACTACCTCTGCAAGTGTTTACAGATGCACTTGCAAGGTGTTGGTTTCTGAAGATGCCAGTTACAATTCTCGCTCTGTTGCTCGTGTACGTGATAGTGCAAGCGAACATTGCTCGGCAATGCATGTAACGATCTGCTCTTAGCGCTTCCCCAACTCACATTAAATTGACGATAAATATTTTAAAAGTGGAAGTTATTATACTCTCCTTATAGCATCAACAAATAGGCCTAACTAACTGAATAAATGATTGCTCCAAGTATTCAACAGATTTAAATTATATAAATCAGATATAAATCAAGAACATAATCTTAAAAGAGAGTGCCAAACAAAAAGTTCAATATAATATGACTTAGGTTCACTTTAATTATTTCTATTTTACGTGGGGTTTCTTTTACGGAGCTGCGTATTACAATATCTGAATACGTTCATTTTTAAAATTAAGATTTGTTAAAAAAATTGTAGTAATCTATTTTTTGCTTAACTATTTGATTTATTATTTATACTATTACTATGATTGTTATTATTTTTATTTAGCTTATTTTGAATGTTTTAACTGTATAGTCTATAGGTGTTTACGATATTTGGGTTTACCAGTAGGGTCCTATAACAATTAATTTGTGTGCATCTGTTTCTATTGTTCGGTGATGTTTTCTTCGCTGATATTTAGTTTAATCCATCATGGTATCGGGCAATATAGCGGCGATGAGTTTCGGAAAGTAAAGAAGTCCTACAGGAATTTTTCTCCTATAATATCCTCAAGTCTTCAGAGTCTGATCGCTCGCCTTTGCGAGTGAGGAAATTATGAGAGAACCAAGTCAAGTCCAAGTCAAGTCCTACTTCTGCTTTCTTTCTGCGATTGGTTTTAGTGTTTGCATTATGGCACGGGTATATAATCAAGTTTATTGCCACAAAAAGTTTTGTAGAAATTTCTATTAATAGTCTAAGGTTAAAACAATTACAATTAAAAAATTAAATGATAATTATTACAGTCAACCCTCGATATAATGCCCCTCTTTACAGTGCCATCCTCGCATTGAGCCAATAAATGCAAGGGAACCGATTTTCTGCCATATAAAATACATAAGAAACCTCGTTACTGTGCCAATTAATTTAGTGCCAGTAAATATATATATATTTTTTTTACAAAATATGGTGTGCAATGATTATTTTTAAGTTTCAGAATTCTTTTAAAACTGGGGCGAATATTTAAGAAACATATTTAAGAGACATACTGTACCGTATTTACAAAATGTGAGTGTAAAATATGTAGTGCGGTGGAATGAGGAAGCTATGTTAAGAAGTAGGATAGACACCCTGTGTGAGGTTGGAGCAGGTAGAAAGAGCCCTTCATACAATGAGACATTCCAAACTTTCACTTCTTTTAGTCCAGTGTCCATTCAGCTGTTAAACACTACACCACGGTTACTCAGTTACAGTTAATCACTTACATAGACCCCACATGACTTTCAACCCCTTTGTGTACTGTATCACTGGACATACATTGTAATAAATTGAGTTACTGTACAGTATTTTATTTTATGCTAAAGTTCTCTATTTACCTTTTATTTAATTTTCCTTCATAATACATTACAGTAAATTATTACAGCACTTATGCCATTTTAATTTTAAAAATTAAATTTCGTTTTAGTGCCACCCTCGCTTTGTGCCACTAGATGTTAGAGAACGGACGGTGGTATTATATCGAGGGTTGACTGTATTAATATTATTGTAATATTAATATTATTGTAATAATAATTACAATTAAAATAACTACAGTATGTGTATCGAATTTTTCTTGCAAAGTGCACAGTAAAAGCTGTGGAGTTGGGAGTGAAAGTCGACATCGCTGCATTCTTTCCTGCCCTGACCTGTTTCCACTAAGTTTAAAGTGACTTTAATTTCGCTTCACCCGAGGCAACCCTTCCGTCCTTAAAATTCAACTCGAGCGATGTTGGAAGAGGTGTAAGAATGTGAATTAAACAGCGAATTTGGCTGTACCTTGTGGGTAGCAGGAATGTCTAGGGAAAGAGGAGATGCATCAAGGGCCAACGGCATGCAAAGGGAGGCATCGCTAACGGTGTTCGGAAGGCGTCGGCCCGTACCATCGTTTAAATATTCACACGGCGACGCCTACAAAAAAAAAGTAAGATAGAAACTCGTCTTTTTTATTTAAAAACATTTCTTCTTTCTTTTATTCCGTAAAGGTCTTTGAGAAAGGCTTGAGTTATCGATATAGAAAGCGCCGTATGCCGCTTATAAAAGAGTGAGAGAGTGGTGTTGCAGGGATGAGGAAGGGTGGAACAGTTTTTAAAAGGGGTTCTCACTTCCTGTAAAAACTCAAAGCAACAAAGAGAATATTAACAATTGCTTTTCAAGTGATATGTCCATCATTTTACAATATTTTATTCATAATCCTATGAATGATTTCAAAGCATAATATATCTGGTATGAGAAAGGAATAAAATTATTAATATACGCTGTAAAAGGATATTTATTTGTGATTAGCAGACGTAATAGCAGAATTTCCCCATTTACACTTACATGCGCGTGCGCACGCATACATGCGCACACCCGCGCGCACACACCTATATATTAATATACATGTCCTATGCATTAAATTCAATCTTCGAAGTACTATGATTGACCGAGAGAGAAAAATTACCATTAAATCTCAAACTGAAGTGTACTTTTCAGCATATACTGTAGTTAGATACCGTAATATAAAGCAATGTAAAATGAACTTTTGTTTGTAACATTATGAAATCAGATTTTAATAGTGTTTTTCATTACGACTAACAGAGCAACAAGCAAATAAGTGGCAAACTTGAATGTAGCTCACGAATCCCATTATTTACATATTTTAATATATTTACGGGTGTTATACAGAGTGTCCCAATAAAATGTATACACTCTTTAAATGACTATAACACTAACAATTATTATAATGCAGAAAAGTTTCAAAAATCAAAATAATCTGAACAAATGTAGAAACCAGTCAATTATTATCAAAAGTGTTCAAATTGTTGCCAAACAGATGGGCAGGACGAAGAGAAAGTGTCGAATACCTTCCACGCTCACAGGATTTGAGCCCCATGGATTTTTTCTGTGGGGGCTTGTTAAACACAATGTTTACACCACAAAACCAGCTGCAATAAATGAGTTGAGAGCAGCCATTGAAAGAGAATGTGCTGAAATTCCAATTGAAATGATTAGGAACGTTTTTGTTCAATCAGTCAGCCACAATGGCAAACAATTTGAACATTTTCGATAACTGGCTGGTTTCTACATTTTGTTCACATTATTTTGATTTTTGAAAATTTCTGTATTGTAATAATCGTTTAAAGTTTGTATACATTTTATTGGGACACTCTATATTTTCCATTGGAGGATGTGAGAGTTAAATAATTGAGTAATTTTATTCACATGGAATATATTTGGATAACTTACATAAATTAAGTACCCGAAAGAGCAAGATGCTCATGTTACTGCTACAGGGGGTTATACTAAAGGACCGTTGTTGGATGCAACAGTCTGAAAATGCTGATTTCCTCCAGTATAAAATATGTGACTTAGGAAAAGCCATACATCACGCAATTACACCGGAGGAATCCAAATGTACTAGGTATATTGTTCTCTCACGAAACTCTGGAATGAAAATCGTACATCTAAAGAATCCGTGTTTTATCATTCCTTTCTCCTCGAGCTGCAAATTAAAGCGAGGGACTTTGTAAACTAAATCTGTCCAAGTTTGTTTTAAATTGTAATTAATGTCGTCCTAAAAATAAGCTAGTAACATGCTACTTAATACTAAGAACATGGGATTCTAGCCGGGGCATCTTCATTTGCAAATGATTTACGACAAGGAACTGCAAACAACGCTTCTTAGGGGTCCGAAAACAAAACAAGCTCTCATCTGATTTCTACCACGCTACTATTCTATCCTGTTCTCTCTTTTTCTCTTTCTTTATCTCGCTCTCTGGAACACATTCATTCTCTCAGTATTCTTGTTTACTTCCATTGAAACTGCTCTTTTCACCACACTACCAATTCTTTCCTTAAGGGTGTGCAATAATCTGCATTTTCTACGATAGTGCATACTTGTGCAATTTTACCAAACTAAGGGGAACTTTTAAAACTCAAATGCTAAAGAAATTAAGCTCTCTGTTGACCCACTGTTATTCACTTCACTTATATGATGATGAGTAGGGTCCGGATTCTTAGGTTTTAAACTATATTGTTCCTTGGTAACTCAAGCTCAAAACCGTGAGTCCTGAACTCAAGACTCCCGACAATCGTAAACCGCATGCGAGCAAGAATACTCCTTGACTTCACCATTATGGTAGGAATCATGGCTATTGTAACGAAGGCCCACTCTCTAAATCTCACTTCGTTTCTTATGTGGGAAACCCAAGTGAAGAACTAAACATATCTGAGGTGAGGTGGAAAATTTTCTAGTGCCTGGAACGCAACAAAACCTCGGACACAATTAGGTTTTGAAGTGCCCAGGAAGCCACTCCAATAAATATTAAGTGAATCTATATTAACTAAACAGGAGTCCCGCCAATGGCTTCGTTTACTATTTCTACAATATCAACTGTAGTTCAGTCGAGTTATACGTTTATCTCGTTATGGTGGTACTCATTTTACTGTAATAATATCTTGTCAGAAATAAAAATTCTAAGGAATTTTCCTCACAAAAATATACAGTACTTTTAAATAGAAAATTTATATTTCTACCTCTGTCTACCGCTACCCAATGACTTATGGCCAAAAAATGTTCCCAGGAGTTTAGAAACTAAAAATATGACCTCTTGGTCAATTATATGTAGTCATTTAAAGGTCTTAACTGACAAAGACAGACATGAAAGCTGACAATACAAAAAATGGTGGTCATTAATTTCCAAAAGAACAATTCAAAGTGCAGGTAACTTACTTATGATTTTATTTATAGAACCGATAGTTCAAATTTGAAATTTCAGGAGTTTGTTTCCAGTCATTAAATCAGAGATTAGGTCGGACTACTTTTAAGAGATTTGATGAGCTTTTTATCTTTAGTTATTACCTTCGCGTGTTTCACTTTATAACATAATTGGTAGTGTACAGAACCCTTGGTGTGCGAGCGAAATAGCTTTGACTGGTTTTGTTTTCTAAGAGCCTGGGTTAGATATGTGACTAACAGAAAAGTAGCATTACTACCAGCATGCTCTATTTTTCGCTGAAACCCCATAGCGACGCTGTGGTCGTGCGGAGAGCGTAAAACATGATGCTGTCCTCTAGTGAAACAAGGTAGAGTGAGTTTGTAGCCAACAAATCAAAGAGAATGGATTGGGATCCGCTGACTGATAGCGTGCATCACGAACTCTGCCGACGCCGTGAACGGAATCAAATCCACTACAAGGGTAGCGTTTCTAGTGTATGCCATCCACTGATACAGGGTGTTTGAAAACGCATCGGAAATTTAGTGCTTTACAATTATAGACTTTGTGGGATAGAAGAAGAAAATCATTCATGATATTCATGATATACATAATAATAAAAAAAAAATATATATATACATAATTTATGGTGGAATCAAATGAAAACCGGGCCATTAGGGGATAAAGTCAAGGGTAGTAACCGAGTAGATAAGATCAGGAGGGAGGATGAGGTATTCTAGTTTTCACTCTTGCGTAATTATTTATTTCATTATAAACTAGCATGTGCCCGCGGCTTCGCCCGCGATAATTATTTCAAAAATTAAAAGTAAAGGGCATAATAGTTAAATCATTATAATTATTAACACCTAAATCACGTGGAGTGCATTCCACGATTAGGTAGCGTCCCCTGGTAAAAGCGACCTCAGATTCGAGTTCCTTGGCCCAGAAAACCCCTGTATAGGGAGATTCGTCCAAATCGAACAACGTTTGACCATATTTAGGCTAATATCAATTATCCCTATAATAATAATAATAATAATAATAATAATAATAATAATAATAATAATAATAATAATAATAATAATAATAATAATCCTCTTCGGTGTAGGTTGAAAATTTCATATTATGTTTGCGTGCCTTGACATTAAAAACAAATGAATCGACCAGCATGAGCTACAACATTCAAGAGATCGCGATGCTTTTATGTCGAAGGAATGACAAAAATAGCCAAAGCCTAGTGTAATTGATTTGTATTACTGAAAACTCATGCTTCGAAAACGCAATAAATACACGTTTTCTGCCCGTTTTTCACTCATAACTCACGAACGAAAGCGAAAATTAAAATTCCGGCTTCGAGGTGCACATTCCGACCCTTTAGTCCGCCTATGTATAAAATTTCAGATCTCTGCGTTGAGTATATTTCGCTGGGCATCGCGGACAGACAGACGGAGGACAGACAGACAGACGGAGGAGGACAGACACTTCCTTTTATTAATATAGATAGAAGATGACACCAGACTATAGGCTATTATATAGGTTAGAGATAATAAATGTTATGTGAAAAACAATGTATTTAATACTAAATAACAAAGCACAACAATACTCAGAGTTAGATAAACTTAATAAAGTAACGCAACAGAGTGAAAGTAGTAATTAGTTTCACAAGATTGTTAGAAATTAAGCATGGTATGGTATGGCAAGTGTCATCTTGATTATTATATTACATATTAAATACATTTTCCATGGAACAAATCCAGCGCACGGGCCTAGAATTAAAATACAATCTTGTGTGATACGTTTTAAAGAGAAAAATACCAAGATTAAAGTAACTATAGAAAGAAAATCACAATTTTCATTTAAAAATCAATTTTGTTAGGAAATCTCATGGTGACAAATCTGGCGCTTACGGCGGATGTGGGAGGCACTTGTAGCGAATTTCATCGATGGTTTTCATGGTTGCACGAGCAGCATGAGGACGGGCATTATCATGTAGAAGCAAAACACCTGCACTCAGCAATCCACTTCGCTTTGGCACCATCAGATTCCCACATCTTTGTTCCATTAAAGGAGCACCTTGGAGGGCGGAAGTTCAAGTCTGATGAAGACGTCCAATCGGCGGTACACGAGTGGCTACAGCTTTAACCAAAATAATTTTTCTCACGCGGTATCAAAGCACTTCTTATCCGAAGTGCATTGAACTGGGAGGGGACTATGTGGAAAAATAACGTACAAGCAAACATTCTTCCTGCAGTAAAATAGTGGAAAAAAATTAATTGCGCTTTTCATTTGATTCTCACTCGTATTAAGGCGTTGCTAACTTGTGTATCACCTTATAACATGAACGTTCTTTTTACATTACGCGTGTTGCCGGCACTCACTTGCCTCGCTAAGCTTGTCTAATCAAACCAGTAATTTCCTGTGTTCTAAAGTTTTGATTTCCTTCATTCTGAGTATTCCTTCTCTCCCCTTGCACTTCCGAGCGGTCTGCTTCCAAATATTGCTGCCTTGTACCGTTTTTTCGAGGTTGCAATGTTGTTTATAGCAAGGAGGGATATGATAACCAATAGCCTATTCTCATAACTGACATTGCAATGTGGAACTACAGAATTTACTGCATTCAGTTAAAAAAATCATACCTGAGAAGTAATTAAGGGTACTGAATGATATTCCGAATTGGAGAATACAATCACTTATTTAAATAACTGTTTTTTGGTTCGACCATACGCTTATTACATGTGACGTTACGGTATCATAATGATATCTATTATGATACATATTTTCATTATAACATAGGTCTGATATCGATTATAATCGAATAGCAAACATAACTTAATTGCTGGCCGCTTACTCCTAACATTATAAGGAAATACAGGACCTAACTTAAATTTAGGTTTATTAAGTTTAGTTACTGGGACACAAATGGCATTATTTATTAATACTGGAATCAGCAGTTGCTGTAATTCAATCTTACGTATTTGCAGTATTAAGAACATTATATTCATGGAATGTTCTTGAAAACTTGAAAGTAGCCAATGAAATTGCGTATTAAACAACCTTTATATATCGTATAAATTAATTTTATAAGGCATTTGGGTTTGTATTTTGATGATTTTGACCAAATAATAAATTATTATTATTATTATTACTACTACTACTACTACTACTTTGTTGCAATTAAAAACCGGGTCTTGAGTATCAGAGCAGCGTATTCCATTCAGACTGTCGCATGCCGATTACTTCAAACCCTGTTTTTCATGGTCTCCGGAACCTCCCGGGAAACGAAAGTTTATGCTACTGCACTCTAGTAGTCCAAACTTAACTTTCATCCACAAATGAATAGAGTAAGTTTCTTCAAGACATAGTTTCTAGTCGTTCAATAACAAGATGGTTATAATGAAACAGAAGAATAACTGAATAAGCATTAGAAAACGTAAACGTCATGGCAACTTGTTTGTGGTATTGACTAAAATCTTTATAGAACTAAATGAAACAACCTAATTTATACAGATAAGGATATCCCTGCTCGTCATTTTCACTTTCACTCCAAATTTGCACAGAGGGGGCGCGTTGTTTTGCTCCCTCTGGGATACACAGAACTGTTTACTACACATCTGTGATTTCACAGAGTTTATACAACGCAGAATGTCGGGAACATATCGTTTACTTCCGCAGGGCTCTAAAACCCTTCATTAACCAGTTAGGTCAACATTTAACACTGGATATTTTATAATGATTGATTAAAAACATCATGTTGAAGGCTAGAGTGAAATAATATTAGTAATAAAAGCCCTAGGGTAGAAAATAACAGATTTCATATTCAGTGGGTGAGGATTGACAGTAGCTTATAGGCCTAAACTAGTTATTATGCAAAGGGAAATGCAAAGGGGAATACACATAATTTATTTATATTTATTTCCATCTGGTGTAATAAAGGCCATAAAACCTTCTCTTTCACTAAAGTCGGAGGCACAGACCCCGAACTCCTGATATAGCCGCGAAGCTAAAAGGAGTATAACACAGGAGTATAACACAGCTGAAAAAAATTTAAAAAATAAAAAAAATAAAAAAAATAATCGGTACGAGTCATTGTTGATACAGTGGTACCTCGAGATACGAGTGCCCTAACATACGAGTATTTGAGATACGAGCTGTCGAGCGAGCGAAGTTTTGTTTAGAAATACGAGCGACATTTGAGATACGAGGAACGGCCAGCTGCGACGCTGCACACGGCCCACTAGTTTACTGCGCCTGTGCCTCGTGCGTCTCGCGCATTATCCCACGTATTCCCCCAGTGTGCTTGTTTACCTCGCTGTCGAAGCATCTTAGCTAAGTTTTTCTAGGGCTTTGCGCTTTTTGTGCATTTACATACTTTATCACATTTGTTTTTATAACCATGGATCCGAAGAAAGTCTAACAATTATGTATGTACACTTTATGAAACCAGTTTTTTTTTTGCTTTACATTCTCTTTTATTATGTTTTTATACAATATTTGTCATTTATAAATACATTTTTCTTATTCAAAAACACGTAAGAAAAACAATTGGGGGTAGCATTTTTGGGGCTGGAACAGATTAATAGCATTTCAATTAATTTCAATGGGGAAAATTGCTTTGAGATACGAGCAAATTGACATACGAGCAAATTGACATACGAGCAAGGTTACGGAACGAATTAAACTCGTATCTCGAGGTATCACTGTATACTGAAGAATAAAGTATGACTATTATAATGCACATGATTTGTAAGTTATTACATTGAATTTGGGATAAATTATAATGAAATAATTTTCCAGGAATTGAGGTTAATCCACCACCAATTCCCTTAGTCGCTATTTTAAGATGATTTGACTTGATATTGCATATAATAAGAGACAAAGAATATGGGGATGTAATTGAACAAGATACAAAGATAGATAAACAAAAAGCGAAAGGGAGTGGAAACAGAGCTTTGATTTCTGGAGGATTGATGCCAGATTTCTACCCTCTCCTTTCTGGATACCTGTGCCACAAAGGAATGTCGAAGAGGGAGAAAGCGGCTCAAAGGGTTGCAGAAATCTATGTGACCCCGTCTCCAGTGAATAACATGGACTACGTGGACACCCTGCGTCTCCAAATGGAAAACCTGACTCAATCTGAGTAGATATGTGTAAGAGTACATAGGATGAAGCAGATCCTTAAGGTTCAATTGTATAGATACAGTTGCGTTTCCATGTTACCCTAATCATTTAAAAAGCACCAGCGTTGTTTTACTTGGCGGAGGTCTAATTTTTAAACTTATTTTATTTTAGAGGAATCTCTTCTCTAAAGGAAATTCCGGAATGTATTTTACTAGTGTGTTTGGTTTTTTATTGCTTGTTTCAGGTATAGGAATCAACTTGTATGAATATAAACAACAGGAATGTACCTAGTTTTTCTGAATAACGGATTCACGAATTGCGGTTGTTACAATTGATAAAGTTATTTTTTTCAAACTCTTCTATGTGAAATATTGTCGCTTTACATTCGAAAATAATAGGAAATTTTCGGTTTTGGTAAGAAATTTTTATTTTTTTGAATGAAATTCTATTGTTTCAAGGAAAATTTTGAGTTTCCGAAAGGCACTTTTTAGAGGACTCAAATGATACAGTCAACCCTTGATATAATGCCACCATCCGTTCGCTAACATTAATGGCACATAGCGAGGGTGGCACTAAAACGAAATTTAATTTTTTTAAAAATAAAAATGACATAACACAATAATTGTCTATGCATCTCCGACTTATAGTTTCCCCCCACAATTATTAAAAATATGATGCACTAGCCTATTGGCTAGAATTTGGAAATCTTTCACTGTATTCACAAACTTCTCATTTCTCTTGAAGTGTATCAACAGCTCTCTTCTGTTTAACGATCTTACGAATAAATGTAGTGTAGTGTATAACAGCTGAATGGATACTGGGCTAAAAGAAGTGAAAGTTAGGAATGTCTCATTGTATAAAGGGCTTTTTATACCTGCTCCACCCTCATGAAGGTTGTCTGCCCGACTTCTTAACATAGTTTCCTCATTCCACAGCTCTACATTTACAGTTACTAGCAGGGGAACACTCGCTTCTTGGAAATATAGTACAGTAGGTTTCTTAAATATTCCTAACATTCAAGCTAGGTTTAAAATAATTCTGTAAAATAATAATACTGCAAACTGTATTTTCTGAAAATATTGTCTTATATTCTCTGGCACTAAATGAATTGGCCCAGTAACGACATTTCTTATGTATTTTACATGGGAGAAGATCCGTTCACTTGCATTTATTGGCATAGTGCAAGGGTGGCACTCTAAAGAGGGACATTTTATCGAGGGTTGACTGTACTATATATTAAATAAATAATAAATATCACATCTAAATAGGTGAACGATTCAATAATAAATTGACTGTAGTGTTATCCTAATGCAACCTCTCCATGAGATAAAGTCATACATAATAAGCCATTATCATTCCTACTGTAATACATGCAACGCTCTGTTACACCAACTTTAATTGCAGAACATTTTTTATTCCTCACTGCAGAGGCAGAAAAAAAGCAAATAACTTCCAGCATATTTAAAATAATTTATACACCTATTATCAATTACTGGGATTTTGTTAAATACCATGAATTACTGGCGCAAATGGCAGAGGTGTTAATCATAGGAAACCATAATAAATAACACTTATCGTCATGGTAATTTACAACGAAAAAAAAAACCAACACGGTAAATTCGTGGAAATTTCAGTGATTTGTTTCTCTCATGAAGGTCATAGTCATGCAATTGGATAATTCAATTATCCGTCATTTCATAACTGAAATAAAACACGATGCACATTTAGACAGATTGTATCTGTTTCAGCCTTACTAGAATGGTGAACTGTTCTGCAAACACAATAATTCGTGTCATATATACGTGTTTCGAAATATACACCTGTGACAAAATCATAGCCATCCAACGAGGAAACGCGGGAAAGCAACTGACGGGATTTTTTTAGGTAGATTTAGAAGAAAAATCTACCTATTGCGATCGATACCATGTCATGACTTTCGAAAAATTATCTCATATCTTTACGTTTCATGCCTCCCTAAGTACGAAACCACCGCAGGTTAAAAAAAAAAAAAAAAAAAAAATGGTGATATATATATATATATATATATATATATATATATATATATATATATATATATATATATATATCTTTACAAGCTAGCGGCCGTAATTTTGAAGATATTTGAACCAAATTTTATTATGTTATTTCTAGGCCCAATAGTTCGGACAAGTTCGTTAATGAGCAAAATTGGCCCGGGGGGAACGGGGGAGGGGGTTGAAATTTTGAAAAATTTATATCCCGGCCCCTATGAAGTATAGAGGGAAACTTTGTTTGAATAAATTAGAGTACTCCCTATGGAGTTCACAGTGGCACCAACGATTCGGGGGTTTTGGGGGTACGAGTTAGGTTGGGGGTGGGGAGGATGGAAATTCGAAAAATTTTTAACCACGCCTTGCGGGGTATCGTTGAAAAGCTCTTGATGAAAACTCTACAAATCAGTAACTAGTTTCTCGATAGCTCTCATATAAGGCGAGATTTGAATGTTTGAAAAAGCGCTCTTTCCTCTTTTTTGCAGTAATTATTGCGGGTTTGCCAAGGCTAAAGAAGAAGAAATAAATTAAACCAAAAGCACTTCGAAATTTACCTCAGCCTGTAGGCCTGCCTCTTGAGAGTGCGTATTATCTTAATTCGTGCTATGTGAACTGCACGAATATTCCATATGATGCATACAAAATATGTCATTTTATTTTAGGACAGTTAAGATAATTTAGTTAGATAAAAATGGGTTGAACATGTTGCGCGCATGGGGGAAGAAAGACATATCTCAAATGTATTGTCTGGGAGACCCGAAGGGAAAAGGCTTGGAAGATCTAGACGTAGGTGGGAGGACAATATTATGATAGATCTAAGGAAAGTAGGATTTATGAGGGATGATTGGATAGAGTTAGTACACAAACAGAATAACGTTGAATGGCGAACTCAGGTAAGCGCGGCAATGAACCTTCGGGTTCCATAAAATAGATAATATTCCTTCAGCTCGCACAATGGGCCTTATCTTAACCTACTGATTTTTCATTACTGAAAAACCCAATCCGGCCGGGCCTCGAACGCTGACCGCCGGGTTTGGCAGGTGCGCTACTGATACAGCCACGGAGGTGGACTAATGTCAGATTAGCATGTACATAAAACAATGTAATATATTTTAATCGTATTCTAACTTATAATGCAGCTTTGTAGATTCTCAATCATTAACTGAGAATATATATATATATATATATATATATATATATATATTCGGCATTTATAAAATTTTGAACTTCGGTGATCTTAAGTTTAGGTAAGATCGTCGACATATTTCGTTGTGGTACGGACCATAATTATTAGTTATTTCGATAGCAGAAAGGATAAAATGGCAATATTTATTTTTTATATGTATGAAAATGATCAAAACTTCTGTGTAATATATTCAAACATACAATTTAGTTCCTATTTTCTAAGCCAGCCATAGGATTTAATACACACGTCAGACAGACACATTTCCGTGAATCTTGCGCCTTTGTTTCACTTTTCTTTTGGAAGTCTGATCGAACTGTTAATGAACATACAATATATTAATTCCTTCCTAATCCGGCAGACACTAACGAATTGAAAGGCTCAGCTGAACGTAATGTCTTTAATTAACTAACTTTGACTGTGATGATTCACCAAGTTGTGAAAAATTTATTAAGTGCCAGAATGGTACTTCATATTGTGTGGGGGACCGGAAAATGTCTATCCGTCTGTCCTTCTGTCTGTCTGTCCGTGTGTCTGTAGGCGCGATAACTCAAATACGCTTTATCGGATATTCATGACACTTGGTGTACGCATTTATAACGTCCATGGGAAGATGCTTATTGATACTGGACCAAATCGGTTAACCGGTACCGGCTTAATGCCCAGTTTAGTGCCTATTTTATAGTAATATAATGGAAAGAATATATAAAATGCAAATCAGTTCTCATGGCAACATATTATTTTACAGTGTTCATTAGTGGCTTTGGAAGTTGCAATACAGATTGCTTTGACAAATAACAGTACCCATATATTCCTTCACATTTGCTTATCAAAATAGACCTTTGTTTTTCCGCAAGCCCAGCTGGAGCTTAACTCGGAAATCGATTAAAGAAATAACTTATTTTCTGCATATCAAAATTGCAATTATCACTGATAAAAAAAAAAGCATTCTGGCACTTTGTTATATCAGTTTACCTGACTTTAATTTTTTTTAACATTAAAACTTAAATGTCAAGCAGGAAGTTAGTTATTGAACAAACAAACCAAAAATAGTGTAACATTCCTTTATTAGGATTATTACCATTCAGTCCTAAATAATTATATACTGTACGTCGGATAGGCTGCATTGTTTGACAGGTTGCATCAGCTTGAGATACGATGCACGATGACTTGTATAAGTTTGTTTGATCTTACTGCAAAAGTTCCGAGAAAATAACATGCTCAAATTCTAATACTCCTAGCGGTAACAGCTACGAATTCAGTTTGAGATGATAAAGTTTTTGGTTACACGTAAACTACTAGAAACTTATTCTGAATGTAATTTGAACTTTGGAACAGATTGCTTCTAAAATCCCGCTGTGTTAGGCCTACTTCTTACAATTGGTGTATGTTTCAAGTAAGGCACAGATGTTCGGAACAGAATAAATTAGAAGAGACTACTTGTTAAGTAATTTTCATTACTGAGTTTGGATTAACCCTTCAGTGATTGTAAAGGAGATCTGTTAAGAATTTTATACTATTCAGAGGCAAAATAACTGTGATTTAAACTAGATTTAAACTAGATGCTTAGTAACATTACGATATTTATCACTAGACCTGGGATTTTAAGGCAAATGCCTATTTTGTTCCTTATGAAATAACATGAAATTTTTTAAATATGTGGATGTTTCATGATAAATCACGTACATTTATAGAGTTTTATAGTGCCCTAAAATGCCTATTTGGATCTTTAGAGCCTATCTTACTATTTTAGTGCCTAAAAATGCCTTTTTTGTACATTGAAAATAAAATTCAACTTCTGTAATTTTTTCACTCTTATAATGGACATCCCTCAATGAAAAGCAGAACAGCAGAGGTCGGATTTTCACAGAAACTTGATTATTCCAAACAATTGTTGCTAAAGGAGCTGACTGATGGGGGAGGGGGAGGATTATGGGGGAAAGATACTGTGTCAAGTCACCAGTGAAAGAACATCTGTTTAAGTGAATATAGTTCGTGATGCCTTATTTTGCAGTTAATTCTGTTAAGAATAGGTATACAACGTTTCTTGAAGTTAAAAAAAATGATCATGTAACAGTTTAAGTGTTTATTGTAAAATGTTCAAGTAACTTATATTATCTATCTATTTACACATTTTAAAAGAATATTTTAAGTGCCTATTTTCTCTTTTAAAAGTCTATTTACTTGTTTTAAAAGCCTATTTTAGGTGCCTAAAACTAATTTTTTTAGAGCCTAAAATCCCAGGTCTATTTATCACAAAAGCAAACGTCATTTATACGGCTAAGGCTAGCTTATACAGAGTGTTTCAAAAGTACTTTTACAAACCTAAACACTTCTAAATTAAAGCTAATCTTATGTAGAATAAATGTGCAAAATTTTATGATAATCTGTCCACTCCAATCGAGATATTCAAGATGTTGTACAAAGTGGATTCGCTATTGCATAAGCCTGTTAAAATGTTCCTTCTATCCACACCACCTTCAACAATTTTAACCTTTAGTAATATTTTCGTAAAGAACAATATTTATCTTAAAATATCCCGTCTTAAAAAGTAAGAAAGTATTTTCTGTTTTCAATAGTTATTTTATTTTTGCGGAATGCAGGATTTGTAAATATTCTAATAGATTTCTCTGGATTGAGTCCACATGAGAATGCCTTGGCTTCTAGTAGTATCGATCCCAGGAAATATGTTTACACAAGCGCCTTGCATGTTGACACATGTAAACGTAGCCTTGAAGCCTCACCACTACTGCAATTTTGGGTTAAACAAACATGGCCTTCTGAAGAGGGTGGATTCCAGATTGGCCCAATCAATCTTGACGAGGAACGACAGGAATGGATCCTCTTGTAGTGCAGGTCATTGCGTCAAACGATACTAAAAGCTGAGTCAAGTTACCGGTGTAATATAATATGGCATTCTTCTGATTACAAACTCGGGCAAGCTTCTTCGCATGCAATATAATTCCTGTCCAATCTCAGCTAGAAATTCACAGCAAAGGTCACGTAGCCGAGGCATTTAAGTGTCATGTGATATTGAAAATATGCTTAGTGCATGTACCATAAGCAAGAGGAATGAGAATTAATTTTATATCTGTCAGAGTGTTATAAAATAAAGAAATATTTTTTTTAATTCATGCGTATGAAATTCCGTTTATTACAAATCTTGAAAAGTCACGTAACTTTATCTACCATAAGCATAAGAAATGCAGTTACTCACTTCAAACAATTATGATATGCAATAAGAGGCCGTATTGCAGGGACGTATTCAGTTTAAAATTAAAATAACTCATTTCCAACAGATAAGGGTTAATATTAAATATATTTATTACAATATTCCGCCTTAATCCTTAACATTTAACACACAACTTATCTTGAAAATGCATTTCGGCGTATGAGGCGCCATCTTCAGTTCGTATAAGATGTAATGAACACCACAATTCTTCTGAAATAATGTTGTTTATTCTTCTGAAATAAAGTTGTTTATTTCAGAAGAATTGTGGTGTTCATTACATCTTATATGAACTGAAGATGGCGCAGCATACGCCGAAATGCATTTTCAAGATAAGTTTTGTGTTAAATGTTAAGGCATAAGGCGGAATATTGTAATAAATATATTTACGTATTCAGTTGTTTCACCCTTATGCAAAAATGTACCGTTCATCACGCAAAACTTAGAATGAAAATGGATATATGTAAGTATTTATGAACCACAGATTATTGTCTCTGTTGAACAATATACGAGAATACTATAGGAGAAAAATTCCTTCAACACTGGGACTTGAACCCAGCACCTTCGGCTATTTGCGCCAATGCTCTACCAACTGAGCTAAGCCGGAGATCAATTCACAGCACCAGATGGAACCTTCCTCCGATGTCCAACAGAGACAATAATCTGTGGTTCATAAATACTTACATATATCCATCTTGAATGTTAACTGTATACAATAACAGTGGGAGCCCGGTCACAAAAATCACTAATTACTGTGCCTCACAGGACTGCATATGACATAACTCATCTGTCAGTGAGGTAGAGCATTGGCGCGAAGAGCCAAAGGTCCTAGGTTCAAGTCCCAGTGTCGGAGGAACTTTTCTCCTATAATATTCTTATTAGAATGAAAAACTTATTCGTAATTGGATAATATGAAACAAAGGTACTTGAAACTATCTGAAAGGTTAAGGAATTATAAGTACTCATAAAATATTCAAATACATTTTTCAAAGAAGAAGAAGAAGAATACAAATAAACCTAGAGAAACTTTTCTCTTGAGAGAAACGCGAGATAACTAATCGGAGAAGAAAATAAACAGAGTAGTCTAACACAATAATTTCTCTACCTATAAAAGTAAAGAAAGTAAAAATCCAAGTTCCTTTTGTATTCTTTCTCAGAATTTTATTTTAGTTCAGTTGAAGTATTTTTTGTACTTCTTGTAGTTCTTGTGTTTAAGTAAATGGGACAGGACTATCAGCTGTGGGATGTTGCTGAGTAGACAATTCAAGACCTGGGTTCATTACTCTATAGACTGACCGTCCCTGAGGATAGCAGTGGGATGAAACAGTTACACCTTCCCGTGGGAACCCATTGCATTGAGCTCTTGTTCTCCTGGACCTGCCTCGCTTTTTACAGACACTACCTCGCATAGGGTATTTTAGTCTGGTTCGTAATAATCTAACAAACAGTGGCGTACCCAACATTCAAGCTGAACCTTTTCAATCGTACTAGGTGTATGTTTCAGTGTATATTTTTATTTATTTATTTATTTAACCTGGCGGAGTTAAGGCCATTAGGCCTTCTCTACCACTCATACATGAAATACATAATAATAATAATAAATTAAAACAAAAAATGATATACCTGAATACAAGAAACGTACATTAAATACAAAGAAAAAAATTCGAACATAAGTACTTGAATAATATATGATACAAATGACTAAAATAAAGAAATGAAAAAAAAAAAGAAAGACTAAAGAAATACATTCTTAGTTATTACAAAATGTAATGAAATTTATATATATATATGTATATGTATATTACTAATTAGTATCAATTCCTAAATGTTATTGTATACTAAACTTATTAAATAGCGCTTGAACTGTGAAGTCGTTTGGCAGCTCCTGAGATAGCTAGGCAGTGAATTCCAGTGACGAATAGCTGCTGCTGTAAACGAATTCGAATAATGTGTAGTTCTGTAAAGAGGCATGGATAGTAAAGGGATATTGTAATTGTGAAAATATTCTGGCTAGTTTTTACGTACATTTTTAAGCAATCACGTCTTAAGAACGCATCAAATCTGAGGTAAGATAATATAAAGTAGCTTTTAAAGGGATATTTAGTTCGGCCACATTTTAATAAGCTTATTACATTTGACGAAACAGTATCTTAATGGCATCCATTAAAGTACAGAATTTAATTAATTGATTTTGAAGTGATTGCAACGGTCGATTAATATCATACCAGAAACAATTCTCAAACCTCGAAAGCAGCAATTCAAACTGCACGATAAACAAAATAAAATCAATTCTGTCCATGTTACTTTTAATAAAATAAACTGAGTTCTTTTAATGTATCTTAATGTGCGGAATCCATGAATATGATTCGCTTTGGAATGCGTTTAAATTTTAGGCAAGTACCGGAACCTAGTTTTTTTTTTCAATTTATTTTTTGAGAAATAGAGTTTTATGACTGGCTGATTTCAAGTTAATTCTTAGACGTCATTGTTCCTAAACGAAAGAATGACGTATCAGTGAAATAGTCTCCTTAATGCATGATGACTACGAATTTTCCTAAAAGCAAGCTAAATGAAAAGAAAAACAGAGGAAAGTTTATACATATAGGCCTATATATATATATATATATATATATATATATATATATATATATATATATATATATAAGGGGAAAGAATAAAAAAGGTTAACACCTTCTGCTATTTAGGCACAATCTTAGCAAAAGGGGGAACCTTAGACATGGATATCAATCAAAAGATAAATAATGGGAGGAAAGTAATTGGAATGTTGAACTCAGTCTTATGGAGCAGGAACATCATTTGTAGCACGAAGAGAATAATATTTAAGTCAATATTGCAAAGTATAGTGTTATATGGAGCAGAGATTTGGACAATGAACAGAAAACATATGAACAAACTGAATGTATTAGAAATGGATTTTTGGAGAAGGTCAGCCAGATTCTCACGAAGAGACAAAATAAGGAATGCAGAAATACGAAGAAGGATGGAAGTGGAAGAAGACATTAACAATACCATTGAGCGGAAGAGACTGCAGTGGTATGGTCACGTACGAAGGATGGAAGAAGGAAGGATACCAAAATATATACTTGAATGGGAAATTGGAAGGAGAAGAAGAAGAGGGCGTCCTGCGACTACATGGATCAACAATGTACAGATATCAATGGGAAGAGTTGGTGCAGTGGAAGAAGATACACAGGACAGAGAAAAATGGAGACAGATTATTAACAAATGATGACAAGCTCAGAAAAGTGTATTGATTGTGTTGAAATGTGATATGTGGATACTTTGTTTTAATTTGTTTGTATTGTTTGGTTGGAGGACAGCCTCTGTATTGAGAGAAAACTCAGAATGTATGTATGTATAATTTCAGCTGTGTTTATATTCCTTTTAGCTTCGAGGCTATATCAGGAGTTCGGGATCTGTGTCTGTACAATAGGGTAGGCCATGGAACTGTTGCTTATCGTTTGTTTCTATTGTCGGTGTATTTAATGGAGTAAATGGAACCTGGGACTTCCCTAATGCGAATCCAAGACATTACCATCTCGGCCACCTCGCTCGGTCAGAGGAAAGTTATTGAAAATGTATTTCTACTCGGCTTAGAGGACATAAAGGTCTAAGTGGGTCAGACGGACATACATCAATATTTGATATCCACAGTGGCATTTTATAGCGAGTTCCGTAGCACACGCACTTCATCCCATGCGACGTCACCTGAAAACAAAGGAAAAGGCCTCCTTTTCTAAATATGGAAACTCGAACAGGCAAGCCTGTTAATTTTTCAGCCAGGTATGCAAAAAGTCCGGTGGTTATCAATAGTAATCAATGATAGCGTGCACAAAGGAAGCAATAGCAAGGATTACTGCTATTGTTGTAGGATTAGGAGATGAGGAAAGCCTTGTGGGGATATCATGTTGTCTGAGCTTTCGTATGGGTTCCTACTCTCGGTGAACTCCGATTTCTGTCTTGCATGCAATTGATGAGCTAAAACTCTCTTTTTATCAGATGCCCACCTCATCATATAAATATCATGCCAAAAATACTGAGTGTATACGTGTGGGACAGAGATTGTGAAATTTACAGATGCGTCGTTTCCCGGTACTGCATTTCATATATCTTCCAAAAACAGCAGCTAACCATACCAGTCTGGATGGAAGTATTATAACTGCAAATTTTAAGAACTTTTTTTTTATTCTGCTGCATTTAATAGTATATTGCGATACAAGTGCCGTAAGTGGTGCATACGGATCGAGGAAAGAGTTTTTTTTTCAATTTCCGAGATCCGTTATGCGCTTACGGCACGAGTATTGCAGGCTATTTTTTGCACGATGATTATTTATATCAATTTATTTTTGCACTCCGTAGCTAGTAAGTGTTACTTACGAAAGTTGTTTACATGGATCGTAACTTGACATTACCACACGCAATCTTGTTGCTAGAGGCGACGGGCGGAAAGTGACTTGTTGCTAGGGGCGACGGGCAGAAAGTTACTTTACCGCCCGCAAATGCTTATTTGCGAGCAGAAATGACCAAGGCCTCCCCGCTTTATAAATATTAGGTTGCCATAAACAATAACAAATGCGTATCCCTTTCTGAAATAAGCACCATTCTTCAAGACTGTATAAACATAATATTTTCAGGTAATATCACAATTAATATAATTAAATTGATATAAGTAACCGTCGTGCAAAAAATAGCATGCAACACACGGACCGTAAAGGCATTTACGGGTCTCAAAAGCTTAAAAACCCTCGGCTGCGCCTCGGGTTTTCAATCTGTTTCCTCGACCCGTAAACGTGCCTTTCCGCCCTTGTGTCGCAATATACTATTACATTAATTGAGATATTAGCTGAAAATATTATGTTTATACACGATTGAAGATGGATGTTATATTTCAGAAAGTGATTCACATATGTTGGTTGTTATGGAGACCGAATATGCGTCCTGTTAAAGTCGCCACAAACTGGGGGGCCTTGGTTCTGGTCTTCCATAAAGACTTGTATTATGATGGTTTTACTTACGGCACTTGTGCTTTTTGTAATTTTTACCGCACGGAGATTTCTTTTGTTTTCATAGCAAGCAGATTGGCGCGCGGGAATGTCAAGTAACGATCCACGGCAACAATATTCGTAAGTACCATTAATTAGTTACGTCGTGCAAAAAATCGTTTGAACAACGAAGCCATAACAGAAGTTTATGTTCTGTGTCTGTAGAGTAGGCCATGCAACTACTGACTGTCAACTATTTTATATTGTTGGTGTAATTTATGTCAGTAAATTTCAACTGAAATTAATTGAAATTACCAAGGTATAGGATGAAATAGCGAGGATGAGTCATGGTAAGAAATTTTCAAATTAGACATTTGCCTTTACGATTGGGAAAACCATGAAAACCGCACATCAAATTGGCTGGCCACTGGATTTGAACCTGGGACCTCCCGATTGCGAATACAAGACGTTAACATCTCGGTCACCTGGCTCGGTTTTAAGAACTTGATCCTTCGGTAGAAACAAACAATTCAAATACCACATCTGTCCCAGGAAAGTACCGTAGGTTTCTCAGAAATTGTCCCTAAACTTTAACTGCACTTTACTTGAAAATTATTGTTCACAACGTTCAATTTTTTTTTCACATTACCAGAGGAAATTATGAGGAAAAAAAATCCCAAGTTATGATTTTTAAATTAAGTTTGAAGTTTTCGTGCAAATGAAATACAAAGATTAATATGTGCACCACATACTTTAGCAAATATGGCAACGTCAGTGTATTTGTTATGTAAAGAGCTCATTTTCACACCAGTGACAAACAGGTTTTTGACACAGAATCATCGAACTAGCAGTGCACTAATTGACACTATGCGGATGCTATTAACTTAATTATCTTATAGACAAATCACAAAATAGGCTTTATGTTTCTTTTATGTTACCCATACGTTTATGAAATGGTTGCATGGATCGTGTGGATAGCGGACTTGGAATGGGTATATACATAATGGGGATGAAAGGACGAAACTGGTTAATGTAATTATTAAGTGCCAGAATGGTACTTTATGAGATTAAGTGGGGGACGGGAAAATGTCTGTCCATCTGTCTGTTCGTATGTCTGAACGCGCTATAATTCGAATACGCTTTATCGGATTTTCATGAATCTTGGCATACGCATTTATAACTTTCATGGTAAGAAGCCGATTGATATTGCACCAAATCGGTTGACCGGTATTGGAGTAATGCCCAATTTAGTGCTTATTTTTAGGGTAATATATTAGAGAGAATCTTTCAAATACAAATCAGTTTTCATGGCAACATACTGTTTTACAGTGTTCATATATGGCTTTGGAAGTTGCAATACAGGTAGTTTTCATAACTCATATTCCTTCACGTATGCTTATCAAACTTTAGACCTTTATTCTTTCGTTAGCCCTGCTTAATAAATCGATCTGGAGCTTAACTGGAAAATCTATTACAAAAATAACTTATTTTCTGCATATCATAATATCAATTATCACTGATAAAAAAAAGCATTCTGGCACTTTGTTACATCAGTTTACCTGATTTTATTAAGTCTAGTGAAGGTATCATTAGGATATTACCATGAATCTGATAGAGAATGCTGAACACTGAAATCGGGCTTCTAACATTATTCTTTTGAATACTAGTTCTAAGCTTCAGAAGTAATGAAGTTCTAGTTAAATTTTATACTCTAGGAAATCCTTTTAAAAATTGCTGTGTTATTGATTGCTTTTTAGCGGGATATAAATCAGACTGGAAAAAGGATGAGGTTCTGCACGAAATGAACTGATGAAATGCTAAATCGACTGGAAAATATGCCTAGGCAATTAAGATAAGCAAAAGCAATATGGTAGAATCTTCAGAAGGTCTTCGGTAATTAGGAAGCGTGATATCGAGGGGGGAGAGTAGGAGTTATGTTTGATAATATTCAGATTAATTACGTTAAGTTCAAGAGGGTCGTCCCGTTATCCTGACAAAAATCAGGCATTTCCTCCCTTTCACAGGGAAGATGGCAGGAAAGAAGTGGAAGTTGGCACCCTGCTTTCCTCAGCTAATCAATTTGCTTGGATGCCATTATCTCAGTTACAAATCGTCCATCATTAATCAAAACACCTTGAAGTGAGAAAACTTCCGTCTCTTGCACCTCAGGCATCAACAACTCCATTCCTCTAGAGTTCATAGAGGTCACGATATGGCTGCAATATGGAATAAAATCAGGTAAACTGATGTAATAAAGTGCCAGAATGCTTTTGTTTAATCAGAGATAATTGCAATTTATGATATGCAGAAAATAAGTTATTTTTGTTACCGATTTCCGAGCTAAGCTCCAGATCGATTCATTAAGCAGGGCTTACGGAAGAACAAAGGTCTAGTTTGATAAGCGTGTGAGAAGGAATGTGTGGGTAGTGTTTTTTGTTAAAGCTAACTTTTTTGAACTTCCAAAACCGTGCATGAATACTGTAAAACAATATGTTGTCATGAGAACTGATTTGCATTTGATAAATTATTTCTAATATATTACCTTAAAATAGGCACTAAATTGGGCATTACTTCGGTACAGGTCAACCGATTTGGTCCAAAATCAATAGGATTTTTCCATGGACGTTATAAATGTCTATACCAAGATTCATGAAAATCCGATAAAGCGTATTTGAGTTATCACGCGTACAGACTCACGGGTAGACAGACAGACGGAAAAACATTTTCCTGTTCACCACACAATCTCAGAAAGGGCCAATCTGGCACTTAATAACTAATTTTAGAATTTTTGTACAGGGAGAACAAATATTACTGTTGTGATTATGGACTATAAACCTACTACCCCTACATAAACTCCTCGTTAAAATATACCTGTAAAATATAAGCTTATCTTAAAACATAATTTTGAAGAATATGTGGTTAATACAGCAGGAGTTAAATCACTGATTAACACTCAATTTTATGAATATACCCATCTATCTATGTTCCAAAATATATAGGCCTAACTTCCTTTCAAAGAAATGTAAGATAACAAATCGGAGACTTCTAAAAATACCTTCAACAATTCCTATTTCATCATTGATTTTGTTCTGTTCAGTCTTTTCAATAGTCGAGTACATTATAAGTGACACACATCCTCTTTTAACACCTACAGATTTAAAATACCCATTTTAACTTTTGTATGCTGAGAATCTGCTATTTATAACACTAATTATAAAAAATCTCCGTGGCGCTACATCCCTGGAGCGACTTGGCCTACCTCCCGACCGCTATATCATTAAAATTGCTCGTAAGATTGCTAAACTCGCCCTTACGGATTAGTTTCGCAAACATACCTAGTCGCAAAATAAAATCTAGTTTTTACTACTTGTTTCGTAATAACTATTCTCATTAAAATTTTAATCACTGAACGAATTTCTTTTCAAATTATAGATTCCTCGAAATGTGAAACTGAAGCAATGGAATGCTGTTCCTGGTGCAATTAAATGAAGAAGTAGATATCTAGGCTAGGAACGATAAAACTTTCGATTTCTAGGAAACATTAGATTATCAGTAAATGAGAAATTCCGTCCTGATGTTCGAACAGGGACTTGAAAGAGCTTGAGTTTAGTTTTCTGAAATCCAGGGTAGATTGAGTAGAGCAAAGAGTGTGAATTCTTTGAATTGCATGGGCGTTTACACAGAGCTCCAGTCGATAGTGAAAATGTATTTGTAATGAAAGTCTGACTGCGAATAGGGACACCCAGCAAAGCGACATTCGGAGGTACCAGGCCCATTTTACAATCTACAGCATCTTCCCTAGGAAGAAATAGGAAGTATCCACAAACTACTTTCCTCCCTCCTGGTACAGTGAGTTTTGACACAAAGTTTTCAAAGTTTAATTTGAACGCTCATGTCTTACAGTATGCGAAGTTAAATTCATCGCTAATAATTTTTACTTTCTTTATCCGTTTTGTTGATTTTATGTTTTTTTTCTCCGAAGCTGTTTAGTTACAGAATATAATGTATTCCACAATAACTCAATTGTATATCTCTGAATTAACTTAATTAGATAATGAAAATTTTAAATCAAATAATGGAAATTACATGAAATTAATTTCCAGGTTTCCTCCCACAGTTACTTTCTTATCTCTTTTTTACTGTTGTACAGATAACTTTTTTGTATTATAGTAAATATTTTTGTTTTTAGTGTAGTCTAGTATATTGTACTGAACTTTCCCCCTAAAAATATTGTTTTTTAAATGGTGTATAATTTTAATTTTAAATAAGTTTGTACTTTAAATGGTAGTAATAATATCTTATGTCTGTAAAGTCATGGTGCATTTTATATGTATATGTGATCGGCCGGAAGTGCACCATGACTTTACGGACACACGTTATATTATTATTATTATTATTACTATTATTGCTAATCATTCTTATAGGATGATCCTCTATTCTCAAATGCCTAATAATTCCTAAGAAATCCTTTTTCTTTATATGCTTTTCCTAGAGTACCGGTATTAATTTCACAATTTTTTTTTCAAATTCTTCATTGGGTTTTACGTTAATTCCATTTTAGGTGAATATGCTACAATTTATTTACGTTATGTTATTTAGTATAATTTGTATCAGCAACTTGCGATGTAAAATAAAGAAACAAATATCAAAAGAAGAAAAAAATATGATGTGAAACTGGCATAACTTCCTCTGCCCAAATAGGAGTTTTCCTCTTAGTTTAATGAATTTTTCTTCTTCCTTCCAAAGCTTGGGTTAGGTCCCTTGTATTATATTATGTCTGACATTCTCTTCATTGAAATTGGTTATAAAAATGAAGAGAATGTCGTTACCACGTCGTATCACATCCTCGAATGAAGCATAACCCAAATAAAATCTGATTAATGCACTCACCTAACTTTCTTTATTCTAAGCATGCCTAATGAGCGAAATCTTTTCCACTTCACATTCTGATAGAATAAGAGGCCGTATTAGAAAAGTGCGTATTTAGTAAAGTTGTTTTAACCTGATGCAAAGTTTTATTGTTGACCAAGCAAGACTGAGTTTCTACGGACAGTGGGAGGCTTATAACTACCCTTCAGAGAATGAAAAAAAAAGTCTCACATAAAAGCTTTAGGACTTAGTACGAAATTTTCTCCATGTGAAGTCCTTTTAAAAATAAGAAGTCATCGCCAATCTTTGTGTCACATCCCCAGAAGATACCTAACCGAAATACAAAATTTTGTTATCAGACGATTTTCCATTCTGGAGTCAGGCTGTTCACAAACACAGATATGTTTCTTACTGTAGAATTTTAAGATTCAGGGAACCTCAGAAACTGTATAAATTAAAAAAAATCAAGTTCGAATTTGGGGGATCGAACTCAATACTTCCTCTACCTATAGTACCAATAGTACGGGCAGGGAAAGTAATAAACTCTAGCACATTATTAGCATCTACTTAAGAGTGAGGCATATACTTGTTTACTTTAGGACCGGTTCTAGAGCAGACAATACCTACCAAATCCACTTTCTAAAACATTTCCACCCCAACTATGAACACAGACATTTACTTCTGTTTCGGAACACCTTATACTCCCTATATTTTTGCGTACTAACGACCTCTTAAATGTGTAAAACCATATTTGTTAGAAAACGCTAAACGTCTCGGAAAAAATACAGAAACGCTGAAGTGTTTTCGCTTGACATAAAGGCAGGATGCTGATATTGCGAAGTGGTGAGAGAATAGGGGAGGCATTGCGCCATGAAATGATACAGAATATAATTCATGGTGGATGTTCGCGTTTTGCTCCCACAGATGGTTGTTATGGAAGAGAAAGTAGTGGAGGGAGAAGCACATGCTCATTATCTGAGCTTTCTACAAGCACATGAATGCAGTAAGTACAGTTCTACCCTCGTCGCCAGTTCCTTTGAATCCCCCCTTCTACCTCGATCTCCTAAATCAGAAACAGATTGCTACGGGCGATACGAGAAAAAAATAACTGTGCTAATCATGAAACGAACGCGGTGGAGTTGTAATAGACACTATACGTTCAATGATGGTTTTATTTATTTTAACTTCCAATAACGTCGAAAGATTGCAACGCTGCACACTTTGAATAGTATAAAAAGCTGCCTCACGTTTCAGTTAAGAATGGGTCGATACCACAATTTCTCGATACTCGATACCGAAACATGAAAATTTTTCCCTTGATACTCGATACCGTCAACGTTTCCAGTTTCAATAAATAGGTGTATTAAAAATTTAAAAATTGAGAGAACTGAGTAATACCAACTAAATTAATTGTGTATATTTAATGAGACAAAATTTAATATCATCATTGTATGGATGTATGTAAGTTACCCTATGATCCCCAGGTGGAGCGAAGGGGCCTCCAAGTGGAGGTTTCATTACCCATACGAATTTTGATATGCTTATTTTCCGAGAGAGGGTAGAGGGACAGGTGGTAAGCCCATCGCCTCGCAACCCCCCTCTGGAAACTAAGAATTTCTTGGACGTGAAAGGGCCGAGAAATTTTGTCCAGAGGCTCTAATTTAGGCTTGGAGTTCTTTTACGTGCCGTAAATCTACGACACTGGACCCCAGCTTAAAGTCCCTCCCGGAGGACCTGAAAAATCCATCGACCGCGGCCGACAATATCATCATTAGCCTATAATTATTTTTAAACTATACATTAAAACTAAAATTAGGTTTTGAAACATTCCACTTACAAGTTTTTGTTAAAAAATACCAGCATTATCACTTAATTGCAGAATTTCAGAATTACCAAAGTATCGAAAAAGTACCGAGCGAGTTTTATGAAGTATCGCTCGATGCCGATACCATGCAAGTATTGAAAGTATCGAGGACCCATCCCTAGTTAAGAAGTACAAGTCTTGTTCAAACACCCATTATGTTACTTTTTTATTATTGCGATATCGTACTTTTTGGGTCGGCCGCGGTGGTAAAGAAGTAGCATGCCCTAGTAAAGTAAAGTGATCCCTATACAGGCCATGGAGGCCCAGAGGGTTCCAGGAGGTTGAGGCTCCCAGATTTTGGACATTCGGCACATGAAGGTGGTAAGGTTGTCAGCCTTACGCACCGGCCGCCTTTACCCCCAGGATTGTTCCTGGTACTCATTTCTGTTAGAGGCTGAGTCGACCCCAGGGCCATAGTGTCACCAGAAGGATTAGGCCAATTGAAAATTCTCAACGACCTCATCGGGAATCGAACCCGCGACCTTCCGGTTTGTAGCGAAGCGCCTCAACCACTACGCTACGACGTACAAGTAGCATGCCCTGCCATTTAGAAATGACAAAGTCAATTCATGTGTTCTATGATCAAGAGAAGGCGTCGCGACGATCTTAGAACAAATGCGAAATCGGTTGTTGGACCGGAGATATTATATCCTATGGCTCAGGTAATCCGGGGGTGGAAGAAAAAATCAAAATCGCTTCCCATTGACGGCATACTGAACACAATGCCACTGCCATAAAACAAAAACTTTGACGAATCAGGTGCGACACTTTTTTCGACACGATAAAGTGACAGATAACAAAATTTCTTAATTAAATTTGTCATTAGACAAATCACAATGTTCTAAACATATTTCAACAGAAGACAATATAAAATGTAGAAATTCAAAATTGGGTATTTCAGGTCAGCTCGCGCATAAACCAAACGAGTCTTGTTACTCTCAATGTTAAATCCCTCATAAAATAAACCCATCACATACACGTCACATACGTTTCTGATTGGTACCTTTACTAAAAGCGTAATTACATAAAAAATGAAGATATCTCACAGATAATGAGAAATCCATATTGGTTTCGTGTATGACGATAAACAATGTATGATATTCTTAGAGGTAAAATCTTGGGAACTTCCTTAATTATAACTTTGGAATCTTACCCCATCATACTATGGCAAGTAGGGAATCTCTAATTCAATCAACAGTTGCACGCTATCACACGTAATTTGCATTGAATTATTTGTCTAAGAGGGAGTAATACGCTAGGGTATCAACCCTATTCTCATGATTTCTTATTATTTCCAATGTAAAATCATCGTGTTTAATATAAATGAAACGTGGGATTGCAGGTTTCTTGAAGCATTTAAACATTAATTTCTACAAAAACAATTCTGTTGATGGTGTGTCAGCTGTTGGCACGTACCCCTCAAAAGCGAGGGGACATTGATGCGGAATGAAAGCTTTTCATTCATTCACCCCAAACGTTGTACATGCATGAACTTGAATATTCGCAGGGGAGATATGTTTTTATAGCTGCAGTTACTGCATATCTACAAGTTAAATATTCCAACATGGCGGAACAGCTAAACGCGAGGACGAAGAGGCAATGGACCAACGCGTTCTACTCGTAATATGGCTCCACGACTGGTAGTTCTAACCTTTCTCCACAAATCTATCAATACTCGTTATATGGATCAAGATAGAAAAAATAGTAGGGAATTAAGTACTTTCTGTAAGTAAGAGAAGTTTCCCACACAATGAGAATATTATGGGAGAAAAATTCCTCTGACACTGGGATTTGAACCCAGGACCTTTAGGCATCCGTGCCAATGCTCTACCAACTGAGCTAAGCCAGAGTTCACTTCACAGAGCCAGATGGAACCTCTCTCCTATGACTAATTGCCCTTAATGGTCTATTTTAGTAACAGATAAGTTAATTGCCTTATTTTACGGACTATAAGACGCTCCGGACCATAAGACGCACCTTGATTTTAGAATGGAAATTTAAAGGAAAATAAATTTAATGCGATTTTAAACGACAAATTATAAAGGGAATAATGTACTTCACTGCATATACAAATTATAACCTTGTACAATGGAATCAGTGTAAATCACTTCTAACTTTAAACCTGCGTTGTACGAACATTTCTTTTGTACAGGCGGCATGGCGTAAATGTTAACTACCGAACTGATTTCTCATGGAAGAATGAAAATATTTTTACACCTTCTAACCCTCAGTTCACCGTACGGTAAGTATAGGCCTAACGGGATAAGGCTGTTTAGAGGTCATTGCCTCCATTTAAACCACCCGAGGGAGACAACTCCTTTCATATAAAAGAATTCAACATTCTTTTCTTTTCGCATTTATACCTACATTTTACGATTGTGACAATGCACTAATATACACCTGTGCCAAAATTTGTAACTATCTTATCGTTTATAACACCTTGTTTATAACTATGGTATTGCGGCAATATTTTCCACATTTTTAATTGTTTTGTGTACTTCGGACCATTAGACGCACCCAACTTTCAAGGCTCTGTTTTCAAAGTAAAAAGTGCGTCTTATGGTCCGTAAAATTCGGTAGTGGTTTTTGTGACCGGGCTTCCACTGTTATTGTACAGTTAACACTCAAGATGGATATATATACTATATAAATATGCATTCATGAACCACAGATTATTGTCTCTGTTGGACATTACGCTGAGTCGTGTATTGTGAACCTTGTTTGAAAGCCCTCTGATGAGGCAAAGCTTGTGTTTAGGAGGCTACATAACACCTTGAAATCATTACCCAGAATGATATGAATGGACAAACACGATGGTAGGAAAGTTGTTTTGGTGAATATCCGGAAAACAGGAAACCCTCAAGAAAAACTTAGTAATCTCGACTCATCCTCCACGAATACGGCTATGGGCCTTATATAATTGAGATATTTATTTATTTACTTATTTATTTATTTATTTAATACTTTAATACTTATTGGCCCCTGTCCTGGATTCCTATCAGAGGCCTCTTTATGCTCTACACAATTTGCAACTTATTAATTATAATTACATAGGTTATCTAAATTATCTAAATTAATTATCTAAATTATAATTATAAAAGAGAGAGAGAGAAAAAAGTTTAACAATTCAAGAAGAAAAACAAAAAAACATTGATAACTTAAACTAACTACGGTAAGTGTCGAATCCGGGATTTTTGTGGATTTGTGATGATGAATGGGAGGTCGCGCCTAAGCATACCACACCTTTCACAGATGTAGTACACTCCCGCGTCCTCACTACCATCTCATCATCAATCAAGCGAATACCAGTCATCACCGGAATCTTTAGTCTGGAAGCCACATTTCAGACATCGGCGTCGACCAGTAGGTCATCCTGGCACCACGAAGACATATCTGGGCGTTTATCATCCTTTATATGTAATTTTTTTATGTCATGAGTCTTTGTGAGATCTGAATTCAATTCCCCGGTCACCGTAAGCCCTTGAACTGGTAAACTGAAATTCCTATATTTTAATCGCAACAATGATTATGGCAATAGACCGGCCTCGTGGTCTAGTGGTCACAGTTTTTTACTACTAAATAGTGATGAGCGAGACCAGTCTTGGTCTTGCAGTCTTGGTCTTGGTCTTGCAGAAAATGCAAGACCGAGACCAAGACCAAGACCGTATCAGCGTTAGCAAGACCAAGACCAAGACCGGCCATGCAAGACCGAGACCAAGACCAAGACCAACCCTGCAAGACTCTGGCAAGAACAAGACCTAACTGCAAGACTCTTGCAGTCTTGCTATTTGAAAAAAGTTTTATAAAGCCGCGTTGTGTATGCTGCGAGCCAGCGACCACTACTCAGAGGCACCGCAGAGTCGGTAGCCGGAGTAGTCCCAAGGCTGGTAGGCCTATAATGTAGAGGTTGCCTCATCGTGCGGTAACCAATGAGAGCAGACCCGGTGCATGACGCTGTCCGTATCCAAAAACGAGCGCACCATTCAAATAATACATGTGAACTCCGTATACAACATCTCTCACCACTACGTTAAAACGAATTACTGCAATGAAAACTTACAATTAATCTGACGGATTTCCCTAAATAGCATTCCATACAGCTAGTTCCTTCAATTGGTGGGAGTTAAATTTACGATAAACACTCCATATTCATTTTTAAAATGTCTAATTGTAATAGTTGTCTAGTATTATGGTACGAAAGACAAACATATGTAATAAAGGCCCTAAGTCATATGTGAAGTTTCATTTTGCGTACAATATAAATACTGACCACATAATTTATCAATAAAACTTAAAAATTCTGCCATACAGTTATTTAATAACTAGTTTCTCTAATCTCTCACTGGGTTTAAAGGAAGCTATGACTGAGGATTTATAATAATTTTTATTACAACCAAATGGTCATACTACGATGAATGGAGCAACGATGGAATGCTATATGGCAGGGGAAACCGGAGCACCCCGAGAAAGCCTGCCCCGACCCCACTTTGTCCACCACAAATTCCACATGGATCCATCGAGATCCGATCCCGGGTCCCAGCGGTGGAGGGCGAGCGGTCTAACCACTCATCCATGGGGCGGCCTATGACTAAGGATTTGAAACTTTAAACAGTAGCCCCCGTAAGTTAAAACGTCTATTAACATATTCAGTAGCATATTTCATTAACGATTATATCCTTTTTTACACCTATCATTAATATTCATAGCCTACTCTCACATATAGAATCTTTCCTGTCTACTTGAACAAAATATAACATAGCTATTCAGCTCATTCCTTTCTCCTTGCAGAAAATTTCAAAATAAAGTTAAGTCTGAAAAATCAGGCATTCTTCATAATTATTCAATAAAACACAATTAAACCGTAGATTAATTAAAACAGGAACTTATTTGACGGGCATTTGCAAGTTATTATTTTACAGTTACTTATCTGATTGTACTGTAGCTATACAGGCCTACATTTTGTTGATAATAGGTAGGACATCCAATGAAAACCTTTTTTTACTACTACAATTTTCTTATTGACACATAACGGTGGGGTGTTTAAGTTCTTGCTGCTGATTCATATTAAGGATGCATATCGAATGGGAAAAAATAATAAAAGTAGAAAATGCCTGGTCTAGAAATATTTTCTTGCATGAAGAATAGTTATGATTATTTATGACCCAATTAGTTGAAGGCCCGAAACTTGAAAGCAAGTAGAAAGTAATTTATCAGGGGTAGCGGAAATCTTTAAAGTGCAGAAATGATCTGTTCACAATGTGTTATAAATTAGAACTATGGTATATGGAAAGATAAATATTATTTATTGCAGCCTATGGGTTTGGGTTTCGAAGGGACATTGTGTGATTTGCTACAGATTGCACAATTTCTAAAGCATCTGCTTCAATGCCGTTATGTTTTGTTACTATATTATACAGTTTTAAACAGGCCAGATAGAACCTCTCTCCTATCTTTTAAACATTTCATACACATCCTGTTAATATTACTTCTTGTCTTCACAGCCGTTCATTTTGAAACTTTACAATATAATATTAATAATTTTACTCTCTCAAATAGTGTACAGCATCTCGTGGATTTTGGGTTTAAAGTTCTGCAATAGGATAACAGAGGATATTTAAATTTACACTCAAAGTTTACTGTTCTAGCTTATATCACCATGGACGTTTCGGCAAACAGAGTGACATCACATTACTGTTTACATGGTCAAAGCAATTAAAAGCAATTAGCTTTCGTTACTTTCGCAAGCAATAACACACATGTAAACGGCGTAACTTTAAATCATGTAAACGCCGTCGATCACAGTAAGATGCATAAAATAAAACTGCAAGACTCTTGCAACAAGACCAAGACCGAGTATGCAAGACCGAGACCAAGACCAAGACCACTGGTGCAAGACCGAGACCAAGACCAAGACCAGGGTTACCTATGCAAGACCAAGACCAAGACTGAGAGTGCAATACCAAGACCAAGACCAAGACCGCCTTGGTCTTGGTCTTGGTCTTGCATTTGCTCATCACTACTACTAAATATGAAGTTCAGGGTTAGAGTCCCAGTCCGGTTAAGGGGGATTTAATCTTTCACAGATAGGTTCCCTTGGCCGATATTGTCTGGTTAGTTATTAAGGATTTAGGTTAATGGACTCCCCTTGGCGTTCTTATCATCCCCATTATCATCTCATCGGCATAACATAAAGCCTAATAGGTGTCCTAACCATAGATATGGGTCTACACTTCCGCCAAGTTAGAGGGAATACCACAAACTCTATCAGGGTAGTGATGGCATTGCATTAAAAAATCGGTGAAGGAAATACGTTGTCCGAGTTATGGAAATCAGAATAATTGAAAAATTACAGTTTGACAAGTCTTTAAACCTTGAATAAGAACCAGAGGCGCCAGGATGGCATAAAAACCTCTTAATAAGCACTATCACCGCCGGCATTTCCTCAATACATATTTGAACTCATCCCTACTGTAAATATTAGGGGACCAACCGGATATACGTACGTATTTTAAGTAAATGGCATGTAAGTTATGGATTTGCGAAGGGTGAGGGGTGCATAGCCTTATGACGTCTAAATTACTTATTCCTAAGCACTGCTCTCACCCCTCCCTTCCGGGTAGGGTGCCGGGATCGTCGGGATTTGCGACATCTACAGAGCAGTCTAGCTAGTGTTATGAGGCCCGTAATAAGCTTTATATCTTAACGAAACAGAACCGGTGCTATCAAATGAGATTAAGTTTGATCCCAGACTTTGTAAGCAAAAGAGACAAAATCAAGCAATTCCAGGGTTGCCAATCTTACTGGTAACTAGTTTAAAGTAACTAATAGGATTATACTCCGAATTCACTTATCAGCCAAGACAGAGAAGAAGTATATTATATATTTTTTTCATTTAATGCTCTGAAATTAATCAAAGAAGGATAGTAACTTAGCTTTTCTGATGAACAGAATGAAAATATAACTCACGTAGAAGGCTTTAATTTGACTCATGAATTGAATATTAGAACAGAAGAGGCTCAAGAAAAATATTAGGATAATTGAAAGGGATATACAGTGAAAATAAATAGCCTAATGAAGAATGAAATCCACGAAAATAAAGCACAGTGTTTTGCTGTCACATAACTTTCTCTACCCACGACAGGGAAAATATAATTTTCTCACTTCACATTTTGATGTGGAATAAGAGGTCGTAATGCAGGGACTGCTTAATCCAGCCTGAGTGTGTGCTAACGAGTATGCTATGAAGCCGGTAAGAAATCATATCCACTGATACGTTATTCATAGCTGTAGGCCTTGTATTAGTTGAGAAATAGGGATGTTTATCATAGGCCCTAAGCATCTAAAAGAAGACAAAATAGGATGGAACATTTTAGGTCCTATACCCGCAGTATATTACGCCCCAGGTTTTTGGGGAGGAACGTATGAAGTGATATTCAATTTTTTTTCAGCCCCGAAACGGTTGTATGGTAACATGAGAGTGAGAAATAAAATTATCCTTTAAAGACAATACAATCTTATGTAGCCGGAATTTATGTTTCTTCTTATTTGAAACCCTCCCAGGCATGGTGTATAGAAGCAACGGGGGGCAAAATTCGACATCCCCTATGAGCCATAACAAAAAACTATATCAAGCGTTTCCTGAGGGAATAATTTGAGTGTAATAAGTCGTTCTTCCTCACTTCAAATTCTACATACCTATATAAGGACATAGAGCTTGAAAATCTTAAGTCCTTCATAAGTTAATTTCGAATAACAAAATACAAAACCCGGGGACGCCGGGTCTTTTAAGCTAGTGCATTGTAAAAAGCGAACGATAAACAATCAAATCCATGTACGAAGCAGTTAATCGTATGTTACAGTAGGATTCTTAAGGGGAGATGGTAGTTATTAGTAAAAAATCGATTTTCTTTTCTTAGGCTCATGTAATAGAGCATAGTTTTGTGAACATTTTGATATATAGGTCTTATATGTTGCGTTATTATTAAGCCAAGCAGAGCGACCTGGAGCTTTCTAAAGTGGATAAAATACCATAAGGCACGTCATTTTCTTTTCGCTCTCCTGTAAAATTACATTTTTTGTACTTTCAGGAATTCATTATAGATGGATGACAAATCTCCCTTAGCAGAATTATGGGAAAAGTCTTGACTATATAGAATTTTCAACTATTTTTATTTTTAAAAAAGTGTTTCTTTTAGTCGTGAAGTTTTCATGCAGTTTTCATGCAGTAATATTGTACATATTAGACTGATTGTGCTAGGGTAGATAGTAGTACCTATTGTTAGTAAGTTCTCAAAGTTTCACAAAAATCTAAGCTACAGAAATTGAATAAAGCGTAGTCTACCTAACAAAATTATCACCTATGTGTTAAAAAATTCTTTCCTACCAAACAGCGAGCTCTAGAACAACCATTCTCTGCTTATTTTAAACTGCAGAGTGTACTTGCAAAGCATAAAAAATACAACTAAATCTGACTGTTAACACCTGAGTTATGGTTTCTTGAACATATGCTATATTTTCTATCATTTTGCTAGCGATAACTACCATCTCCCCTTAAGTATGACTCTTTGCAAGCACAAGTCTGGAGTGCATTCCAGTTATACAATTCGGACTTCAACACTTTTAAAATACATTTTGTTCATTTTTAACCATTTTATTAAGGCGATTAAACTTTGATTGTTATAGCAGTAGCACATGTTACGGATCTTAAGGGGGTAAGTAGTTGTTCTAAGCTGTAAGTAGGCTAAGTGCTGTAATGGTATTGGCAATTACATATTTTTACGGTGAGCAGCTGTGACCTGTATGCACCATGCAATAAAACTCCAGTATTGCAGTGTACACAAAGCTTCTTTCTGAGTCCGATAAGGATTCCACAAAATTCGCAGTGACAACAAAGACACAATGTATCCATGGACACCAGTCATTTTTTAACTGTAAGCTTGTGAGGTATACAGGGTGTTAATAAATAACACCGAAATATTCTACCTGTATGTAGAGGGGACTTAGACAAGCAACTTTTATCAGGAGGTTTTTGCTCTATGACGTAAAATGTGTATGCTACAGGGCATTAAAGTCATTACAACGGCGTACCCCCACAATATCTTAGTTACATAAATTAAAGTACTGCCGTTCATTGTTGTTCCTTTATCTCAGCTATAGATAAATATCGTACACGGGACGTTCTTCAAGCCTTAAAAGCAGCAATTCAAACTACACAATCAACAAGCTGTACTTAAAATAAAATAAATTATGTTCATATTAATTTTAATGTTACAATTAGGGACCGGATTTTTAGGTTTTTAAAAACACTGTTTTAGGTTATCCATTAGGTGAAATAGTTTTTTTTTAGGATTTTTGTCCAAAATATATTTTTTGGGTAGAATAATTGGTTTAATGAATTTGAATGTGCTACATAGGATTCAATACATAATTAACACGTCTTCTTAAAACACAGTATGACCACTCAGTGTGAATAACAAGACAGTACTAAAGGCTTAAACTCTTTAAAACACAGAAATCTATATCTTGTTCATACACGGCAACAATGGTTGTTCGTACGAATATTTTAAAAGGAATATGCCATGCCGGTACTCTACACTTCCTGTCTTGATAGTGTCCATCCTAGACGACAATGGGTTCAACGAAACGCTGGTGGTATTAATTTCAACCCGACAAAAATTATTGTCTATCCGCAAAATATCGATTCCTCAACTGACAAACAAAAAAGTAGCCTAAATTAGATATTTTAGGTTTTATATCCCGTTTAGGTATATTTAGGTTTTTATACCCCATTTAGGTATTTTTAGGTGCTACAGAATTAATGTGGGTGAATCCTATGGACATGATTCGAAAAAGTGTATGAGCGCTTTTTGTTTTGGAAGTAAGGAAAAAAATAGGTAAAAACCTAAGAATCCGGTCCCTAGTTATAATAATTCAAGTTCGTTTCTCTGGCCTTGCTTTGAGCTTAAAATGTCGAATCTGAGCCGTGCTCGTCTGCCTTTGTCGTCTGCATTTAATTAAATAGTTAAACACTTTATTGAAAGTTTTATATTTTCAAAATATAAATTAAGGAGTGTAAAATCTTGTGATTTTAGACCAGTATTTGCTTGACTTTAATTTCTGAACATACCCTGCCATGGTATATTTAACAAGGAGTTAAATTCTCCTATTAACTTTTACTCACTACAATTCACTAAACAAAACAGAAAGAAATGAAGTCTTCAACTCCCCCAAAAATGTTAAGTAATTCAAAGCTAAAAGCAGAAATTCCCATCTATCCCAAAAGAGGGAACAACGTTCGAAGAAAAATTATGAAACTTTCTTACGCTCATTTCATAAATATATTTGTGTTTTAATAAATGTCATTATGGGCTTGTTGCACAACATACTATTTTAACTATATACTATACTATATATTAACCCCGGCGTTATTCAGGGCCTAATTATTAATTGTTATAGGTGAACAAGCCTCTTCTATTGTCTGTCACTACATCATTTTTTTTAACATGACACCAAAATAGATAATCGTAGTATGGTGAACCCGGCTTAAAATACAACAAAAATGTTCTCATAAACATCCCTAATTTTCGGTAGTAGTAGGTCTATTACACCGTAATTTTCAGTATCAACAAGACTTCAATTGAAAATATTAACAAAGCTTTGAGAGTCAAATCCTTTGTCCTTTCCCATGTCAAAATGTCTGCTGGTCTACTGCCTTTCCGTCCGTGGGAAAAGAGGATTTCGCTAGAAATTCTCCGGGGAATCATAAAAACTGAAAGGGGAATCACTGTTAAATGACGTAATTTTAGGGGAAGCCTCTGACATGGCGAGGGAGAAAGGGGTTGTTTTCACTTCACGTTTTAGCGCTCCCCTGCTTCCATTTCGAGGTTTTATGTTTTTAAAATGATATCACGAGAAACACTGCCTGAGATCTTTAACGTGTACCACTGTTTTGTTACTTACGAAAAGCAATTTCATGACTGATTGCATAAATTCGTTTATTCCCACAAATATCGGTTCAATGACGAGAAACGAGCATATCGAATTGTGAAGAGGGATTTCCGCACCGTATTCATTCATAATCATACCTAAGAGTTAGACAGTGGAATTATTTTAAATTCCAGTGAGTCAATTCGAGATGTGCAAACTTTTCAAATAAATATTATACCTGGAGTTTGACATAAATTATTTCTAGAAGAAAAAATGTGGTGCAAAGTATGCTACAAATACCTTCCCACAATCTCGCATATGTGTTTAATTGAGCTTTTAGAAAGATGAAAGTATTATACCTTTCAATAATTACTTAGGGATTCACGCTGTCGAAGCAAGTGTGAAAAGAAGTTACAAGAAATTTTAAATTTAAGTGAAGTGAGATCCTAGGCACAGATTAGTGACGCCACAACAATTACATAATTTTGTCGATTGGATATAATATGACACTACCTGCCATCTCCGGTGAACGAATGAATGAATGAATGAATGTGTCCCATTTAGTGCTAGGTACGTAAAAATATACATTGGTATATTCTTTTGTATATAATTTAAAATTAATAATTGGATTAAAGCTAATGTAAAATTTCTGGGAGAAATCAGATCTTTGCCTGAAGACGCGAAATTATATTTAATTAAGGGAGAGTCCCCCAATCCTGGCATCTGCCTATGGCAGATGACGCAGCGGTCGGGTGGTAGGCCTTATCCCTTCAAGGGATGTTAGCGCCACGGAGTTAAATTTAAGGGAGAGTCCAGTGGCGCCAACTTTTGGAAAAAATTTGGTTGGGCTTAACATTTTTTTTTTTAATTTTGGATTTTAGGTAACTACTGAAACAAATGAAAAATAAAATCACACATGAACTATGTAGCATTATGTAGAACGGCGTCTGCAAATACGTGTTTCTCTGTAGGCCTAATCACACCAACTTTTTCATGGACGACCCGAGCTGCTTCTTGCATCTGTTTTATTGTTCCTTGTGGATTTTGGCGATCTTTCTTAATTCATTCTTTCCACATGCTCGTTCTACTCTGGCTTTCTTCTTTCTTATCAGTTATCAGTCACCAATGTAGCCTATTGTAGTCTACATACTTGCCTTATATCCTGGCCTTGTTTATTAATGTCCTTCCTGTGATTTTTCTTAATCACAAGCATCAACTAAATGCTGAATCTGACTTCTTCTCGTTCTCCTAATTTATATATAGAACAGCAATGTCAATAAGTTTTCTTATCTTTCTTTTTCTGAACGCAAAAATGCCTTTAGTCTTTCGAAGCATAAAAAATATATTTCTTCGGTGGCTGTGGCAACTGCATGGACATGGACGAAAAAATTGTAGGAATTGAGGAACAATTCCAAACGATCGTAAGCTAATTGGATTAAGGGGAAATCGTTCTACGTATGTCAACAATAGCTGATTTTAGCTTTACAGCGATTCAACAACGAAAATATTTTTAGTAATAGCGATGAATAATTTTGATAATAAGGCAATTTAATGGGTGGGCTTGAACCCCACGGGCCCATACAAGTTGGCTCCACTTAGGGAGACTCTCGACCTGTCTGGGATGTTGGGAAAGTTAATTAGATCCTTTGCCAGATTTGAACCCTCAAACTTTTAATACCATGAGACGCATGTATATATACGCATAAAGTTTCGTCAACTAATGGACTAACTCAGTATTCTGTTGTTTTGAACTATAGAAACGTCAGTTTAAGATGAACGTTCAATTTTTCAGGTCTTAAAACCAGTCAACTTGGTATTAGGGGAGAAATAAGCAATAATGAATGTTTAATACACTTTAAGAACACCAGAAGTGTGAACTTGTCGTTGGTGATAAATCTCGACATCGAATCGATGAAAGAACCATACTAAATATTTTAAAACACTGTCGTATGACCTGTTGGACTTCTTCAGAAATTGGAAATGGCAAACATATAAATGTCCCAGGAGCTTAGGAGACAACAGGTGAGTTGGTTCTGCATTATGTAAAGAAAATGGAATAAAATCTCCTCCTGATTCCATGAAGCTTTCTTACAAATCACAACGCCAGTGTGTGTGTGGGCAAACTTCACTGCATTGTCACCAGAGGCGCTGCTTCGCTCCCCAAGCGCGTAGTTTACGACTATCAGGTTTTTTTCCCTTCTCTTCCCCACTCTCTACTGTTGTAGAGGGAGAAAAAAATACGAAATAGAGTACACATGAACGCTATATAACGCGGTGGAACAGACATCCGCAAAAATGAAATGGCACAACACATATTTTCAAACGCTTTATAGTGGTGGGCTTCCCCATCCCTCTTGCAATTCCTGGGTTTCTAAAGTGATTCTCCATGTTTGCAATTTCCGAAGCCATTTGGTTAGGGTTGACAAGACTTCGGCTGATATTAAAAGGAGTGGAGGACCCGCGGAATAAAAAAGTCCATTGAAATGTTTATATACATACTCACAGGACTATAAAAGCGTTCTTGCAATGATACGTCCAATCATACAATGATTTATGTTAGAACGAGGGGACGAAAGCACCCTTGTCCAATATATCCAGAGGTTTTTGAAGTAAAATATAGGCAATGAAATAAATTGAGGGTCGTGAAGGTTATACCCCTACAACATTATTAGACCACTCTAAACGCCACCTCCTTGTCGCTTTTAGTATAGGATAATCTAAAGAGTTTCATCTTTGTTAGGTTATGAATCATAGAATATGGGAAATTGTTTAGCGATTACCATGGCATAGTATATTGAGCTGTAGGAATGCATTTCATGTAAAGAAAATAACCTGAATAATAACGTTTGGCTTAGGAATGTTCAAATAAAGATTTTGTGAGTTCCTTAAATTGATTGAACCTAAATTGCATCAACTACGTCATATGTATTTATTTCATCGCTTGGTACCATTTTCCATTGGTTATAAATTGTTCTAGTACATTTAACGTGAAACTGCTCCATTAAATGTGATACATAGCCTTACGTTAAAGACGCTTCCTTTTTGCTGGGAATTATCACTACAAATGTGACTGGATACACTTGTGGTAAGAAAAAACCACGTAAACAGTCTCATTCAAATAAATAAAGGATTTGTATTATACATTTTATTTCCGAACGTTTTAATATTCCCCCCCCCCTTGTTTCATAAAAGCACGGGGTGGTTCATCAAATAAAGTAAATTTACTCTCGACTGAATTTTTCTCACCCCACCATATCCCTTGAATGTTAATATGCTTTTACTTAGGTCCTTGGTTATACATATGAATTATCAAAATTTAATAATAATAATAGGCCTAAACAATAAGTAATGCAATCCCGAAATTTAGTAGTATGATATCACACGTTTACGGTTTAATTGCAGCCAAATCATCCTTATGTTTCAGGAAATTTGTCAGTTTTCGTTAAAAATATTTTATATGCACCTTACGTTCTAGTTCAGCTGGATTTTTTTCGACTTCGTAAGTTATATAAATCTCCACTTCTTAATTGAAAAACATTTTCCCTAGCATGATTTGTTTTCACGTATTTTCCTTACAGTTAATGAAACCCCCAAGCAACGTGTTATGATGAAAGAATATTATGAGATTTTTTCTCTTACGTAATAAAACAAATTTACTACTTACCTTGATCGTGAAGTTGAGACCATGGCTTCCTATTCTCTGAAAAGAAAAGAACAAGATTAAGATTAAACTCATGTCATGCAAACAGTCTCCAATTGATTATAAGCAAACAGTCAGGGCTATTTTATTTTTTCTTCTTTCTGTGAGGTAGATGGATTATGGATTATAATATATCTTCCAGTGCCAATGCCTTCATTTGGTTTGTAAGTTTATCTAAATTAATAACGTCTACGTTGTATATGGGATAATATATTCGTCTGGAAAATTGTGTAGCAATCCTAAACACTTCCAAAACGCCTACTACTTCACCCAGAAAAATGTTGAAATATGAAAATATGTTTGAACATGCTAAACACCAAAAAAGGTAGAAGATACACGAAAAGTTCTTTAGTAAATTGTATGAATAGTTACAATGGACATTTAGAAAATGTCTATATATAAAAGACTTGTATATATATATATATATATATTTGTTTTTCCAAAAACCAGGGAAGTTTGAATGTTATTACTTTTTTACTCACCCGTTGAAATGTATTATTCTGTGACATGTTGGCAATCTCAAATATGTGATCGGCTCTTAAATAAAATAATGACAAAATTATGACGAGGAGGCCGCAGAAGATAGTTCCGTGACAGTGATTTTAAGGGATTTTTTTAAAAAATTTTATATTATTTTATTAAGGTGACGAAATGCAGTTTTTATATTAATTATTGGAGCTCTAAGCCAGCAAAAGATGCCCTGAAGATGGCGTAGAGACACCGAAAGGCCTAGGCGACAGATCACAAAATATATCTTAGTTGAGCAAATGGAATGTTATTTATTTTATTACAATTGAGGGCCTGAGAAGCAAAGTGATACAAGTGACATTTAGTTTCTTTCAAGATAAAGTACTTCGAAGTTCAAATAGCACTAAAAAAATAAATTGCAGAGCTATGGTGTTGTAACTTTACAGTGACGTACACTAAAACCTGCACTTGTATTACTTTTTCTCTGAACAGAAGTGATGTTATGTATTTGGAATATGCACGTATATAATTTTTTTCAAATTTGTCACTTATATCACTTTGCTTCTGATTGCCTCAATTATGGAAGTTACATAATGTTTAATTGGCACATACTAATTCAATAATAACGTACAGTACTATGCCTATAGGCCTATTAAACGTATCAGTGAGAGAATCATTTTATAGTGAAATGCTACGTCCCGTTCACAGTTTCACTGATATAATAATGTATTCTTAATGTGTCACTCTTACTTAGAAAGAAGCCGGCGCGGTGGCTCATGCTGTAGCGCGTGAGCCTGGCATGCTAGCGGTCCTGAGTTCAAATCTCGGGGCCGGCGGGTGTGTCATTCGTGGTGGACGAAGCCGTACTTTAGGGGGTTTTTCTCGGGGTTCTCCCGTTTCCCCCTTTCATTCCACCAACACTCTCCACTTCATCTCACCTTTCCCCCTTTTCATCCTCATCCCGTTTCCACTTCTGGCATCGGGTCTGCTTCGGCAGTCGGAGCCCTTTGGGGGCCTCTCCCGTTCTCCCCGCTGCTTGTGGTCAAGAGGTTGTTGGTGGTGTGTGTCACGAACCTGTCGGGGCTCCCGGTTGGAGGTACCGCAGGGGGTGGCGCACACGTGGTATGGTACTAGGCTTTGTTGGATGTAGGGGAGTTCCGTGGGGTCTCACGGGGGGCTTTGAGGTCCGGAGCGGCCTGTGGGCACGCAACTCATCCCATCCCGGAGGTAGGTACAATAAGTCGGCAACGGCTGCGGTGCTTAGGGGCGTTCCCACCCCGCCTCCCCGCCTTAAGGGGCACAAAATAGAATAGAAATAGAATACTTAGAAAGAATACATAATAGCCTGTCAGGTTCATTAATCTCGGTTAAATATAATGCCGTCAATATAGTTTAATCCTTAATTATTCATAGTCAATCCATCACTCATTGAGACAACCAATCAGATGATACTGCCAGAAACAAAGTGTCGGTATAGACGCGTATGGGATGCGACAGTGATTTATTTTAATACATCCTCATTTAATTACGTTCAGTGTGATTAATGTTAGTGGTAATATTTCAGTGACCCAAAAGAAGTGAGCTGATGAGAATTAAAATGAATAGAAATTAATATTTTAAAAGTAATTTCACAAAAAAAAAATCCCTTTAGGTAGGTCTACAGGCTGAGGTAGATTTAATTTACTGTCGCTGCGCAGCACTCTTCTTCTGTAGCCTTGGCATGACAAACCCGCAATAATAACTGCAAAAAAGAGGAAAGAGCACTTTTCAAACATTCAAATCTCGCCTTATATGAGAGCTATCGATAAACTAGTTATTGATTTGTAGAGTACTCATCAAGAGCTTTTCAACGATACCCCACAAGACGTGGTTTCAAAAATTTCGAATTTCCATTCCCCCACCCCACTTGTACCCCCAAAACCCCCGAATCGTTGGTGTCACTGTGAACTCCACAGGGAGTAATCTAATTTATTCCACAAAGTTTCCCTCTAGACTTCATAGGGGCCGAGATTTAAAGTTTTCAAAATTTCAACCCCCTTCCCCGACCCCCCCCCCCCTTGGGCCAATTTTGCTCATTAACTAACTAGTCCGAACTATTGGGCCTAGAAATAACATAATACAATTTGATTCAAATATCTTCAAAATTACGGCCACTACCGTATATCACAATTTTTTTGAACGGGTGGTGGTTTCGTACTTAGGGAAGTATGAAACGTAAAGAATGAAAGAATTTTTCGAAAATCATGACATGGTATCGGTTGCAATAGGTAGATTTTTCTTCGAAATCTACCTAAAAAAAAGAATCATACAAAATTGTTTAAAAAGTCCATCGACTATTACACAAGATTTTTATAATCAGAATTCAAGATTATGAAAATTGAACAGCTTTGTAAGCTTGCATTGATATCTTATTACCATAAAACCGATTAAAATGTATTTCCTGTAATACCCAATTAATCTAATTTAACCAATTTTTTTTAAGTGAACGTCGGAATACCTCATTGAAAACGTACTTAGCTCCAACTGCCTTTTCCACAGAACTCAGGAAGTTAAACAAAAATACAATTTTTGTGAATGTATCTTTTATTAACTAATAAGTATCTAAATAAGAATAAAGACTTCTCAGCGAAGATTGTCGTTTAAAGTGGAAAACTATGATTTTGGTCCACAAAACGTGGAAAATATATTTCCCATACATTAAGGACTAATATTGGGAGAAAAACCAAAATACTGTAATAATTTGTTATGTATTTTTTCTCGTAATTTGAGGGTTATGTCTTCCCTTAATGATCCACAGTACTAGAAGCTTTTGTAAGTGTAAAAATATACCTATGAATGTATGTATGTATGTATGTATATGTATGTATGTATGTATGTATGTATGAATGTATGTATGTATATATGTATGTATGTATGTATATATGTATGTATGTATGTATGTATGTATGTATGTTTGTATGTGTGTGTAATTAGTTTAGAAATGTTTCTTTGGCTAAGTAAAACGTCTCTTTGAATAATGTTTCTTTTAATATAAGAAAGTAATATGAACTCAGCGTTTCAATTTTAACATAATCCACCCCAAATTGGATAGAATCCTTAGCAAATAGTGTGGAAATGGAAAACCACGTGTTTAAAAGGTGGTTTACTTAAAATTACTGCCAATTATGTCGTGCCTGACTATATTCAGCACCCTTTTACAGACATTATCCCTTGCGAACTCTGTAAATAAATATGTATGAGAGGGTCTAATAGGCCTAAGAGCTACAACAAATTGACGAGAAATAGAACTTAGTCAAATTGTTTGGAAACAAGATATAGCCCTTCCTCCTCCTTCCTTAATGCAGCTATTAAATCTTGATTGTACATTGCAGAACGTGGCAGCCAATAAACAGTGTTCTGTAATAATAACATATTCCAACACGAACTCCCATTTTTACAACTTTGAAGGAGTAATAATTTTTCCTGGACATTTTTCTTAATTCCCTTTTCCCAATTATTTTTATCCTAAACCTTTATTCTCAACGGTTTGCTCTATTCCGAAGAAAACTTTTCCTACGGTACTTCCTACTAATAGATTACTCTCAAAACTATGTTTTTTACTGAGGTTCTATTCTTAAATTTCACAAATACGTTGTGAAATTGTGACCAGCAGTTCTTGAATAATCAATTAAGCATTCTCGTATTTGTATGTATTCGTGTTCCTGAATTCATGGTGAATATGTTTCAACGCCTTGTTTTACTTTATCTTCCTTAATGTATCTACAATTGTACGCTAGTTGACACTAATTAATTTATCTATTTCATTACTCCTTCCTTTGGGTCGTCTTCCGGAATCCAAAACTGGACAGCTAGGTGTAAACAGAAGAATGGAGAATTCGGATAAGACCCAGCAGTCAATTTACAGGGGCTTATGCCAGTGACATATATCAGAACAATGTAATTTGCATTTTTCGAATCGAATTTAAGATATGTTATAATATTGTGGGGAAACTGTAGTAAAATAAATTCCGTTCTTAAACAACAGAAGTACTTACTAAGGTTACTTAGGAATTGTCAATTGCCATTGAGTAAGTAAGTAAGTTGTTCTCTTTGTGCAAGGGTAAGCTAGAATATTTTGGACTCATATTTCAATCATTTAAGTGTAGGTATTAATTACACCACCTGTCCCTCTACCCTCTCTCGGAAAATAAGCATGTCAAAATTAGTATAGGTAATGAAACCTCCACTTGGAGGCCCCTTCGCCCCACCTGGGGATCATAGGGTACCAGATACAGATACAGAGATTAATTACACCGGTTAACAATGAATTTTCGTGGGAAATCGAGAACGCCTGCAACTTACGACTAGAAAACCCGCATAGCATGTTAGTAACGGGAGAAAAATAAATTGGTGAAATTGTGCATGGCTTGAAAAATCGAGAGCGCCTGCAACTTGCATGAATGTAAATTTATTTTTCTAATAAGTTAATGTATTATGTGTAGTTTAAAATCTGTACGTGGCACGAAAAAACGAAATGTATATCCATAATCTACATGGAAAGTTGGTCTAGAAAAGTATAATTTAACTCTGGCGATTAAAATTAGTTTTACTTTGCGAGCTGTGTTATTGAAAGCTTGATTTATAGAATACCGATGATTAGATGGCGAGAACTGTTAGCAGGGCAATATATAAGAAATAAACAATTACTTTTATAAATTCGTGATTCAGAAACAAAATAATAAAATGTTCGTCTTTATCAAAGTGGGGGGCTCAAGTAACTGGTAATAAATTATGATTACCAAAATTATTTTTAAAATATGCTTTATTCTAAAACATTTAGATTGAGATTCGATTTTATTAAATCAAAGTTTAATCTGTAAGTTACTGCTACGGTATACCAGTAGTTTTGCACGTTTCTTAAGTTTTTATATTACTTTGGGAACTTATGATAATAACTAGAAGGAAAAAGCCCTTTTCTTAAGTTTAGACAGGAACCTCATGCAACGTATGTTATTATCGCCTCGCTCAATTCGTTGACAGTTAACATCAAAGAAGTCGCCGCCGCTTGGAGTAGTTGCCACACTGCACAGTGTTAGTAAACAGAGCGGGAAGATGTAGATGCAGCAAAACACTTACGTGGCAATAATGAGAGAATTGGCAACACGAATTCAGTCAGCGGTTTCTTTTGAGAAAACCTTTAACAGTAACAACAAGCACTGTAATATGAGAACAAAGCGAGCCGCCCGTCAACGTTATGAGTGAGGCGATAATATATTCCCTCACCAAGGGACATCCCTCACTTGGATAATATCCAAGGGACATATAACATCAGTTTGTTATAAGTATATATTTTCTCTTTAGATGGATGATATCGATTTATGTTGACTTGACCGACTATTGCTCCCATCTTCTCAATTAAGATTGGTTTTCTTGAGAGGGCGACGCCGTTTAGTTGCAAGACAAATTATTAGAATTTCATTCTACAGCAGTGAATGGGCTATTGTTCACGGCTGAAGATGATCAAACATCAGACTCTCGCTCTCTCGTCTAATTGAGTACAATATTAATGACTCTTCCCGAGTTTTTAATTGCTTTAGTATGAGGGAGAATCTCATCTTAAAAATAATGAGTGAGTGAAGAATCTGCCCCTGGGTATCAAGAAGGTCAAAATATCTTATTCATAAACCTTGTCCCTGTGTGACTGACTGCCAATAGGGTGTGTAAAAATGTAACTATTTTTGTAGAAAACACTTTTTCTAATAACACATAATTTGTAATCAATAACGGAAGGAGGAGTGCTGTCCAACTTTAAGTTACCTAAGGGCCGATTCTATATCCCTAGACTGTATTGTATCACATAAGAATTTCTCTGCCTTTATTTACTCGAACATCTCAGAACATCACAGATAGCTTTTCAAGAAAAGCTTTTTTTTTTTTTTTTTTTTTTTTTTCCGCTATCTGTTGGTTTTATTCTTGTACTACATTCTCTGATCGCAACAAACATAAAGAAAGCATTGCCAACCATTGCCAATTTTCAGTTTAAAAAGAAGTCTGCACTTTTAGAAACTCATCCATAATTAGCAATGGAAATTTAACATGGTCCCTAATGTTTTTCTTTGTTACTTTTTATTTATTTACTATTATTATTTTTTTTTTATGGAATAATTTTTATATTAAATAAATATGAATATGAAATAAATAAATAAGAAATATAAATAGCCTAAATATGAAATAAATAATAATTATGAATTTTATGAAATAATTACTGGCTTTTTCATGTCACACCCCTGGCTAAGCTGTCTGTTCATAGATGACACTGCAGAGTAACGTCTTTCTTCCATTGCTCGGGCGATAAATTATTGACATATCTATGACGTTTCAATGACGTGGCAAATACAAAACTTCAGTAAGTTTTAGGGAAGAACGTGGAAAAAGCTTATGTAGAACTTGCACGGTGATCAAGCAAACAACCGTCTAGCGTCCGTACATGAAACTTTTATTAGTGAGACTGTGTATCTCACAGTAGGCCTAAGATGTATGATATGCATTGAATTACTTGGAATAGTTCTAATCACGGAAGTCTATACCATATCTATGATGAAACAGTAGGGAGAGGTTGCTGTACTAATACGTACACCCCAATATGTTGTTTACACAGTCTGTTAAGTTTACCTTCGCTCTCACAAAATATCATCCCCTACCAGACTCACCCCTAAGTTAAGATAATGCCGACTGACTAGCCATTACAGTTCAGCAACCCTGCAATCAAACTCCGGTCTACAACCCCTTGTTTACGTTAATGCATCTAGAAATAATACACGACATGTCTCCTGTAGGGATGAAGGTAATACGATCGCTTTGCCACCTATAGTCAGAGTTGAGTGCGGGTACACGAAGAAGGGGATTTTACCTGTCATATGTAATGGGGTGCGTCAAGCACTAGGAGGGGAAGGTACTCGCTGGTGACATGATAATGGTAGGGATGTTCTCTAGACGCACGTAACAATGTCGTGCAGTGATGTAGCACACGCGGGGGTTCGTTTTCCTTAACAGTTTTGTTGTAGGGTGGTCGCAAAATAGGACTTTTCTGAGCTTCATTTCGAAGTATCCACAAGGACATCTCATCATTTGAAATAATTCTTTATTGCAACCAAATGGTCATACTATGAGGAATAGAGCAAGGGTGGAATGATACATGGCAGAGGATCAGGGGCACCCCGAGAAAATAGGATTAATGAATTTCACTTTTATTCTTTGAGGGAATGGTAATAGTTAAAGACCAGTGGGTAGTTTTTTCGCCTTATACCCTCAAAAACGAAATAGATAAACCGAGGAAATTTCTAAGCATATAGCCCCTATTATTTATTAGTGATATAGAAAAAATACTCTGAATTGTAATCACAATTGGTTTATCTATTTCGTTTTTGAGGGGGCGAAAAAACTACCCACTGATCCTTATCTACCCCGAGAAAACCTTCCCCGACCCCATATTGTCCACCTCAAATTCCAAATGGATCCACAGAGATTCGATCCCGGGTCCCAGCCGTGGAAGGCGAGCGGTCTAACCACTTGGCGTCGGCCTAGTGGGGTTTTAGTAACCTCCTTTTGATCAATTGGGTTCATATTTGGGAAGTCGTGGGTTGAAGTATTGTTTCCAGCCAAACTGACTTTCGTTTTTCTAGAGTTTATTTATTCGCTGAAAAAATGGTTTATTTAATGCTATTTTGAATCGTAAATACTGTTGAACAGAACTCTATTCGTCTATGTAAAGTTTCATTTTACGGACCGAACCTATTACGCGTATGGTAAAAAAAGTTCCAGGCCAACCTGCTATAGAGATTATACAGGATTTCACCAGATGTCACTATCGTTCACTTACATTTCGTTCAAATTAATAACTATCCATTTAATTTATTTTAACCTCTACAAATACTACTATTGCTACTACTACTATTGCCATGTACCTATTAATCAACTAGATGGTTTTCGACAACACTCGATCGTAAGCCGATACAATATCTATCATAGACATAATGCAACGCACTGGACACCTTCATTAGGAGGCTGTGACGCACTGCTGGAAAGTCCAACATAATTACTGTAAAACAAGAAATTTTAAGACTTTCTTCTTAGCAATATTTCTCTTCTGTGTTTTTATAAACATGAACCAGACTTTTATACAGCACAGGTGATATGGATATTATCTTTTACAGTGTAGTCACATAAAACTCAAAGGAGTTCTAATTGGACACTCCATAATTTGGATATTCTTAAACCTAAATAATTTATAGTGTAAAACTCTAAGGAGTATATACACTGTATAGACTCTCCATTGAGTTTGGTAATCCTACAAGGCCCAATTACTTTCTTGTAATTTTATCTTTTAACTATTGACAATATAGGCCTATATAGGCCTACATAGGCCTACATAGTGACATTAAAATCTTAATGTTTAGTATGATTTTAATTGTTTGAAATGGCCACACAACTTTCTCTACATGTAGGCCTAATGCTTTATTTTAATGCTATCGGATGAGAAAAGCCATCACAATAAATTGGTGTGTTGTCTTTGATTAGAGGGTATAAGGAGAAAAACTATTTGGAATAAATTCACCCTCTTTGTTCAAAATGAAATTTATTAATTCCATCAACTTATATGATTATTTTAAAATGTGAGAAATTAACTTATGATAACTAGTTTATAAACTACAACCCTAAACATGCCTTTAAGGCGAAATAGGGCTTCCATCCGTCGAAATTAAATAACAATAACAATTATAATACCAAAATTTTCAAAATGAATTAACTGTGCTAACTAGGAGAACTCTAAGTTCTGAATGACTAACAAGCAATGCAAAAAATCTATTGATTTTGTGATTGCTTTAAAATATTATTTGATTATAGCTGAAGATTTTGTCATAGTGAAAAGGAAACTAAATCTGTCTCCAGTACTCAACAGAAGAGCAAAAAATTAGGTAACAGTGATACTTGTCTATCATCCATGGTATGGAGAGTTGCTATTGGATATATGTTTCTGTTGCGACACGAATTAGGTTTCAGCGGCTTACCTTGCTTCGAGTCCGCAAACCGTGTTGCAGAGAGTAGTCGCGTGTTAATACTTAATGTGTTGAGTGCTGGTGAATCACGGGGGCTTGCGAATCCACAGCTAATTTTTGGTCTAATTATTGATGAACTCCGTAAGTCCAATTTTGAAGAAGTCATTGAATATTCTCCTGAAACCACAGAACTTACAACGGTATGTAAATTGCAGAAGTCCTTACGAGTGGATGGGATGCACTTTAGAGTTTGGAATATATTTGATTCATTATTTTTGGCTGGTCGAATTTATTAAGTAGTTTGCAAAAGTAATTATGAAGTTAGTGTTACGTCACGTCGCTACGTGTAAGTCAGCAAATTTCTTAATGGATATAAACTTCATACTACCTAAATCATTCCACATTAATACTGTCCTTAACCAAACTATTCTCTCTGATTCAGTCAGGGTCGGACTGGCCATACGGGCATTCAGGGAAATGGCCGGTTTGCTGCGTTATCCAATCAATTTTCCTTGTAAACCACCAGCTATATTATTATTATTATTATTATTATTATTATTAATTGAAATTGAAATTATTTTCTTTAGAAGCTGAGAAATAGTCAGAAGGGTGAAAGTTGTACGTACACAACTATTATTATTATTATTATTATTATTATTATTATTATTATTATTATTATTATTATTATTATTATTATTATTGTTATTATTATTATTTTCTTTAGAAACTGGAAAATAGTCAGAAGGGTGAAAGTTGTACGTACAGATTGACATGAAATTTGGATGAACAAAATTTGGAACATTTTATGCTCATGTCTTTTGAAAAGTATTATAAAACCTTAACCAAGTTTTCCAACAAATTGCCTTAAAAATGGATGCATAACTTCAAAATTCACACGTATCGCGGAGATTTGACCAAGCAAGTTGTAAGCGTCATTGCCACAATACCAAGAATGTTCCAATAGAAGTGAACTGCCGTTCTTAATTATTTTATCTCTTTTTCAGCTATCACTTATGCTAGTCAAATTAGTGGTATAATAGGCGGAACCTATTAAGATCATTCAACCAAGAATGTTAACTAAGATATCAACAAAATTAGAGCAGTAAATATATAATTAATACATTTCTCTTCTATATAACCTATAGTAATGTCCAAAGAATGAGGAAAGTACCGAGATGAAAACTGTTCAATAAGTCTGGAATGTTTGTAAGAGTGAGATTTCGTAAGCGTTCAGATAGCACACTTCTTCAGTGATATTGTCCGATGGAAAACAAATATGGTACACTCTCATATGCTTCTTTCTTCGAGTATCCTGAAATGAATTGCTTCCATTAGGCCTACAGTAGCCATCACTAATACATACTTGTAATATACATATTGCACCTGAACTGAGCAATATAGCAATGCATTTAAATGGTTAGTTGGGCTTGACAGACTTTCAGATTACGGGCTCGCTGGTTCGAATCTCCTCTCGCCTAATTCGAGGAGAATCATTTCTGCAAGCCTGTCTTCTGGATGTTGAAAGCCGCGATAGCTAAGGCCTTGGATCCTTGGTGAAGGAGGCTGTGGGTTTGAGTCCCGTTTTTGTTATGGGTGTTTGTGTGTAATAAGGAAAAAAAGGAAAACAACAAAAACAAAAGAGCAAAACAAGATAAATAATTTTAAAAATGTTTGAAACAAACATGCTGTATTTTATCCGGTTCAAAGAAAACCAATTATGCTAGACTAGTCTAATCCGGTGATATTCCTTCACGAAATACGTCACTATAGTCTACAGACAGTCTTATCCTGTAGTATCTTTATCGCCAGGGTCATTCCTCGGTCTTTGGTTATGTCACTGAAACCCCTAAAACCCTGTACAGGACTATGTCAGTCGTGCTATTTTCTAGCGGAACTTCTTATTCTTCATCTTCGATCTGGGTTTATTATCTTATTAGAAACAACAGGTGCACTAAAACCTGTTCATGAAGAAAGAGCAATCTGATAATATCGTGGTTACTTCGTTAACTAAGTTTTTATTATATAATTAAAACTATTTCATTGCTGGGTAAGCGATTTGATCCATTTAATTGCTCCTTAAGCTATTAAAGCATTACGTAACCAACATTTATAAAAATTGCTCTCGGAAAACTTTTTCAATTATCAACATTCTTATCCCCGAGCCAATCGACGTCGTTTAAAATGTTTCTCTAGTAAGTCTTGATTATATAGGCCGATCATTCAACCATTACAGATTATAATTATCATCCCTTTAACAGAGCCTACCTTATGAGGTTACTTAATAAAATTTATCAAATAACTAATAAAATGCATTCGGAGTTAATACTATTAAAATTATTGTGGCTGCAGTCTGTGGATAACTCACGATGGTAAGTAACTTATTGTTTTGTTAAATTAAAAAGACATTTGCCTTAAAATACAATTATAACGCTGATTTATTAACAGCTGTAAGAGTAATAACTTATTTAGAGAATAAATCTTAATATAACCACGTAATTATCTCATTGTTGTAGTTTTTAACAACGCTTAATGGAAAAATCTGTTTTTTCGAAATATATTATGAACGTAAGTAAATTATGTTTTTAATTCGTGCGATCATGTTACCATCTCTTTACCGAAGGCACTGCAATTTCGATAAATTTTGAGTGTACAGGCCTGTGATTGGCTAATTGCAAGGTCTTTCTGATAGAACTATGGTATTGGTCCCCATGGAAATAATAACGAACGAGTTATTAAAGACGTCTTATGTTGCGTAAATTTGTCTAAATTTCTAATATATTCAAACTAAAAAAAATTGTCAGAATAAAGTGTGATATGGATAGTAAAGCAAACTGTAAATCTTTATTTAAAAAATTAAAAATGCCTACGGTAATTTTATTAAACGTAATTAAATGTTTTAATTTTGTTAAAAATAATATTACGATTTTTTTACTTAGAAATGAAACACATTAGTAACTTACATACCAGAAACATGGATAATCTGAAGTTAAATTTACGCAGAAAAACCTCTACCAAAAATAGCTTTAATGAGTTTTGTATTAATATGTAATGCCATGCCAAAGCATATTAAAAATTTAGAAACCGAACAATTTAAAGTATGAGTGAAACGTTTATTATAATACAATCTCTCTTTATATGAAAAAAATGCATATTTCCATTCATTTAAAGGTGAAGTGCTTTTTCCACTGTTAACGTTTTCAAGTTTTAGGTAAATCCATAAAGAGTTTAACAAATTGTTGATATCTGTACTGTCACTGTTTCTCCTCACCTTACAGAATTTTATTTTTTTTTCTCAATTGAATAAATTGTAAATAATTAAATTTATTTTATACATTTTTACCATTATATGTGCGCCTTGTATTTGAGTGAATTTTTATGTTTCCAATGTCATATGTATGATCAGTTGGACGAAATAAATTTGATTTGATTTGGGCTCAGCGTTCGATTTATGCCGCTAGCTTTCAATTTGTATCTCTTTTTATCGGAGAAAGGGAATGTCTAATAGCTATGGTCTCCTTTTGAGTTTCATAAGGTGAATTAATTATGGGTATCCGAATCAAAGATTTTGTGTCAGAGACATGTTCTGACATTTTCCTTAATGGTTCAAAAAATTCGGCACGAGACATTAACCAAATAGCTTAGACCGTATGAACACCCAACTCTTGAACTCTGAGACTAAAAGTAAGATACGACGGAGAATCAAATGAAAAGAGCAATTAATTTTTTTCCATTATTTTACTGAAGGAAGAATGTTTGTTTGTACATTATTTTATACACAGTCCCCTCCCAGTTCAATGCACTTGCGCCATTGGATAGGTAGAGCTTCGATACCACATGAGAAAAATTATTTTGGTTGACGCTGTAGCCACTCCTGCACCATCGATTGGACGTCTTCATCAGATTTGAACTTCTGCCCTCCAAGAAGATCCTTTAACGGACCAAAGATTTGAAAATCTGATGATGACAAAGAGAAGGGGGTTGCTGAGCAGGTGTTTTGCTTCAGCAAGATAACGCCCGTCCTCATGCTGCTCGTGCAACCATGAAAACCATCAACGCCTCAAATGCCTCCCACATCTGCCATACTTGCCAGGTTTCGCACCATCCGATTTACACATCTTTAGTTCATTAAAGGAGCTCCTTGGAGGGCAGAAGTTCAAGTCTGACGGCGGTGCATGAGTGCCTACAGTGTCAACCAGAATAATTTTTCTCATGCGGTATCGAAGCACTTCCATTTGATGGCATAAGTGCATTGAACTTGGAGGGGACTATGTGGAAAAATAATGTACAAGCAAACATTCTTCCTGCAGAAAAATAGTGAAAAATATTAATTGTGGTTTTCATTTGATCCTTCCACGTATGTTACTGTCTGAGCAACAGGGGCTCAGTACCCTTAATATTCGTTACTAATCACCGAATTCATAGGTTATTATTATATAAATTTTACCACATGTTGATTCAGTAGTAGCGGGAAGTCATCAGCACACTAAGCCCCCGTTTGAAACCGGCGAGACGCACACAGTTCGCAGAGCCCACATTTCCAGCAGAATTAATTTTAATATGTTTGGATTGGGCAGTGACATGTTTTATCGGTGAAGTCATATCATGCAGGGCTTGTGATAATTGGTACAACATGAACACCATTTATTCGGGTTCACAACGGAACCTCATGACATCTCTACGTAGGCTAGGAAGTGGAAATACGGCTGTCAAAGGACGTTGCCATGTGCTTTAGTTGGAAAATGTCAACTCTGCAACAAATGTCAGAACACAATACTCAGTTATTATTAGGTACATTTTAGTTTAAATGTTCAAAACACACTGGGAATTTAAAAATAGGTTGAAACATTCATCGCTTTTACAGAGGCCCTATAGTTAGTCACAGTTACACGTCGTGCTAGAGGTTTGAGGCTACCATTTTATAACTTAGATATTATTCAGTAATCTCTTTGTAACATGTCAGCATAATAAGAAAAATTAGGCGTCGATGCAGTCGGCATCAATCCTATCTTGGTACGTTGTATAATTTGTGTATAAAAGATTCCACTTAGTCCCTACATATTTTTTCCCCTAATACATTAGCTTAAAAATAGCCTGTAAATATCTAATTACAATTGTAATATAATAGAAACGTAAATTGGATGTGGTGACATTAAAAAATGTAAAAATCTTTAAAATATTGAAATTACAATTTTGCTGGACTAAAAATTTTGACTGTTCAGCCATTTTCAGGTTCTATAATTATAAATAAAAATATTAGTTATCTATTTCTAAACAGTAGGGCTATTTTTTATCTGTTTGTCCGTCTCTGAGTGTAAGAGAAAACTTTCACTTTGATAAATTAAATAAATTAATAATAATATGTTATTATATTTAACATTTTGGATATTACTGCTTTAAAAAGCTATTTTAAAAAATAATAGGGGCTAAAGGAAATGTTTACGGCTATGAATTCTGAACAGGGAATACGTTTCATATAATTTATACTACCATCCTGAGGGTAATAAAAATACATTTTTTTTAAAATTATACACGAATATACAAAGCAGTTTAATTAATAACATCGATGACGTCATGAACTGTATTATCCGTAATGTTTCCCAATGTGAGATCAAAGCTTGTACATTGAACCATAAAGAATGATTTATATTATTAAATTTTCAGAATTTTTCATCATTCAGCCAGTAGTGTCATCGATGCAAATTAACGCAAGCCAACTATGCAAAAGCTGGGATTATATCTGCCTGGAGCCTACCAAAGCCCCTATCCGCTGCCAGTTTTTATTCGAATAATGAGATACCAGGGTAGGTCAAGCGTAGGAGATACCGATCAATTTTTAAAACCCAACCACTGCGTAACCATGATATATGAGATATTACACCTGATTTGTAGGAATTTAACGTCATTTATGTTTGCTGGAATTATACCTGGGCCGAAAATTTGTACAAGCGAATGTTGTGCATCTAAGTTGGGCTTTTATATTGCATATTTTCATTCAGAATAAAATATATCCCCTATTTAGAAAATTTGTATTGTAAAATATTTAGTAATAAGTTCTAATAAAGTGGTTTAAAAAAAACAATAGGGCCTAAAGGAGCTGCCATACGACTACACAGTTCAAGCGTCATTTAATAAATTTAGTACACAATAACATTTAGGAATTGATAATAATTTGTAAATTTTTTTTGAAAATTTTCATTATTTGTAATAACTAAGAATGTATTTGTTTAGTTATTCATCTTTTTCTCATTTCTTTGCTTTAGTCATTTGTACTATATATTTTCAAGTATTTTAGGTTTGAATTTTTGTTTTTGTATTTAATGTACGTTTCTTGTATTCAGGTATATCATTTCTTGTATTTCATTAATTTTCATTTTTATTATGTATTTCATGTTTTCGCCCTGGCTGAGTCGTAGAGAAGGCCTTATGGCCTTAACTCCGCCAGGTTAAATCAATAAATTAATAAAATGAAAATAAATAACTAAATAAATAAAATAAAAATAACTAAATAAATAAATAAATAAATAAAATAAAGATAAATAACTAAATAAAGGAAATGTTTATGGCTATGACTTCGGAACAGGGAATACATTTCATATATTTTAATTACCATCCTGACGTTAATGAAAAATATTTTTTTAAAAATTATATGCCATCCTATAAAATTAAATTGTGAGTTAAGTATTACATTAAAAAAATCGGGTTTAAAACGGAATAATTGTTATTACAAAGTCCTAATATTACAAAAAATTATACATAAATTCAATACATTATATAAAGAATGAAATTATATAATCTATATAAACAAAATATTTCTATAATTTCATCTTTTTTTTTAGTAATCACAATTACCCAAATGTTTTGGATAGAAAGAACAATATGTCTGTAATTTTTTAGATTTCTTATCTGTTTGTCTGTCAGTATCTCAATCATTCCGAAATTGCTGCATCTACGTAAGTTAAATAAAGTCCGCATTCAATATTCGTGTACACATGGGAAGATTTTAGGCTTTAAATTATCCGTATGGCAGTAAGTATTGGGAAAGTTTATAAAGGGATGGTAAGTAAAGATTGTAAATATAGCTAGCCTATAAAATATTTTACCAAAAACTAAAAAAAAAGATTTGTTATAATTGTATTTTGAACACCTTTTATTCTTTTGCAAATATTTGCTGGAATGAATGTGTAACGAGAACTTGCTTCCTTTTGCATTGAACATAATTTTTCATAGGAAGGCAAACTGGACAGGTCAAATTTTGATAAGAAATTATCTGTTGCATGACGTCATCGAAGAAAAATTGCAGGGAACTTGAGGTTTTGGAAGAAGAAAAATCTAGCTGCTAGATGATTTAAAAGAGACAAGAAAAATAGTGATTTCTAACATAGTAAGCCAAGGATAGGTGAAGAAGAAGTGGATAATTTACAGACCAGGTCCAAACACCTGCCATGAGCAACATTTAATAATATTAAATAATAAAATTGTGGGCCGAGGATTGATAATGGTATCTCCTAGGATTCTGAGGTTACGCAGTTGTATGATAACATCTGAACAACGGGATGAAAGAATAAATATAACGATTGCTTCAAGAAGGTGTGAACCATGGGGCCCGTTAAGACTTTTCAGGCATAAAAAAAACATACACACAAGAACCTCTTAGGACAATAAATTAAAGGATTCACGAAAGAAAATTGCCATTACAGTCCGTCCATATTGGAAAACTAAGCACCTGCATCCTACCGTCTACTAATGAAGTCGAAAGATGAAGCAACTTTTGGATGGTAGGCTCTGTTCCTGCATAGGAGCTAGCACCAAAGAATTTTAAAGCAAGATATGTTGTTTATTCTCTCGTCCACCCGACATACTATTAATACGTCTTTGACAATATCTAATTCTAAGTGTAAAAGATGAAGCATAGGGCTATTTAATAATTCCATGAAAAAGAAACTTGTATAAACATCAAATAGGCTAGAGGGAGAAGAGAGACCCATTTCTCGCTACCTCACCAATACAAACACAATGTTTAAAATGTATTTTACTCTTCTTTTTCAGAATGAAATTCCACGTGGACATTCTAAAGCAGAGAAAATAAATCGAGGTGAGTAAAAAAGTAAACGAGAACTGTTTTATCTGCCTAATTTACTGGGTTTTCATTCAAACAAGATACACTAACGTATTTCCTGTTCAAATTCACACACGTAACGTCATGGAAAATCCCTGCAGTCCATTTTGTTAGACTTACACTACAACTCTCTTGAAGCAAATAATTTCTGTATTTCATCATAATACTAAAAAGTGATATTAGAACCATGATTAGGGGTTAACGCAATCGATTAACATACTTAATTACTTGAAGATTTTTCACGTAAATAAAAACATACCATTGCATAATAAATTGGCTACTGCCCTTTTAATGATTATACTACTCTACAGTAATATTCCCCACTTCTAGGGGTTGGGGCACTTATGGATTTAAACAGCGTGGATCCTTAAGAGGGGTAAAGAGTGAAACTTCTATTCCCTACACATTTGAAGTTTTGTAGACAAACTTACTTACGTACTCAATGGCAATAGACAATTCCTCAGCAAGCTAAAGGAATATTATATCTATTTTATGGAACCCGAAGGTTCATTGCCGCGCTTACCTGAGCCCGTCATTCAACTCTATTTTCCAATCATCCCTCGCAAATCCTACTTCCCTTAAATCTGTTGTAATATTGTCCTCTGACTTACGTCTTCCAAATAGCCTTTTCCCTTCGGGTCTTCCAGTCAATACTATCGATGTTATAGGCATTGTTGTAAAGACTATCATTCCTTTCAGTTTATTAGTTATTAAGTTATTGAAAAATTAATGTTTAAAATTTGCGTATTTCAAAATGAAACTTATCACGAAGTTTTTTTATCAGTAAAATGTCAGAATTATTTTAAGGAGACCAATTACATATTTAGACAAATATTAAGCATTAGTTTCCTTATAGATTTACTACAATAGGTGAAGAAAATTAATATTCAAAGCCTGTTTCAACTTCAAGAAAAAATTCTTGGTCACCATTCATTTTTATTTTATATTTTAAAAACTATTTACCTAATGAAAAAGTCCATGCGCTATTTGTTTATTCATACCCTACAGCACTTACGCCAAAATATTCGTACTCCTTACCGTGAATTTGTATAATCTGTTTTGTTCTGAATATAAAAAACACAGTAAAAAGAAAAGTTTGGGAAAATGACTTTAAAGTTTTCATGGCATTAAAATGAAAAATGTGTACAGGCAGCTTCTTAGAAGTACCCAGCCTTACAACTGATTCATAAAAAACAACTTACTACATTTATTTTTTTAGGGATACTCACCAGAAGACGGTTCAATTGCTTCAATATTACTTATTTTCATCGCTAAAATTTAAACAATTAACGTGAGTAATTATCATTAATAAAAAATATGAAATTATAGAAAGATTTTTCTTATATATATTATGTAATTTCATTCTATATATCATATTTTGAGTTTATGTATAATTTTTTTAATACTGTATTATAACTTTGTAATAGCAATTTATACCATTTTAAACCTGATTTTTAAACAATGTTATTCTTAACTCACGATTTAATTTTATACGATCGCATCACTGTTGTCTTTAGTAGAATTTATTACCCTTTTTAACATAGCGCAATTTGGGAGACTTACTAGTGCCTGGGGGCACTGAAACTTAGCCAATGTTGTATACATTAAGGTGCACAGTATTTTTTTTTATAAATAACAGAACATTCGAATTTTGACCAAAAAAAGGTCAAACACCTCAACCTATTTAATTAACACTAACCAGGTTCTGATCACCATTGGATCCTGTCTACGATATAAAAAAAAGAGTGCGTGGAACGCCACGCGACAGAAGTAAAACTTTATTTAATTTTTTATTTTTAAATTTTGGAATTTATTATTTATTAAATTTTGTATTTTTGGAAGTTTTAATTTTTAATGTTTTTTTTTTTTAATTTTGGAAATTTGTATTTTTTAATTTTGGATTTTTAATTTTGGATTTGCGCGGAAATGAACCTCCGGGTTCCATAAAATAGATAATATACCTTTAGATTGCTTAGGAATTGTCTATTGCCATTGAGGAAGTAAGGTCTGAGAAATTTCCTTTGATTACTCCAATTCATTGAGTTGATTGTTTTCTGTGCAGTCCGCACCGGTGACGGTTTTAGTGTGACTGATTGTGACTGATTTCGTGACGGTTTTATTGTGACTGATTTTCCCGATTTATCCTCTACCGCCACTAAAGAAGTTTTACTTCAAAAAAAATTTCATGGACTTCATGATTGGGAATCACAATCTCCCATAACCGTATCATGGAGCTGACACATAGGATTAATAGAGAGAACTCGCCTAGTAAAGTTTAAATTTATGCTGTACAAGTCTAAAAGCAGATTGCCTAAAACGACGCTTTCTGGATTCATAACTGCGTATAGACTTCTGCTATATAATGTAGCTATTCTATTCCAGTTCACGAGGAAGTTTAAATATTCAAGAAGGCACTGGAATCCTTGACCTATGTCTAGTGCAAGAGAGAATTGCATGAGGTGAAGAGAAAGTCGAAATCATCAATATTGAATCTGTTTCTCCGCAAAACTGTACACTCACGCAAGGTTAAATTACGAACGTGTTCGACATATACATGATACGTAGAGTTCTGCCTCAGGAATTCTGTGAATAATTCAACTCTTCTTCTGCACGAACGAGGTACTGATAGATACGTCCCTTCTTTTAAAATCTGGGTCTGTCATGGAGTAGGAAGCCAAATACGCTGATATGCAAAGACTAAATTTACAAGTATCTGAACTGCGTATGTATAGACTAGCTTAAAAGACCCGGCGTCGCCCGGGTTTTGTATTTTGTAATTGGAAATTAGCTTATGAAGGATTTTCAATTTTAAATTCTAGGTCCTTATATAGGCATTTATAATTTGAAATAGGAAGAACGACTTATTACACTCAAACTATTCCCTAAGAAAACGCTTGATATAGTTTTTTATGGCTCATAGAGGATCTAGAATTTTGCATCCCATCGCTTGTACAGTGCACAGCAAGCCTGGTAGAGGTTTAAATAAGAAGAAACAGAAATTCCTGTAACATAAAATTGTAATATCGAGGCGGGAAATTTCCCACTCTTATGTTACCATAAAGCATTATCACTTTCATACTTTTCTCTCCAAAAACCTGCGATATAATATAATAATATACACATTACCATACCTCGTTTTGTTTTCTCTATGTCCAGGGTAGAGAAAGTTATGTGATTCCATTATTTTAGTGGATTTCATTCTGTAATATTTATTTATAACATGAATTATTTTGATAACTTCTCTTATTTGTCAAAAGTGCATTTCATTTGTTTTTTCCAAGCCCACCTGATACCATTTGGCAACAATATATTCTGTGATTTGGAATTGATAATTCTATGTAAAAAGGGATTAAGTATTTTCAAAAACATTTAATTTTTGGCATTTAGAATCAGAATTTTTCAAAATCCTTTCTTAGTGAGCACCTACATTATGAAACGAAGGTACTGTCAAAATTCCAAGTCTCTACCTGTTATAGTTTAGGCTGTACGTTGATTCCTGTCATTCAGTCAATCAGTCAGTCAGTCATTCATTCATTCAGTCAGTCAGTCAGGACAAAGCCTTTTATATTTATTTATTTATTTATTTATTTATTTATTTAATAATAACGAACATTACAGGTATAAAACCCAATTACAATGTCCATGCCAAAAATACAATGCATACATACAAAATAATTAAAACATAAGATACAAAAGATAAGAATACACAAAAGATAAAAGTAAAAAGTACACAAAAAAAAACTTTACAAGCAGAAAAAGAAATTCCTAGCTACTTCTGGGTTCCAGCAGTTGCCAGGTTATAATCACAGTACATAATGCCTTTGAGAATTAAGATAAGAAAGAAAGAAAGAAAGAAAGAGTGAGGAGAATGTTTGGCATGATACATTAAACCAATACATTAACTACAATTGATTGTAACTACGTTTAGTGTTTTTAATTCAGTATTAAATCAACTTCAACTAAAGCTTTTTTGAATTCATTTTCGGACATGTTAAGTATATCAAAATTTAAAAAGTGAATTTTATTATACAAAGTGGTTACTTTATTTAAAGGTGAATTTTTATGAATATCAGTATTTACCCTGGGGGTAAAAAATAGCTTTCTGTGTCTACTTAGTTTACATGGCACGTAAAAATAAATCTTCTTAACAATATTATTATCATCAATTTTTGAATGCAATAATTTGTGAAGAAATATTAAACCTTGACTATTTCTTCTAAATTTTAAACTTTTAATATCATATAGTTCTAAAAGCGTTTGGTAATTCAAATATGTTGGATAATGGCCAGTACTTCTGAATATCAAAAATTTGTAAAACTTCGATTGTATTTTTTCTATTGAATCAGAAAGTTTAATAGTCATTGGATTCCATATGACTGTACCATATTCGAGGTTTTGTCTGACCAATGAATTATAAAGTCTGATTAATGTATTTTCGCTAAATGTGCATGAATTCCTTATAATAAAACCTAGATTTCTTAACGCTTTTAAAACTATTGTTTCAATGTGGCTGTTAAACCTGAGATCCTTGGTAAATGTTATCCCTAAATCTCTAGTTTCCATTACTTCATCAAGTTTAACATTATTTATATTATAGGCGTATGATATAGTCTTTTTACATCTATTGAATGTCATTTTAACACATTTCTTAATGTTAAATGGAAGTTTATATTTATTACTCCATGTATATAATTTATTTAAGTCGTTTTGGAGTTGAAAACAATCTGAAACTGAAGCAATAGATTTATATATTTTAATGTCATCAGCAAATAATAAAATATTGGAGTTGTTCACCACGTTCGGTAAATCATTTATGAAACATAGAAACAATAAAGGGCCTAAGTTTGATCCTTGAGGAATTCCAGAATTAACCACAAACTGATCAGATAAGTGATTTTGATAACTCACTACCTGTGTTCTATTTCTTAAGTATGAGCACATAATTTTCATAAAGTGAGTGGAAAAAGAAAGTTGAGCTAATTTGTTAAGTAAGAAGTCATGATCAACTTTATCAAATGCCTTTTGAAAATCTGTATATATTACGTCAACTTGTTTATGTTGGTCTAATTCCAATGATACGTATTCAGTGAAGTTCCATAAGTTTGTAACAGTTGATCTTTTTGGCATGAAGCCATGTTGAAGTGGAGAAATCGCTAACTTAATATGATTGAAAATGTGTGTGTAAAAAATACTTTCCAGAATTTTAGCTGGTGTAGATAGAATAGCAATGGGTCTATAATTTTGTACCACTTTCGAACTCCCCGATTTATGTATGGGGACTATTTTTGTCATTTTCCAAACATCCGGAAAAACGCCTTGTTTAATTATTTGGTTAAAAATTATAGTTAATGGATACACTATGTGTTCACCACATCCTTTGAAAATATATGTTGGTATTTTATCCGGTCCAGCAGAACGTTTAGATTTTAATTTTTTAATTGCTAATTCAACTTCTTTTGACTCTATTACAGATATGTTGAAGGAGTCTAGTATGTTTATACTGTTATCGGTTTCATAATCGTATTTTGATTGATCCCTCGTATAAGCAGATTTAAAATAATCAGCGTAGCCATTAGCAATTTCATGTGGAGTTTTTAATATTTGCCCATTATATTCCATATATCTCTATATATATAGAGATTAGAAAATAATAAAATCAGGTAAACTGATGTAACAAAGTGCCAGAATACTTTTGCTTGATCAGATAAAATTGCAATTATGATATGCAGGAAATGAATTTTTTTTAAAATCGATTTCCGCGTTAAGCACCAGATTGATTCATTAAGCAATACTTACGGAAGAACAAAGGTCTAGTTTTTATTTAAAAAATCATACAGAAGAACTATACAGATATCTTGCCAATAGCAAACTTAAAAAAAGAAGGAAATTAGCTGGATACGGGGTTTGAAACAAGGACCTCCAGAATGCGAGCTCAAGAGGTTACTATTTCGGTCACCTCGCTCAGTTTAACTGTCTAGTTCGATAAGCATATGTAAAGGAATAGTGTTATTTGTCATAGCTAACTGTATTGCAACTCCGAAAGCCGAAGAAACATTAGGCGACATCGGTCTTATAAAGGAGACAGAATTACTAGCAATGAGCTCCTTTTACTTTTTACTCTAGGATATTTGCATGAGAATAACTTCTTCACATTTTATTCAGAGTGCTGAGTCGACTGTGGATGATTCAGAATACCTCAGGACTAGAAAAATCCCCCTTCGCTGCCAGAATTATTGTGAACGTAGGGTTATTTCATACATTTATTTCATTTCATTTCAGCTGTTTTATTTGGGTCGAATTCAGGGGAATTGTAGGTAGAATATAACAAGTTGGCAGATTCCATACATACATTCATGTTATTCTCTCATAAACAGGAAAGGAAAAGTATGCTTTGCATAGTGATTTGCTATGGGATTCGGGAACGGATTTGAAACGTTCGTGGAACCAAAACAAATTTATATGTAGATGGCACTGGTGTGAGTTTTACATGTTATAATGTTAATAACATACATGCCGGCATCAGGGATCCATGTTAATTATTTACTCATATTTTACAGCATTATTTCCATATAACATTCCATGCAGTGGATTTTGTTGACTTCTGTTAATAGTTGAGAGATTATCGATTCGGAAATTTATTCAGATAATAAACTTACTTTAAGTTAACCCCTGTTTAAGACAATACTGATGTAGGTAATCCTTTGCTCGTATACGGATTTGATTGTCTAAATCGAGGATGAACAAGTGGATACCAGTATGCAGAATGTGGCCCAGCCACGCAAATAGTGGCAAACTAAATTAAGGGGTAAGAACCTATGAGATCAGTAAAAAAATGGGATAATATTTAATTATCTTTTATTATTATTATAAAATTATGGAAACAGTATACTTTTAATTAAAAAATACACTGTGTAATTTGACGCAGAACAGCTGAATGGCAGACAATTTAAAATAGCCATACGTATGGAAAATAAAATAAGATTAAAATTCTTTCTTCACACCAGCCAGTACAGATTTTCCGACCTCTGCTATGCCCTGAAGATGATGCAAACGCACCGAAAGGCAAATTACAAATAAATCAGAGTTGAGCAACTGGTATCACATTTATTTTATTTCATTGATCGAGTTCAACAGTATTGAAAATGTATTTTAATAACTTTGTAAGTTATAACTTTCAGATCAAAGTTATATTCCACACCCACAGCTAAGGCAGACTAAGATAGGACTTCATGGAAGTAGTATTAAACAACATGGCCTTATGAATAGGGCCCGGACTTGAAGATTTTAACCTATTTTTCCCCAGCTTCCTAATTAGAACATTTTAACGTACTTTTCCGTTTCATGCCCCTTGCTTCCGAATATATGAATCTTATAGAAACAAGTAAGGGCTAAATCGGACTGAAAGGCCTAAAAGGGGCTAAAGAGGTCTTTTGCAGAAGAACACGATTTTTAAATAGATTTTCCAATTAATGCAGAGGAAAATAAATATGTGAATTTGTGCATTTTAAGAAAATACATAATAAAAATAGTTTTATACAACGCACCGAAATTAACAATGTATATGTTGCTTTATGGATTGTTTTTGTAACTCGAAAATGTGCCACCTCGCAGTCGAAGGAAATTCAAACTGAGCCGTCTGCAATACTTTGAAATCCAAAGGGTGAATATTTCAATTATATATGCTATTTTTGTTTATTTTGTAAAGAAACTAGAATAACTGTGTCAAAATTATAATACAATTTTCCGTGTTAATATTAGTATTCGTTATTACGTTTTATTAAGACGGCTAAAATAGTTCGTTTAAAAAGCCTAAAAAGGGCTGTTTTGTGAAAATAAAAGGCTAAAATACCTTTTATAAAAGCCTAAAAATCCGGGCCCTACTTATGACATTCACATGATTAAGAATAAAACACAGCAGTGTTTCCAAATATTTAACTCTCGTTTTCGTGTACAATTTTGGTTATTCCCCGTTCTAGATGAATGGAATGACTTTATACATATTCGTGATCGCATGATAATTACATTCCCTATTTTCCTGTATTTTTTTCTTTATCCTAACAAATGCTGAATTCGTTGCCTCACGTAACTACTGCAGTCACCAGTGTTTCCTTTTTTATGTTATGCGTGACGCAAGATGTATGAGAATATTGCTTATCAGAACTCCAGAACGTGTGTCGGATGCTTTAAGGCACTGTTTGCTAGTTTCTCATGTTCTCTGTTACTATTTTCCACCACTTTTAACCCGTTCAGATATAAGACAAAGTTCAATTCTGCTCTGCTCGTATTGTATTCTATTTGTATTTTTGTATTTGTATAATTTGTATAATAATAAGAATAATAATAACAATAAACATAAACATAAACATAATAATAATAAATAATAAAAAATTCAAACCTTCACATGCAATAATGCAATATTCTCTATACATCTTTTATAGGTATACATTGTATTAAAATGCAAGTTAGATTTCAGATAAGACATAATATAAAAATCATATTTTCATATTTTAAAAAAGACCTATAATAACATGAAATCTTCACAACAGAAGTGCGTGCTATAACAAAAATAGGCGCCAGCGTTCTTGAATTTAATTATTTCATACGTTTCAAATTGTTTTCTTTTACCTATTTATGATTTTAAGGGCACTCCGTGGCACAATTGCTTGAAGCACTGTGCTACAAACCGAAAGGTCGCTGGTTCGATCCCAACGATGGCGTTGGATTTTTCCACTGGCCCTTTTCTTCTAGTGGCACTGCGATTGAACAGAAAAAGGACTAGAAACAACCTGGGGTGAAGGAGGCCGGTGCATAAGACTGACACCCTTACCATCGTCACGTGCCGAATGTCTTACCTGTAATGTTTCTTTTTTAATTTGGACTATTATTTTTTTTGTAGGAAGAGTTAATTTTATGTTAAGTTCTGAATAGGAATAATTTGTATAATAACTTTTTTTCTATATTTAAGAGCTGGCATATGTAAGTTGGTCATCTGAGGCCTTTGAAACAAGGATCATGTTTAAGGTTTTATAATGTCTGTAGAAGGCCTATGTCATAGGAAAGAATATGTAATGTAAAGTAATAAACAATAAATAAAAATACAAATTATAAATATTCGAATTTAATAGGCCTATGAATACACGTTTAAAAATAATTAATTATAACAATTAAAAATTCTAACGCCAAAGCATAGCTTGTGTCCAGAGGGAGATTAAATATAATGAATAAAATACATAGGCCTACCCCTAATAAACCAAGCGTTAATATCCGAATTCGCGGAAGCAGATTAATTAAAATATAATTCGATTTTCAAATAGTTTAATTAACGAAAAAAGTATATCTCTTTCATAAATGAAATATGTAGTGTTAATTCATCTTAAATGAGATAGGTGTGTAACGTAGCTATTACATCCTGGACATGGTATTGGCAGGGTTCTATTCAGTTTTCAAATAAATCATGATTCCAGTTGAAGCAGGTTGATAGCAATAACGTTGCATATGTAGAGAGAGCAAAGCTGTGGTTTACCGACTTGAATCGCCCGCTCCATAAAGGATTCATCTCCCCTTTCAGTTCTGAAAGGGTTTCATTGTTGCCGTTCTCTAATACAAATACAGGAATTAAATGTTGGCAGTAACTCTATAGAACTATCCAATAAGTACAGATTTCCATGATAATAACTGTATTTAGCCGAGCATAAAATATTGCAAAGCTCTTGGACCACGGTCCAGGATTCGTATTGTTATGTCCTTGTTATATATAAACCAGCTTGGTGATATTCTTTTTTTCTACGTTACTGTTTTTGTCATTCATATCCCGTCCATGCTATCATGGTGGTAACTCGAATTTACTGCATCCAGTACCAGTAACCTAACCAAACCTAAGTTATGTCTTTGTCTTCTTCGCAGCTCACATGCATCATTATATCAACCCCTCTACGATTTGATTTCTTTTTAGTTTCAGAATTGGAATATAGACCTAATCATATCATTTTTCTTAATTGACTAGACATGTACATATTTAATTTCTTCATTTAACTTGGCATGTATTTATTTAATTTCAGAAGTTGTTAGGAATATTAGGTTATTAGTAGGGGGCGGATTTCTATGACATTTCATATTTTTCCCTTTTGCATTATTTCAGGTTTTCGACTAATTTAAACCGATTCATAGTATACCGTGATATCGTTGTAATTATTATTTGTATAATCCGTTACATTTTTATTCATGGAATGGTCTTAATGAATCCAACTCGAGTTGACGAGTTACATCAGATAAATTCGCTCCTGGCTGCGCAGTCGCGAATCTCTCGATAAACTTGTCAACTCTCGTGGGATTACCTATGACAAAGTAACACACATAAGTGTGTTTAAGTTAATATTACGGTATTCTATGAATACCTTCGAAAGTCTTCTGTTGTGATTTGACTTGTTTCAAATACCTTTTATGTATTACACCTTTCCTGCATAATATTAAAAAATTAAAAATTAACATAGGTCCTTTCATTTTTGGGGTACGCCGTGGCTTAGTGCTTGGGGCACTGCGCTACAATCCGGAAGGTCGCAGGTTCGATCCCGGATGAGGTTCCTCTTATCTGATAAGTTCTAATTTATTCTATATAACTTAATAATTATTCTATGTTAGCATATTCCATCTATCATGGGCTATAATGTTCCTCCTTTTGAGCTTTAAGGCCTCAGTTCTTAATAATACAAAAAATCCGAATTTAAAAAATCAAAAATTTAAAAAACCTAAAAATCCAAAATTAAAAAAATTGAAAATATAAAATTAAAAATCCAAAAAATAAAAAAATTCAAAGATCCGAAATTTAAAAAATCCAAAATTCCAAAATTAAAAAATTCAAATATCAAAATTTAAGAAGTCCAAAAATCCAAAATTGAAAAAACGAAAAATTAACAAAAAAAATCCAAGTTTCAATTCTGTCGCGTGGCGTTCCAGGCACCCGATTTTTTCTTTATTATTATTATTATTATTATTATTATTGCATTTCCAAAGTACAGAACCCTATTTTACCAGCTTTATTACAGTCACAGAGGATTTCCTAACAAGTAAGCTACTGGTATATCACGAAATAAAACTATATCAGAAAGTGTCATGACTTGTACTAAGTCCAGGGAATTTTACTCATGGCCGCATGCATAGTTCTTGGGATTCCTAGCATTTTTGGGATCCATTAGCCATTAATCTGGACTTTGTTTTGCCGCCTCACGCGAACACACACACTTACTCAGAGGAGTGACGTGCTCTAATAACTCATTTCGATCGGCAACTTAATCGCTACCGGCGCGGCTGTGGGTGGAAATACGCCTCCGAACCACGCCATGTTCCCGTCTACACATTGTTACACGTAAGCTGTCTTTACAGCCTGCTTCACCAGAATTGTGTACTGGCTTGTTAATTGAATTCCTTGGAATGAAATGACGCAATGCTCAGTATACGATTAAGAGATGGCGGAAGTGTTGATGGCGAAATTTTTGAGGTAAAACTTCTTTAGTGGCGGTAGAGGGTAAATCGGGAAAATCAGTCACACTAAAACCGTCACGAAATCAGTCACAATCAGTCACACTAAAACCGTCACGAAATCAGTCACACTCAAAACCGACTTATTTCGGTGCGGTCTGCACAGAAAACAATCAACTCAATGATTAGGAGTAATCAAAGTAAATTTTTCAGACCTTACTTCCTCAATGGCAATAGACAATTCCTAAGCAATCTAAAGGTAGGCTTTATTATCTATTTTATGGAACCCGGAGGTTCATTACCGCGCAAATCCAAAACTAAAAATCCAAAATTAAAAAATACAAATTTCCAAAATTAAAAAAAAAAACAAAATTAAAATTAAAACATCCCAAAATCCAAAATTTAATAAATAATAAATTTCAAAATTAAAAATCAAAAATAAAATTAAAAATTAAAAATTCGAAAATACCAAAATTGAAAAAATCTAAAAATCCAAAATTAAAAGGACTAAAATAACTTACAAAATTAAAAATCCAAAAAATAAAAATTCAAAGAATCAAAATTTGAAAAATCCGAAATTAAAAAATTTAAAGATCCAAAATTAAAAAATCCAAAAATCCAAAATTAAAAAAATTAAATATCCAAAATTAAAAAATACAAATTTTCAAAATTGAAAAAAAAAATTAAAAATTATAACATCCAAAAATCCAAAATTTAATAAACAATAAAATAAAAAATTTTAAAATCCAAAAATAATAAATTTAAATATAAAAAAATAAACAATTCAAAGATCGAAAATTTAAAAAATCCAGAAATAAAAATTCAAAGATTCAAAATTAAAAAGTCCTAAGTCCAAAATTTAAAAAGTCCAAAAACCCAATATTAAAAAGTCCAATAATGCAAAATTGAAAAAATCCAGTATAGCCTACATCCTACATAAATATTGCAATATAGGTGGCAGACTCTGGTGCCAAGTCAGTGTAATAACAATTGTAATATAGGCCTAATACAAAATTTTGGCGTTTCTTTGATTCTCGTTTCCGACTGACACATGACAACACTTCAACACTAAGTGTGTCCTTCTTGCATTAAGCAGACAACACCATTGAGGACGATGCTAGCTAGACGACAAAAAATAAGTTAATATACTCAATGTAATTTCATGAAAATGACTAAAAAAGAAGCAAATTACACTATTTTTTTATTCTTAAATAGATTATTTGGTAAGGTTTGAATGTATGCACCTCTGGTTAGTGGAAGAGAAGGCCTTAACTACACCATAGGGAAATATAAATAATTAAATAAATAAATATATGTAACATTCAAAATATATGTAACATTATCTCATTTGTGTTTATTGTTATTGTTATTTTATCTCATTTGTGTTTATTGTTATTGCTAATACATTGTACAATGTCTGTGGCAAATAAATCTAATCTATAGAAAATATACGTGCTACTGCAACTTTCAAATGTGAATTATAGTTTGAGTAACAAATTGTGTTTCTGACCTCTTATGATCATGAAACGTCAAAGTAATGCGTTACAAAAATATTAGAATATCTGATAAATTGTTCGAACAAGTGGAGAAATTCAAATATCTGGGAGCAATAATCACAGATACAAATAATATTAAGGTAGAAGTTAAATGTCGACTAAAATCAGGATATGCCTGTTTTATGCAGTTAAGGAACTCTTATCTTATCGTCTTCTATGCAGAAATCTAAAAATAAGGATTTATAAGACAATTATCTTGCCGGTTGTATCATATGGATTTGGGATTCGGGAAGAACATAATCTGAGAGTGTTCGAAAACAGGGTGGTCAGGAAAATATTTGGGCCTAAGAGAGATGAAAATGGGGACTGGAGAAAACTGCATAACGACGAGCTTCATAACTTCTACTCTTCACCAGATATAGTAAGGGTAATTACATCACGGAGGATGAAATGGGCTGGACATGTTGCGCGCATGGGGGAAAGATATCTCAAAAATATTGACGGGGAGACCCGAAGGGAAAATACCACCTGGAAGAACTAGACGTAGGTGGGAGGACAATATTAGGATAGATTTAAGGGAAGTAGGATTTGTGAGGGATGATTGGATTGAGTTAGCACAGAATAGGGTTAAATGGCGGGCTTAGGTAAGCGCGGCAATGAACCTTCAAGTTCCATAAAATATATAATATTCTTATAGCTTGCTTGGGAATTGTCTATTGCCATTGAATAAGTGTGTTTATGACCTCATATCAGGTGCTGTAAGTTTGTACATCCCTGTAGACACGGGTGTGCTTTGTGATTCTACGCTGAGACGAACAGCAGATGTATACGTTACTGATTTAGCTCCCAGCTCATTGGTAGGCCTATAGCTTAACGGTTCCGGTCTCAGTAGCGTCTACATTGCTCGTTTCCAAAGCTGAATTATGTGATTCAGTGCTGAGACAAATATCAGAGCACTTGAAGAGTTCAAGGAAAAACTTGCTAAGTCACATTTTACTGTTTATACGGGAGGGGAAATTAAATGTTTCGAGACTACTATATTCACATAAAATGGGCCCAACTGCTTCAAAAATTTGCAAAGCCAATTTGCAAAACCACACAGTATAGACAAGAAGTATCAGGAAAACAAATTCAGTTCTAACCACTGGATTTGAAGGGTTTTGTCCCTAAAGAGGCTAAAATCATCCCTTATGTGTGCAAAAACATACATTGAGCTAGGTTGTCCCTCCAACATGTACATAATGTGCAATTAAAACACCACACAAGGAGCAACTGTTTTAGGTCTGCCTTAGCTATGTGTTGAACTTGCTTGCCTTGTTCTCGCTTCCCACCAACTACGAGTTTGAAATTTTCGACAAGTGCGTAGAAAATTCGTAAGATAATATCCTGGTTTTCTGATAACGGACATAAGCATTATACGTAAACCTGTAATTAAGTTTAAGAAAAAAGCTTCCATTTCCGGTATCGAATAAAGAAACATCCAGTTGCGTTACTGAGAATTTGATGAAATAGGAAAATGCAGATGACGCTAGCCGGGATTCGATCTGAGTACATATACAGCAAACTGAACCATGTCTCGTTTTTGTATAACGGAATTATAAAACTATTCAAGACCAGCAAAACAGAATAATCAACTGGTAAAGTTTCACTTCTGACTTAAAGCGAGTCTTTGTTGTGGCGTTGCCTAGTGATTGAACCAATGTAAAACATTTTGAATATTATATTTTAATTTTATTTTATTAATATCAATATTATCCAAGAGAACATTAAACTTAAATTCTTACTTAATATCCAGTAAGTAGTAACCAGGGGAACATATATTTAAAATATAAAATTCCCCTTGGCCGGACCGAGAATCGAACTCTGAACCTCCTGATTTCCGAAAACCTGGGATACGAAAAAGTACCATTGTAGGCTACTAGATGGCAGTAAAGTAGCGAATTACTCTCACACTTTAAATCATCAGTGCACCTAAACGAATAATTTTTAAACAAGGTGAGTGACTAATAATGATTTCAAATAGCAGTGAAAAGCAACCTAGCTTGATTTCCGTTTTCAAATTTCTTTTATGAATTTTGAGTAATACTTCACCATGATTATATAATCCCTAATTTTAAAATTGTTATGCCAATACCGTCGAAAAAATTCCAGCATACAAATTAATATAATGTTGAAGTTCTGCGATGTGTAGAAAAATCTTAATCGAGTAAAACACGTCCAGCAACACCTCCATTCCAGCAACACAATTATATGCCGCGTGGTAACTATATATACGAAATGCTTGGAAACGTATAACGTTGAAGTCCGGTGGGATTCTGGCTAGATGCCCACCCCGCTATGCATAAGGAGTGCCGGACGCGGTAAACTCTAGTCCAATGGACTCAAGGGTGCCTCTTGTGGGGTGTAGTGGAATCTAGCCATGGACATGCCCACTACTAACTTCAACAAACTTTTTGCTTCTGTGTACTTATAATTCCTTTAACCGTACGAAAGATTCTATAGATAGAGCAAGTACTGTACAAGGTTTGACCCCGACAAATAAGAAATCCAATTACTATGTTTGTGCCAAATGAGTACTTTTTTAAGAAATATATTTTCGCTTATTCTGTTATAATTATGCTTTGTTTTAAAAGCATTACCCGTCTATTTTTAATTTTTCACGTCAGCACAGCAATAAATTTTGCTTAGCGGTTTTTTCAATAGTGACAGGTAGATCATTACCAGGGCCCAGATTATGATGACCTAAAATTGTTTGAAAAATAGCCTATAAAATGCCCCTAAATTTGAAAGAAAACGACTTAACAATTATAAAGAATGACCTAAAAATGATATTTTATTTATAAGAATTATTATTGTACACAGGTTTTCCCTCACCTGTGAGACAAATGTCAGGTAACTTTAGGCCCTTGTGGTCCCCGGATATCATCAGGCCGTCATTATCATCTTCATCCCCATCCTCGCCTTGTTCTGAGAGAGAGAGAGAGAGAGAGGGAGAGAGAGAGAGAAGGAGAGAGAGAGAGTGTGTGAATGGTGTGTCTCGTCCTATGTGTTCGTGTTGTCTGGGAGGTGGGCTGATCACATCCGGGGAGACCCTCCATGTCCTTGTCTGGTCAAAAAAGTATGTATGTGATCCAAAGATACTCCCTCTCCCGACAGGACGCGGCCCTGTAAGGCCCGGGCAACTTGGGTCGCTTAAATCCTAACAGGGAGAGGTAAAACTACCATTAAGAAAGAAGAAAGAATTATTGTACACACCAACTTATAGACTAATTCGTACATAATTGTAAAAACTGTAAATGCAGAAAGGATATTATAGGTCTAAATGCTTTGTTCTTTGTTCTTGATTGGAGCATTTGAGAAGAAAAGTAAGAAAAATGTTTCTAAAGTAGGCCTACAAAAAAAAAAAAAAAAAAAAAAAAAAGTTTTACTTCTGTCGCGTGGCGTTCCAAGCATTCTTTTTTACTTGAATTTTTGCATATTTAATTAAAATATAAACTTACACTAAAGTTTAAGTAGTACATTATGCAACAAGCCTATAATGGCATATATTAAGGTACGAGTCTGTTTATGAAATGAGCAACGCGAAAGTTACCCGACATTTGTCTCACAGGTGAGGAAAAACCCTATTTAGGTAATTTGTCCCGACCAGGAATCGAACCAGGGCGTGAGAGGAGCGAATGCATCCCCTACGCCACAGCGGTGGACACATTTCTTTAATATTCAATAATTTTTTTTTTGAATGTACCAGGAAGCTGCAATTGTCATTGCCGTACGCATTCAAATTAATTAGCGAAACACCTGAAGTGAAGAACGTTTCAATATTAGCAAACATTGTAGACTCTGTTAAAACACTTGAACCTAAATCTTTAATAAATATTAGGACTTCTGACATTATAATTATTGGAAAGAGAATTATAGGAATGCTAAATCCAATCTTATGGAGTAAAAATATTTTACATAGAACTAAAAAATTAATATATCAGGCATTATTCCAAGGTACAATATTATATGGCGCTGAAACTTGGACCATAAGTAGACAACAAGTAAACAAATTAATGGTGTTAGAAATTGATTTTTGGAGGCGTTGAGCAAGAAAATCCAGGAAAGAAAAAATCGGAATAATAGAATAAGGGAAACAATGCAAATTGAAAAGAATATTTTGGAAATTGTAGAAGAAAGTCGCTTGAGATGGTATGGAAATGTACTCAGAATGACAGAGGATAGAATACCCAACAAAATTTTGGATTGGAAAGTAGAAGAAAAAAGAATAAGAGGGAAGCCCAAAGAGTGCTGCATAGATGGGATGAAAAGGAGTATGGCCAGAAAAGGATTAAGTGAAGAAGATGCAATGGACAGGGAATTATGGAGGCAAAATATTGTTGTGGGATGAAGGAAAACCATTGTATTGTGGAATATTCCTTGATAAAAAAATATTATTATTATTATTATTATTGTTGTTGTTGTTGTTGTTGTTATTATTATTATTATTATTATTATTATTATTATTATTAATATTATTATTATTATTATTTCCAGAATGGGGCTTCGGTTAATGAAGTCCGTGACAGGTCGAAATGAACGATTTGTGGAAACAGGGACGGTGAATTCGTGATGTTATCATCATCACGGAAATTGAGCGCGCCCGATGCTTGGTTTTCATCACACTAAAAGCTACGAGAGCTGTAACTGTTAACTTATAACACAGAGTTGGAATATTGTGTGAGCTTGTAAAAACTAGCAATACCTTTAACACTTGTTACAAAAGTTTCGCAAGAAGAAGTTGATCTCAAATACAGAAACTCTTTTTTACTCTTATCCTATGACATCTCACTGAAACTTTTCTCGAAATTAAGTGTCACATCTTCAAAGGTTATATAAATATTTTCTCTTCTCGTATCTTTCTCTCTGATGGTGCTAATCTAAGAGCCACCTTCCGACGAATAACGTGGATGACTTAGAAATCAAGAAAAAATATCCCCTTCTCTACGAAGTTGGTTACAAATTATCTCGTTCCCTCAGGGGCGTACCAAGATTACTTTACAACTTCTTTAAAAACTTCTTTTATAAATTTACTTTATGACAACAACTATAGCTACCTTAGGAAGACATCATGGCAACAGGTAATTTCAGAAGGTTGCGTTACTATCGAGAAATTAATTTTTGTAATCAGAGGCTAGCATATGCTGATGACGTTTGCTTATTGGGCGATGACATAAACGCGATCGACAGAAATGCAGAAAGTCTTTTCGATGCCTGCAGGAATGTTGGATTGGAAATTAATAAAGAAAAAGCTAAGTATATGGTAGTGGAACGTCAAAATAATTCACTACAAAATATTAGAATATCCGGTAAATCGTTCGAACAAGTGGAAAAATTCAAATATCTGGGAGCAATAATTACGTCACAAATAATATTACGGCAGAAGTTAAGTCTCGACTAAAATCAGGAAATGCTTGTTTTTGTGCAGTTCAGAAACTCTTATCTTCTCGCCTTCTGTCCAGGAATCTAAAAATAAAGATTTATAATACTATTATCCGGCCTGTTGTATTATATGGATGTGAGACGTAGTCGCTTACTCTTCGAGAAGAACATTTCGTCCTGTAGATGCATAAGGGTGTGGTTCCTTCTGGCGCCTGTATATGTGATATTGTCCATATGAAGGACCAGTACATAGAAGTGTACAGTACATAGACTTTAAGAGTGAGAAAGAACTGCAAGTAATTGTCCGCCTATGGTAAACTGATAGAAGAATTCAGATAAGTACAAATAAAATAAATAATTTGTTCAAATAACGAATAACTAGCTTATCTTCTCTGAAGCTAATTGCCTGTTTAGCCAATCGTTATCCAGTTGTCTCAGCTCTACTCTACGGGCCATACAGGCCCTGTAGGTTCTAGGAAGTTGAGGCTCCCAGATTTTTAGACATTTCGCACATGAAGGTGGTAAGGTTGTCAGTCTTACGCATCGGCTCCTTAACCCCCAGGATTGCTCCTAACACTCATTTCTGTTTGTTAGAAGCTGAGTTAGTGCCACCGGATGACTAGGCTAATTGAAAAATCTCAATATCAGCATCGGGAATCATAGTCAAACCTATGTGCTGAGGCCAATCACGTAACTCGATCAGCCATAGAAATATGCTGTACAATCGCAAGGTTTACAATCGTGCTTCCATCTTTCCAACCCCTGTACGGAAGTGAATAAGAGAGAAATTAGAGGACTGTGAGAAATATGGCTTCCACAGCGAAGTAAGTCGCTTTACAAATTGCGGCAAGTTTTCCTGGCTACCGTCCTGATGAGAGGTTAAGAACTTGAGTCCGAGCTTACTCAAGTCAGACAGTGTTTTGTCTTCACCACTTCATTGTCACTGACATCTCAACGTCTCTCCTGATGCTGACACCTCATTAAACTTATCACAGAATCTCTGGATAGTAATTTAATACACCGATATTAAGATGCAAACTTTTTTAATCATATGCATTATTTACTTTAATATTTTAAAGAGTTTATATAATCATATACATTTATCATGATGCCCCCTCTTGCGATATCTGACTTTCATTTTAATGGATTTGAATCTTTCGTTGCAGAGAAGTTTTCCTTTGCATTAGCCGTTATAATGTATGCCTACCGTACTTAGAATTTTAACTGAACTGGAGCACCAATCTTTGCCATTTCCTCTTTTCCTGCAGTCAAAAATACTTGGAAGATATTGTGAAACATACATTCCCAGAAACTTAAACAGCCTCTATATTGGTTTGACCTGGTAAGCATGTTTTTACTGTATGCCTTCCCTGTAAAAGGCCATAACGTCATAAAACATTCTGAGAGGTTTCAATAAATGGAAACAGTTTTACATGCATCCCAGGTTTAGAAATAATAAAAGGTTCAGTGGGAGAACTTCTATATAATCAATTTATTTACCCTAATCATACGTTTTAAAACATTGAGTTATAGTTGACACCCATACAAGAATCAATTATTTACACTAATCAATTTATTTACACTAATCATACGTTTTAAAACATTGAGTTATAGTTGACACCCATACAAGAAAATGCCCTATCATTAATTATTTATTCATCACTTCATTATGTTGTTATAGAAGCAATAAGCAGTGAGTGATCAATACATTCTTTTACATTCTCTGCTACGGAGATAAAGAAAATTAAATTGTGTTCGACCGTGAAATTTTATTTAGAATTTGCTGTGTTAATACTAGTTTTGCAGTCCAAAAAGATTATGTTCGGAACATATCTGTGCATCTATTTGCATGTCTATTTGTCTGTGAACACCTAAACTCGAAGATGAAAAATCGTAATCAAAACTAAATTTGACTTTTAGGTTAAGGTGGGATCCAATGCCAAGCAGTTAATTTTAATTGCATATAATAATATCTAAAAATTTTAACTCTGAATTTTCCGAAGAGTAGTTGTAAGTTAGTCAACTCTTCCAGGAAATAATATTACTTCGCGAAAGCCTACATTACGGTTCAGACTAAGAATAACACCTGAATGCGCAGTTTCGCAATATGGTAACTTCCTCTATGTGGGAATGTGAAGCGAAAAAAAAACGCATGTCTAGCATCATGTTGAGAGTTATCTTAGAACTCACAACATAAATTGAACCGTGACCTATTCTACCTTTATTCAAGTAGAGAGCCGTTACCAGAACACAATTTCGTTTCAATGATTTAATGGACCGCTTAAATGCTTCCTTCAATTTTATCTCAGGAATTCTCAATGGATTCCCTTCTGTCTTCATAGAAGCTGTAATGATGCATAACATTTCTTCCTTTTTCTGTTCATTTATTCATCTTATTTTCATCTTATTTCTTTAGTATTTTTTTTACATTCCTTTACTCTTTAATTTTACTTTATATTTTTTATCTTTATTTCTTTTCCTTCAATGTTCTTTCTTTCAATCCATTTTCTTTTTATATATTTTATTTTTCTGTTTTTTTCTTCATTTTATTTTTTCTTCTTTCTCTCTTTACTTATTTTTTCTTTTATATTTATCCTCTTTTATATTCATCCTCTTCTTTATTTTCCTATTGATACCCCATTTATTTTCTATTTTATTTTGATTGTATTCCATATTTTTCGAGAACAGCTTGTTACTTTCACAGGTCTAAGTAAGGAGAAAGTTCAAATAAATTCACAACATATGTGAGAAAATATGTGGACTCTTAAATTTCGCTCGAATAATAAATCCTGAACGCCTACGATATGTAGGCCTATTTGCTTAATTCACTCGAAGAGTCTCCGAAAACTTGCTTGCAACTCAGCACATAATCCTGTTACTGATATGTTAGGGTAGGTTCTTCTTGGACAAGTTCCAATATCGCTAACAGATTGAGTAGAACACATTCAACGCAGCCTCATTTGGTCCATTGTACTTCAAATTTTACGACATTTTCAAGCCATTTGATCATCATCGTTGTTAAAGCCCTCTTTGCTCAGTAAGGTGAACTATTTCTATCACTGTTCCAATTTTCAATAAATAAAATAATACGATAAAGTGAAATTAGGGGTACGGCGAAAATAAGCATGTTTTCTATATATCGCTATAGGTTTGAGCTGATATTTTCTAGGCTCTGTAAGTGGCATTGGCTTCGATTTTTGTTTAGGTGGATGTCGTAAAACCAAACAGAGAAATGTCGTTAACTTGATAAATAAATCTAAAAAAAAAAGTCTTGTATTTTCTTAATATATTACTATTATAATACGAGGCGCGTCCATAAAGAAAGTTTCCCTGGGGCGGTTCACAGAAACAAAACACAGTTTCAAGGAAAAATATTTATTGCAACAGACACAGCTAGTGTTCAGCTATTTTTCAACATATTTGCCACCGGAATTGAAACATTTGTCTTTCCGTGGCACCAATTTCTGAATACCTGTGTCGTAGAAATGTGCCGCCTGGAATTTGAACCACCGTGTGATAACCACCTTCGCCCCTCTGTAATTCTGTCAATCTTTGTTATTTCGTGAGGTGTAGGAAAAGATGGCAATCACTGGGAGCTAAGTCCGGGCTGTAAGGTGGGTGTTTAAACACCTCCTAGCAAGTCTCCACCAGAAGTTCGGCTGGGAAGTGTTTAAACATTCACCCTAAAGTCCGGACCTCTCTCCCAGTGATTTCCATATTTTCCTACACCTCACTAAATGACAAAGAATGGCAGAGAATGATAGAGAGGCGAAGTTGGTTGTCACACGGTGGTTCAAATCCCAGGCGGCACACTTCTACGACACAGGTGTTCAAAAATTGTTGCCACGATAAGAAATGTTTCAATTCCGGTGGCGAATATATTGAAAAATATCTGGACACTGGGCGCTGTATCTGTTGCAATAAATATTTCCTTGAAATTTTGTTTTGTTTCTCTAAACGTCCCCAGGGAAACTTACTTTATTTGAACCACCTCTCTTTCATTCTGTCATTTTTTGTCATTTCGTGAGGTGTAGGAAAAGATGGAAATCACTGGGAGCTAAGTCCGGACTGTAGGGTGGATGTTTAAACACCTCCTAGCAAGTCTCCAGCAGAAGTTTGGCTGGGAAGTGTTTAAACATTCACCCTAAAGCCCGGACCTCGCTCCCAGTGATTTCCATATTTTCCTACACCCCACTAAATGACAAAGAATGACAGAGAATGATAGAGAGGCGAAGTTGGTTGTCATACGGTGGTTCAAATCCCAGGCGGCACACTTCTACGACACAGGTGTTCAAAAGTTGATGCTACGGTAAAACAAATGTTTCAATTCTGGTGGCGAATATGTTTAAAAATATCTGAACACTGGCTGTATCTGTTGCAATAAATATTCCCTTGAAATTTTGTTTTGTTTCTGTAAACGTCCCCTGGGAAACTTACTTTATTGACGCGCCTCGTAATTTTTTCTATGACTAGGCTATAGATTTGTAACGCATATTCCCTGAACGTACAAGCTTCGCTCGGATTTATCAGTAGTGTGAAATGGGTTATATTTCAGCACGTCGTTCTGGAACTTATAATTGGTTTACAAGTGATGCAAAGACCAAGTCTGTACGCGTGGGCATATGCGTGTGTGCGTTACATACGCATGGATTGTAATTATGCGTGGAATTTTCACAATGCTGATGTCGTGCGTGCCTAATATGTGTGAGAAATTGACCGCGAGCTTTAGCAACTGCGAATATACAGATTACACGGAAATTGTGTGGTAAGGCAGTGTCAGTCTGTTTACAGTAGTTCCTGATTGCTAGTCTTCCTATTCAGCTGAATTGTAGTTAGCGGAATCAATGTTCCTTCAAGATGTGGTGATGGCAGACACTATTTTTTTTAAGGCAGCTTGAATATAAAATGTACGAAGTAAAAGTAGTACATTATGGCACTAATGAAAACAATCTCTTGTAATCTGTTTTGCTTTTAGTCACATGGAAAAAAAACTTTTAGTTTTTAGTATATTTGTGAGTATTGAATAGACGAGTTTGACAAAAGTCGAAAATGTTAAAATTCATTGCGCCTTATTAAATTTTTAATTTCCCACGGTGGTAGCAAAAATCGTCTAACTTGGTGGTTGAAGACTTCACTCCTTATGTTAGCAGCAGAATATTAATAACCTCTATCTGTGCATGGATGGCAGAGCAGCTCAACTCTCCAATATGCCTACTCGGTCCATAATTTGTTACAATGAATTTAATATTATATTACCGTCTGTCTTAAAAAATAGTATGTGACACACTTACTAAAATAATATTATTTTTCTAGTAAATATGTTTGTGAGTGAAGTAATCCTGAGACTTTTACCATAAATAACTACTTTTTAACATGTATGAATTAGAGTAATCTTTAAGTTTTGCAGACTTCTAGTGCACTGGATCCAAATGGGTACTTTTATAAGACATTCTTGTTATTGAGAAGTATGCATTTACAAAAAACAAGAATTATCCTAGGAGTCTTGAAAGTATGAAATTCTTTTAAGGTACGAAGTTCTTTACGTGTTGTAAATCGACTACCAGAGACCGAAAGAAGGTATAGAGAGATCTTAACACCTACAAGAAATCTACTTCAGCCATTGATCTATTAGCAACTGATACAACATGGTATCGGATTAGAATATATGGGAAATATACAGACGCCATCAAGTACAGAACCCATTTTTATAGTGCACCGTGTTCCGTTATGTAATTAAACGTCATTAAAAACTAATTAGAGTAACATAAATCTTAAGTACCCTTTTACTACATCAACCTTAGGGGAGGTGTATCTTAGCTCCTCCGGGAGTCGAACTACTGACAAGCATTCTATCATCACTACTTCCCAGCAGGCAACAAAATTATGTAACAGTTAACTTTACGCGTGCAATCCTACCCCAGCCATCTATCATAAGGAATGATGTATGCTTAATGAAAGGCAGTAAATGCTTATTAAAATGGTACCTCATGCAGAAGCATTGCAAATCTAATAGGTGGCGGGCAACCCTAATTATAGTGAACACAAAAAGGCAATATATCCTGCAGAAAGGGTTAGGGTTTGAGACCTTGTTGAAGAGATGGTATCTGCCAGAGTTTACATGCAGATACAAAGATTTATTGGCAGGGTTGCTACGGATCTAATTAATTATAAGACTGCTGAAAACACGCGGACACACGTATTCACCCCCTACGCTCTATTTCCGCTCCCACCCTTATTCCGGTTATTTAATGGGGGTACTCCTTCACTATTGCGCGCGGGAAATTTTAATATTATGGTTATATTTCCTGTGGAGAAAGGGGTGTTTTCTGATTTTGGAAATACATCAGATCTAAAACGGAAGATACGAATGCATATTTTTCGAATTACTTTGCGCATGCAACGGAAAAATGTACTATAATGCATAATTCAATGTATTAACCCCTTGAGGAAATATTTCATTTTTCCAGTATTTAAAAAGCTTCGCAACGATGTTTTTGATAACGATAGGATAATTTTAGTTGAATTCAAGAAATATAATTTTAGAAAGCACTATTTATATTCACATTTCTGTAGAAGATTCTGTAGGAGATTAGAGTTGTGTACCCGTTAGAATTATATACTTCAAATTTTCAAAGCACTGCCTAAAAAAGTACATATTGCTCTGTTTGAAAACGGTTACAGATACTAACTATTACGTTATGTAGAGAGCACTAAGACTAATGCAATTTTTCTCTTGCAAAAAAAAATGACTATTAGAATTTTGACTATTTTTAGGACGTCTTGTAAGCAATTTTTTATACAAGAAGTTATTTTGAGGCAATTTTTAACGGTTACATTTTAGAACTATTATTGTAAGTAGGCCTACGTAAGAATATAAATATTTGTCCTACCGTAGCTCACACACAATTTCATAGTACTAAAAATCAAGATAAATTACAAATACCGTTTGTTAGATTGGAACAAGTAAAAAAACAGTCATGCATTAAACAGCATCTTGCTCTATAATAGATTGCCAGCAAAGACAAGAGGTTTGAATTTTATTGCTCTTAAATCCAGATTGAAATGTTTTAAAACTAATAATCCTTTTATAGTATGGCATAATGTATCAATTTCAATTTTACGCCTTAATTTTAGGTACCATTTATTTAATTGTGAGTCTTTTGGACTAAGTAGTAATGAAAATTTTACACATATCTGTAGTGGATCTATTACTAAAAACGCTTATAATGTTTCATGTAACAACAATGTTACATAAGGGATCACGAGCTAAAACCATATGTAATGTTATAGTATGTAACGAAAATGTTACATTAGTCCTTATGGGGTCACTTACTAAAACCGGATGTAACGTTACATGTAACAAAAATGTTACAATGTTAAATCTGGCAACGAAAAATTACATCAGTATCCGAGTTCGACACAAAGAGTCAAGAAATGGCGTGAAGAGATTCGGGAAGCAAGATGGATGATCATGGTGGAATGTGTCCATCTCCATAGGGGGCACCTAGATTTAGGCAGAACTCACAAAACGTTGCACATAAATCCGCTTCCCCGATTCAGCCTACCCATATTTCTTAGTTAAATGGTGTACCTCAGAGCCAAACGAGCGTAACTGCCAAAAACTAAATTTTACAGGAGGAGCGAAAAACAAAATTATGAACAATAAAGGGGAATGGAGTTGCTACTATTTGGCTCTCAATATCTTGGTTTCTAATGAAGTTATGGATTTAATATTAATTGGTTCTATAGAGGTCAAGAAGTTAGTAAAGAATATGAAAAAAACAAAAAAATATGAAATTTGGAGTTACGTTCCTTTGGCTCTGAGGTACAGAATGGTAGACATAAATGGCTTTGCAGATTACATCATTTGAACACCAAAGAGGCAAATTTTCATAACAATGTGGGATGATTTTAAAAAAATTCTTCACCGGAATAGACAACGAATTCAGGAATAGTGCCTCTGGCATTTCAGTATGCCTCTACTCGGAGGCTATATCGTCTTTAGAATTCAAATTGATTTTAGTTAATCATGCTTAGTATAAAATATGCTTTACCTGTTTTCGATGAGAGAATTGCTGGTCTTCTGGTGTTCAGTGGCCTCGGTCTGCACCAAGACCGCTCTTCACCTCTAAAAAGAGGCCCCCTATCTATGCTCCTTTCTAAGTACTACTTTTGTTAATACCTTGAGGTGTCCAGCAGTATTAGGAATGGAGCATACACAGACTAAAACTTCAAAATTCCATGACAAAGCACAGAATTCTGAAGTGAAGGTCTGAATCTAGTGTTGTCTTCCTCAGCTTGTTCTTGATTTAGTAAAGTTTTTTCTTGATATCACAAACACTAAATAAAAACACAAACACTATCTTCTAGTCTTCTTGTTTCTTGATATAGGAAAGTTTGCACACACGCCAGTATTATACACCGATAAACACCGAAAAGTAAAACTCGACGTCAATGGTGGGTTCTCCATGATGGCTTCGATAATATCTGCAATTAGAGAAATATTTTCTATATTCTAATTGCATATTCAAAGCAAAAGAATTAAATTAGTGAATATTATATAACCAATAAAATCCCCCAGAAATAACTATTTGGTATTCTGTTACCGGTACCTCACGAAACAGAATATAGGAAAACGAGTTTTTAATACGAACGTAGGTATAAATAATTTCCATTGTGAAACCAACAGCTATAAAGAAGGTGTCAGGGGATAGAATTGTTTACTGACGTCTGACACAGCATACTCACTACCCATCACTTCCTGAATTTACGTGAGGCTGACACAACTGAATATGCACTCCCTGCAATAATGCCTTTTATTCTACACAAATATTTGAAGTGAGAATATTGGACTACATACATGCCTAGGATAGAGAAAACCATGGGAGTCCAACACATAAGATTTTTAAAATTTAAAATTGATTATTTTATATAACAATGGATATCGCTTATATACCTCCAGTGGGAATTGGGATAAATTTGTCAGTATTTTTTACCTTGTAGGCCTATTTACAAATTGTGCTATATGTTCATGTGGTAATTTTTGTCGTTATGTCAGTTACAGTTTTTCTAACTGCAGTAGCAGTTTCTTAGGGGTCTGGCGTGTGTCGCGGAGAAGAGGGAGGCATTGTAAAACGGTTCGGTGCCAGTAGTATTCATTTTCTCAGAGTTGTCCCCTCCTCCCACTAAACTTTCGCTTCACATGAACGGCTAGTTATCAGAACTGGGCTGTACTTCTCGTGAAGGGTCCTGAAAAGTAGTGTTACCAAAAATAGAAAACTCCCATCACAGAATTAAAAAAAACATACAGCAATGTAAGTGAGGCAGGTCCAGAATTTTGTACTTAGAAAGCGAAGGACCCTAAAATAAAGTAGCCTATATGCTATTTCACTGGAAGTATATATATATATATTTTTAGGTAGGTTTTGTGATCTTTTTATCGTGGTCTATGATTGTTATGAACTCACGACCATTTGTCGTTGTCTTCAGACCAACAATGATAAGTATGAATATTTTCTTTTGATAATGACCATTAACAATCCTATAGAAGGTACACGATTTACGGCATAGCCTACAGAGATGTCGAAACAAAAGCAATTTTTGAAGAAGCTGTTTCTGACATAAAAGGGCGAGGCCGATATTCGAAGAGAGAGGGAATTTGTGCGTGAGTGTGCGCCCTCGTATCTGTACGATTGACCCAGTAAGGAAACTTACAGCTTCCAGAAGAGGTCAGCATTGATAACTTTAAAGTAGACCACTAACCCCTTCTGCTACACAGGAAGTTACTTCCGTTATTCAATGCGTACAAAAGAATCTTCAAAGCGCCGTGTAATTAAATTACTGGGCGTAACTGAATTTTATGCAAAGAGCTCTAAAACGATACAAGAGAAAAACAAATGGTATACACTTATAATTCCTAAAAATAACGTTATGGTTAAGAATCCACTTAGTAATTTCCGCATCATGTAAAGGGAAAATGTACTGAAAGATACGCATATTTAAAGATACAGTATATAGGGTAGGGTTCTGCCGGTTTGGGTTCAATCCTCGGAACGTCCTAGGATTTTTCTAAGGTAGGGAGGACTGGTACGGGGTGCCCTCAGCCTCGTGATACAAACTGAGGAGCTACTTGATTGAGAAGTAGCGGGTTCGGTGAAGGAAACCACCATTAACGGCCGTGGATGTCGGTATGCTGACCACAATCCCCTAACACTGCCGTCTGCCTGTGGTAGATGATGCAGCGCTCGGGTGGTAGGCCTAACCTTTTCAGGGATGTAGCGCCTTGGTGTTTAGTTTAGTTTTAGGTTATAGGATTTGTTGTATATGTATTCATTTTATAATATGCATCAGTTTATTAAAGGTTTATTACTGGCCAGATGAATAGTGTTTGAGATAATTTTTTGAATCGATTTCTGCAAAACTTATTCTTTTTGTAAATAAAAAAAAAGAATAAGCAGGAAATTCATAATTGTACTCAGTTTTAATTATGAAATTGATTCCTCTTGTCATATTTTTAAAAAGTGCCCCAGTTACTGGACAAATTATATTTTGTAACGCATTACAATGTTCAAATATTACAGATTTCTATAACTATCGCATGGATATTCATTTTATTTATTTTAAGTATACTAACTAACTAATTCCGTGGCCCTACATACCTGAAGGGACAAGGCCTACCACCCGACCGCTGCGTCATCTAACATAGGCAGATGGCATGATTGGGGGCATGTGGTCAGCATGCCGACACCCACGGCCGTTACTGGTGGTTTCCATGACCGGATTAGAAGTTTACAGCGTTAGGAAATACATGAGTAGCTCTTCAGTACTTCGTGTATAAAGAATATGTACAAAAAACCATCTTCCTACTTGTATTTGTAGAAGATTTAACGGCAATCAATGACATTTACTGGAAAATTTAAAAACTAAATAAAAGTAGAAAAAGTGTTGTTTAGCCCTTAGCCTTTATTATGTCTGTAATGTATATTCAATGTATGTAATGTATTGTTGTTGGTTGGCATCTCGAGCCTCCAATATGGCTCCACGGTATGTACATAGCCTAATTCATTAGAATAAATCTAATATTTATGATTTCAATAATATTAACTTCTGTCTAAAAATAGTGTATGACAACGTAATAAAATGATTTTATTTTTCTCTTAGGATTACTAAACTCTCCCTTACGGGCTCGTTTTGAAAACATACCTACTCGCAAAATAAAACTTCCCTTTTACCACTTGTTTCATAAATAACTACTATGACTTCCACTATAATAATAGTATTTTATCGTTATAACTACTATTGTAACAGATTTAGTACAAACGACATTGCTGACAGGAAATATTTTAAGGGAAGTGAACTGCATTTTAGAAATAGTCCTATTTAATTAGTGTTAGAAATTACTAGTCGTGGAAAGTTAGATCGCATGGTGAACCGTCACAAATCAAGAAGCATTAATTCGTAATGTGTGAGATCCCGCTTGTAAATGGCGTAGAGTTGGCTTTTGGCTTCAAGAATAGCCAAGGGAGTACTACTTCCCCCTCCCCCCAATAGCGCCAGTAGCTAGTTCCTGAAATTCAAATGTGGAGACCCTGTGTGTTGCTGGAGGGGTGGATCGTGGTAAATCTGAAGAACACGGTGTTCGTTAAACTCAGTTGCTCATGAACACGTTCATATAATAAAGTTATAGTATTAATAGACCTACTTTAAAAATCAACAAATATAGTCTAAAGGAAATATTTCCTTGGATAAGTTTATGATTTTAAGCTTACTTGTCTCGCAAATGCCCAGAATACGAGGAGCGTCCATAAAGTAAGTTTCCCTGGGGCCGTTTACAGAAACAAAACACAATTTCTTGGGCATATGTATTCCAACAGATCCAGCAAGTATTTAGATATTATTCAACATATTTGCCACCGGAATTCAAACATTTGTCATACCGTGGAACCAACTTTTGAATACCAGTGTCGTAGAAGTCTGCCGCGAGGGATTTGAACCACTGTGTGACAAACATCTCCTCCTCTCTCTCTCATTCTCTAACATTCCCTGTCATTTCTTGAGGTGTAGAAAAAGATGGAAGTCACTGGGAGCGAGGTCCGGGCTGTAGGGTGGATGTTTAAACACCTCCTAGCAAGTCTCCTGCAGAAGTTCGGCTGGGAAGTGGTTAAACATTCACCCTATAGACCGGACCTCGCTCCCAGTGAGATCCATCTCTGCCTACACCTCAAGAAATGAGAGGGAATGACAGAGAATGACAGAGAGGAGGAGATGTTTGTCACACAGTTTTTCAAATACCTGGCGACAGACTTCTACGACACAGGTATTCAAAAATTGGTTCCACGGTGGACAATTGTTTCAATTCCAGTGGCAAACATGTTGAATAATAGCTGAATATTTGCTGTATCTGTTGAAATATATATGTCCACGAAATTGTGTTTTGTTTCTATAGACGGCACCAGGGAAACTTACTTTATGAACGCGCCTCGTAGTTGAGGGATGTTAACTTCTCCATGGACTTCAATATGCTCAATTTCCATACAAATATAAATTATTATTCAGCGTAATAAAAGTTTGTGGAACTGTATGTATTCACAGTCTTTCCCAGTCTCGTTATCTTTTTCAAGGAATTTTCGTTTGATCTTATATTGAATGTTTGCACAGGCTTTTCATGGAACACGTAATATTGATGGATCAGTAAAGTTCTACGTAGATAGAATAGAATAAGATTTCTTTTACTCTAATATAGTATTCAAAACTCTTGGAAACGTTCATAATACATTCTTATGGCCCTTTTTAAATTGGATAAAAATGAAATATGGAAAATCTCTTTTTGCTATTTTTGTTAAAATATGAATATATCTCCAGATGCGTGAAGTTTCCAGCTACTGCTGTTTCCAGTAGAATAGGATTACCAGATGTCCTATTTTAACGGATTGTTTATTGATTGGTCCCGCTAAGTATTAATAATAATAATAATAATAATAATAATAATAATAATAACCACAAAACTCATAGTAGGCCTAATTGTATTATTAATAAATAAAATAGTAAAGTAAGTAAAGTGATCCCTATACAGGCCATGGAGGCCCAGAGGGTTCCATGAGGTTGAGGATCCCAGATTTTGGACATTCGGCACATGAAGTTGGTAAGGTTGTCAGCTTTACGCACCGGCCGCCTTTACCCCCAGAATTGCTCCTGGTACTCATTTCTGTTAGAGGCTGAGTCGACCCCAGGGCCATAGTGCCACCAGAAGGATTAGGCCAATCGAAAAATCTCAACGACCTCATCGGGAATCGAACCCGCGACCTTCCGGTTTGTAGCGCAGCGCCTCAACCACTACGCTACGGCGTACCCCTAAATAAAATTGTAGCCTACGCTTAACTGTATGTGCTGTATATATTCTAGAACAAGCCTGAAATTAAAAAATAAAAGTATTAAAATATTGTACTACATTTGTCCATAAATCATATCCACATAAAAATAGGAATAATTAAAGCAGACCTCAGTTATATAATATTGATTTAGTTTAATTTTCATTATCTTTTATGATTTATTTACTTGGCCAAGGAAATCTAAATCTACGTAGCAATTATTGATTCAGTTAACATGTGTGATACCAAGGAAAATATATGAAAAAATTCTGTAATATTCGTAAATCTATTTAACCTGGAGGTTATACATTAATTGAAGGAGGCCGAGGAAGATACTGCTAACCTTTTTTTAGGTATTCAATTTTTAAAGTTTGCTCAAATCTTATTTTTATCTTTTTCGGTATATATTATGTTACTAATAAGCCTTATTGACAGAATTAGTTTATACTCAGAAACAATGGAATATATAGTGATTAAGAAAGAAATCAATAGGGCAAAAATTTCAACTTTTACAAAAAGAGGGTTAGCACTATCTTCCACCGTCCCATTCAATTTATGAATGGTACATACTGGTAACCTCAACAGTAGAAACCTTAATAGCAAATGTGAGAAGGTTTATGCAACATATTTTGCACCGTTTATTTAAAATTAATTTCTTAATGTCGCGTTTTCATGAAACTCTTTATATGAGTTAAGTTGAGAAAAAACAGGTTTAATGTAGAAACTGAAGGCTATTGGTATGGTGAAAACACATTTTTCTGATGTATCTTGCATAAGTTTCTATAATTATCTGTCAAAACAACCAAAACTTTTGCAGGAAATTCAGAACTCACAGAAATATTAAAGAAAGACTGGTTGATATCCAGGGTGTAGTGAAGTGTAAATAAATTTTTGCCTAACAAACATCATACATTTTTTTTACAAAACGTTTGACAGTGACTGTAGTATTGATGTACTTTAAAGTTAAGAATTATTCATTTTTTGGTTTCAATTAAAATTTGATTATTAAATAGAATATTCATGCCATTTACTTAAATATGGGATTTGTTTTATATAATCCGCACGACTCACCTGAGTGTCCTTTTCTTTTCTTTTTAAAATATAGTCACCATACAGTAGGACTTCAAAAAATCCATTATTAACAGTAATATTGTCACATTTCTTTGCTCTCAATGGTCTTTAATGATGAGAGATCAGTTCATCGCCAACGTTGTTAGGTACTAAGGGTCTAAAGATGAATGTAAATTTATCTGTTTTATTTATATCTACATCTGTTGATGATGCATAATGAATGTTGAAATGATAGAGGAACACCAGCGTGAGATATAACATACCAAACAGCAACGTAAAACAAAGAGAGAAAGTTTAATTACGCTGAAATAGTCACAACAGTATTTTAACTAAAAGAAACCTCTTATAAAAATAATATGCAACGCTTCGTGAAACCCCACAATTTATATAAATGCATAATTTTCCTTTCTATATTATTTTCTATCTTCATCACTATGTTGTTCTTTAGGCTGCCTGACAGTCTCTCCATCAATATTAATTTATCTTTCTTCATTTCCTTCTCCCTTTCTTTCTTTATTTGCATTTGGTTTGTATGTTTCTTTATGTTGTTCGATAATCCTTTCTTGCCACCCTTCTTTCTATCTTATTATTTTTTCATTCTATCTTCTTTTCCCACTTTTCATTTTCTTCTCTCCTCTTTCATGAGCTAGGAGAGATGACAAGATAGATATGGAAGGGCATAATAGATAGAGAGAAAGGAAGGCAGTTAGAGAGGAAGGGAAAGTGGGAAAGGATAGAAAGAATGAACCGAAAGTTGATTATGATTGCATTGATTATAATTTTACTGGTTGCCTTAGCAAAGTCTCCTTCAAAATGAAAAGAAAGGCAAGAATTATCTAAGCACTTTGTTCTCAACATACTGTTAAATCTAAATCTCAGTTTCCCGTTATTATTTCTCAATATTACAGAGCTCAGTTACCGTAATTGGCATTATAAACCTTGTTTTTTATTTTCAAAATTACTACGCCAAGTTTGGTACATGGTGGTCTTTGACGTGCTACGCATTTATTGGGGATGAGTGAAACTTGGCCCAAAGAAAGCCACCCACACAACGTTTTCATAATTCATCAGTTAGAAGGGTGTAGTATAGCGACAGTGTCACTCGAACTTTTATCGATAATTTATAAAGTAATCGTTACATTGCCTATGGCAGGCGAGGACAGTAGGTTGCTCTGTGACGTCAATGCAGTCGACTCTGGCTTCACGCGATAGACTTCTGCGAGGAATTTGAGAAATTTAAACACCATTAAACAGGGGAGAGGAGAGGGGCATTAGTATTGCTGGCAGCGAAGTGCTCTTGCTTGACGTCACAAGTGACTTGCACGCAAACCCTTCACAAAGTCACCAAGGGACGAAAGTGTCTTTCACTGGTCTATGGTAATTTAGTATCTTCCATGACTGTACTGAGAACGAAGTAAGCATGCAAAATTTAGTAGACATCTAGAAATTTAAATCGGAATGGAAACTTACCTCTCAGACTATTAATTGAAAGACACTTGTGTTTAAGTTTCCTAGTTTAGAATCCATCGTGAAGCCACTGTGTGAATAATATTAATGATGTCGATCTGCAGAATGTAACTTCGAGACCGCTTAACTGTGGCGGTATTGAATACTATATCAGCTCGGTGGGACATAAATAATTTACACTTCCCTTTCTCTCGTACATCAAAGATGATGCATCACAAATATTTGCACGCACGTTAAAATTGATGTATTGCTGATGTTCAAAAACCTCAGTATGAATCTCTTACATGCAAATACATCAGCAGGGAGAACAATAACAGCAACCTCAGGGGAGCAATTTTTGTGTTTTATAAGGGATCTTCATGTTTTATGTATAGTTATGTGTGAACATTACACCGTATTTCACTTCAAGGAACATCACAAACAGAAAAAAGTTATTATTCCTATAAGCTGTGGATTATTCCTTTAAGTTTTATAGGCTTATCATTGTATAGTTCAGTGTTACAGTTTTATATACGATCAACTTATGTATGCCATTTTAAAAGTATTAACGTACGTATTGTTAGTATTGCTATCGAGATTTCATTTGATGTGCATTTTTATCAAAATCTATTTTTCAGCGTTGGCCCATTATCTACATGGAATGATGAAGCCCTTCAAAAATTATTAGCCTATACAAGTTTTAATTTCTATAATAAAATAGGAATGCCCTTGAAAACGAATTTTCATAAAATTGTTGGAGCAAGTTTTCAGAAAAAGTAGTTTATAAGGAATTAATTTTTTGCCGGATATATAGGACTATATATATATAGATAAAGGTAAAGTATTCCCTATTACAGGCCATGGAGGCCCAAAGGGTTCCAGGAGGTTGAGGCTCCCGGATTTTTAGACAATCGGCACATGAAGGTGGTAAGGTTGTCAGCCTTACGTACCGGCCGCCTTTACCCCCAGGATTGCTCCTGGTAGTCATTTCTGTTAGAGGCTGGGTCGACTCCACGGCCATAGTGCCACCAGAAGGATTAAGTCAATTGAAAAACTCCAATGACCTCATCGGGGATCGAACCCGCGACCTTCCGGTTTGTAGCGCAGCGCCTCAACCACTACGCTACGGCGTACCCATATATATATATGTATATATATATATATATATATATATATATAAAATTTAATTTCCTAAATACTTTAATGTACCGAACACTCCACATAACGGACTCACAGAAAACTCGGGTATTAAGTTAGATATAACCTGCTAGAAAATTCGGAATTATAGAGAGATAAAGAGAGAGAGAGAGATGGATAGAGGAAGAGAAAGGGAAAGAGAGAGAAAGAGAAAGAAAGAAAGAAAGAGAAATGAACAGATAATATAAGATCCAATTTTCTGATTCATTGTTTGCTAATTGCATTCATTAGCTTGTTAATAATTTCAAGATTTTAACGCTGATAATGGAAACAGGATATGTATGATTTTTTGTTAAAAGTAGTGGTCTAATTCTGAACAAAATTGTAATTAAATAGAGATTTAAAAAAAATGATTAAGCCTAAGCCTTACCTGAGATATAAACATTCGAATAACTGGTGCTGTTGTTAGGTTGGTGGTAAAGTATACTGCTCGTGGGAATTCAGTTAATTTTGTATGTAAACTTGATAACGTATTAGTTTGGTGTTGCCGTCACTTTGTTTTGCTCGTAAATGAAGTTACATTGTGTCAGCAGTAAAGTCAGCAGGCTGCAAAACGAGTGAGCTATTGCTTAAACTTTCCTGCTGCATATGCGTGGGTTATAAAATTTAGTTTACAGCAGTGTTGTGATAAGAAGCAAAAAGGGCAAACTGCACTTTGTAATCAGAGTTACTCTTTCACATTTAGTTATGTTGCTTTACTTTCTTCTGATGTGGAATATGAATTTTACTTTTTATAATTAGTACGACCTGGTGATTCTGGCAAAGAAACAAGAAATATTGCAAGGAATGATTGACAGGCTGGTGGAAACAGGAAGAAAGTATGGAATGGAAATCAACATAGGTAAATCGAAGGTGATGAGGATATCGAAAAGAGAAGAGCCGCTTCAAATTATCATGGGAAATCAAGAATTAGAGAACGTGAACCAGTTCAAATACTTAGGAAGTGTACTGACGAATGATGCCTATTGCACCAAGGAGATAAGATTAAGAATTGCCATGGCCAAGAAAGCATTTATGAAGAAGAGAACTCTGCTAACTAGTAGTCTGAACCTAGAGCTACGTAAAAACCTGGTGAAGTGTTATATTTGGAGTATTGCTTTGTATGGATCAGAGACATGGACTTTGAGGAAATTAGAGAAGAAATATTTAGAAAGTTTTGAAATGTGGTGCTGGAGACAGATAGAAAATATAAAGTGGATGGACATGGTGACAAACGAAGAGGTTCTGAGTAGAGTGGGTGAGAAGAAGTCAATCATACACACAATTCGTCAGAAGAAAGCAAACTGGATTGGGCACATTCTCAGAAGGAACTGCTTATTACATGATGTCGTAGAAGGAAGATTGGAGGGTACAACTAGACTTGGAAGAAGAAGAATTCAGCTGTTGGACGATTTAAGGGAAAAGCGGAAATATTGGATGCTGAAGGAGGAAGCAGAGGTTAGACAGTTTTGGAAAACAAAATTCGCGTACCAAGTTTGAAAACCTGCCGGAAGGCAGAATACTTACTACTACTACAATTACATGTATATGTTACCGGCAATGTGTGAAATCCGGCATTCTATAGAATGCCTAAAATCGAACGTCAAAGTATGAAATGATTGATATTTTATACATTGCCTAGGAATTGTATATTTTGCAGGATTATCTGTCGGCAAAGTATATAATACGCCTAATACGACATTAAATAAAAAAATTATGCAAGTTAATCCAGTTTTATTAGCAAGGTTCTTTATTGTCATGAAGCTGTTAGGCACATACGTAGTATTTATTTATTTATTGAATATCCAAATTGAAATAAACCCTATTTCACCCGAAGGTATATTAGGGTTAGAGATATGATACACTTACAGGTTTACAATATTACTTCCGTATACTTAAATTTTTATAATATAATATGCAACAATATGCTGTTCGTATTCTTCTTTAAGTCGTGAAATATAATAAATTCTGTGTGATCTAGTTCTATCCACAACACTCGAAACTAACAATACCTTACAATTGGATGTTTATTACTAAGTTTAAAGGCGATCAGTTTGGTGAAAATACTAAAATATACAATTTTTTGTTTATTGTGTAAGATTCAAACTTTGCACTCTTTTTTACATGTTGAATCTCCCTCAAAAATAAATTTTGAAGATGTAAATTAAATAAATCCTAAGATATTTGACATCTGATGTGCTATTAAAACACATCGCTTGCAGAAAACATTTCGAAGTATGCATATAAACAAATTATAAGTTCACTGTAATACTAACAATAAGTTCACATATTGAGGTATTAATTTTCAATATGGTTTAATTAAATTTTACGAAAAACTTTGAAAAATCTAAACTAGGAATACAGAATATCAAATGTCCTTACTTTTTCAAGAAAACATTCTGTGAAAGTTTTGAGAGAATATTAAGAAATGTATGTATAAAATCCAAGGTAATAGGGTAAAAACTGCTGTGAAAGGATCAATTTGAACATAACTTCATTTGAATTTTCAGAAATAATCATTTGTAAGGTATCAAAGGCCATACAACAATACACTCACATTGTGTCTAAAAAATCGCGGACATGCAACTTTAAATTTTAACAATATAAAAAATAACAATACCCCATAATGTGAAAACTATAGGTGTTCTTAGTCTGGATTAACATTAGTTTGTTATTAGTTATGCCATTTTACCCCATTCTCATTATATTTTCCCTTTAATTACAGAGGAAGGGAACAATTTTTTTAATGCAGCTTTTAGCTAAAAAAAAAAGGTAAAGTGATCCCTATACAGGCCATGGAGGCCCAGAGGGTTCCAGGAGGTTGAGGCTCCCAGATTTTGGACATTCGGCACATGTAGGTGGTAAGGTTGTCAGCCTTACGCACCGGCCGCCTTTACCCCCAGGATTGGTCCTGGTACTCATTTCTGTTAGAGGCTGAGTCGACCCCAGGGCCATAGTGCCACCAGAAGGATTAGGTCAATTGAAAAATCTCAACGACCTCATCGGGAATCGAACCCGCGACCTTCCGGTTTGTAGTGCAGCGCCTCAACCGCTACGCTACGGCGTACCCCAGCTTTTAGCTACGAGGCCATATAAGAAGTTCGGGATCTGTGTCTACACAGTAGGGTAGGAATGGAATTATTGATTGTAAATTATTTCTATGATTGGTGTATTTTTATGAAGTAAATTTCAATTGTTTTTAATATAAATGGATACGATACAGGATTAAATGGTGAGAATGATTCATGGTTTGTAAATATCCAATTTGGCATTTGCCTTTACGACTGGGGAAACCATAAAAAAAAAATTCAAATTGGCCGGCCACGGGATTTGAACCTAGGACTTCCCGAATACTATTTTGGTAATAATTTTGAGCAAACCGACCGTGTTTTTTCATTCCGTTATTTGTTGACTCTAATGTTCAACAATGCATCGTTAGTGAATAATTGTATCTGTTATTTGAAATGTTGTTTTATATATTTTACGTGCACTATATTTTACCATCGAATGACATAATCTATATATATTAATAAAAGGAAGTGTCTGTCCTCCGTCTGTCTGTCTGTCTGTCCTCCGTCTGTCCTTCTGTCTGTCCGCGATGCCCAGCGAAATCTACTCAACGCAGAGATCTCAAATTTTATACATGGGCGGACTAAAGGGTCGGAATGTGCACCTCGAAGCCGGAATTTTAATTTTCGCCTCCGTTCGTGAGTTATGAGTGAAAAACTGGCAGAAAACGTGCATTTTTTTGCGTTTTAGAAGCATCAGTTTCAGTAATAAATTTCAATATCAAATAACTTACAGATGGCTTTGGCTATTTTTGTCAACATACCTCATAGCCTACCTTGAAAATAAAAGCAACGCGATCGCTTGATTTTGTAAGTCCATCCTAGACGATTCATTTGTTTAGAGTGTCAAGGCCCACAGTCATATGACATTTTCAACCTACACGGAAGAAGGATAATCAACCCTAAATATGGTCAAACATTGTTCGATTTGAACGAAACTCACTATACAGGGGTTTTCTGGGCCAAGGAACTCGAATCTGAGGTCGCTTTTACCAGGGAACGCTACCTAATCGTGGAATGCACTCCACGTGATTTAGGTGTTAATAATTATAATTTGAAATAATTATCGCGGGGGAAGCCGCGGGCACATGCGGGCACATGCTGTTTGTCTGTCTGTCCACGATGCCCATCGAAATCTACTGAACGCAAAGATCTGAAAATTTAAAGATAGATGGACTGAAAGGTGGGCGAATGCACCTCGAAGCCGAATTTTTAATTTTAACTTTCGTTCGCGAGTTATGAGTAAAAAAACTGGCAGAAAACGTGATTTTAGCGCTGTCGAAGCATCAGATTTCAGTAATACATTTCAATGTCAAATCAATTGCAGTTGGCTTTGGCTATTTTTGTCATACCGTGGAAATAAAAGCATCGCGATCGCTTGAATGTTGTAAGCCCACGCTGGTCGATTCATTTGTTTAGAATGTCAAGGCCCGTAGACATATGAAATTTTCAACCTACACGGAAGAGGGATAATCAACATAGACCTAAATATGGTTAAACATCGTTCGATTTGGACGAAACTCACTATACAGGGATTTTCTGGGCCAAGGAACTCGAATCTGAGATAGCTTTTACCAGGCAACGATATCTAATCGTGGTATGTAATTCACGTGATTTAGGTGTTAATAAAATAATGATTTAACTATTATGCTCTTAATTTTTAATTCTTGAAATAATTATCGCGGGCGATCGCTTGATTTTGTAAGTCCATCCTGGACGATTCATTTGTTTAGAATATCAAGGCCCGAAGACACATGAAATTTTCAACCTACACGGAAGAGGGATAATCAATATAGGCCTAAATATGGTCAAACATTGTTCGATTTGGACGAAACTCACTGTACAGGGGTTTTCTGGGCCAAGGAACTCGAATCTGAGGTCGCTTTTACCAGGCGACGCTATCTAATCGTGGTATGTAGTCCACGTGATTTAGGTGTTAATAAATATAATGATTTAACTATTATGCTCTTAATTTTTAATTTTTGAAATAATTATCGCGGGCGAAGCCGCGGGCACATGCTAGTGTTACATAACCATGCATTAACATTCAGAATTTTATCTTGCATTGAAATGAAACCTTTCTGTATTATGAATGACGAGCTTCTTGATTATTTCAGAGCAATTAAATAAAACGCCAGGAATAAAAATATATGCAAACAAACAAATCTAAATGAGCACGCACCATCAACTGAATATTTAAAAGTCAAGTCCCGTCACAGTCAGGTATCATGATGAATATTCTGGATGACGAATGGGAATTTTTCGTGAGAACTGCTAGTGTTTAAAACGCTGTAGCAAATGCATGGTTATTGGTTTTAGTAGGTACTAAATTTTCTCTTAAAAGAAAAGAATTCTGTAAAATAAAGGAATCTTTACTCATCCTTAAAGGCCATATGCATTTTAATATAATTGGATACTTACAAGGGATGATAGACGAACGTCCTGTTTTATTAAGTGCTTTATGAGATTGTGTGGTGGACGGGAAAATGTCTGTACGTCTATCTGTACGTCTATCTGTGTGTCAGTACGCGTGATAATTCAAATCCATGGGAAGAAGCTTATTGATATTGGACCAAATCGATTGATCGGTACCGGAGTAATTCCCAATTTAATACTTATTTTATGGTAATATATTAGAAAGAATTTATCAAATGCAAATCATTTCTCATGACCACATATTATTTTACAGTGTTCATATACGGCTTTGGAAGTTGCAATGCAGTTAGCTATGACAAATAACACTACCCACATATTCCATCACATAAGCTTATCGAACTAGGCCTTTGTCCTTCCGTACGCCCTGCTTAATGAATCTATCTGGAACTTAACTCGGAAATCGATAACAAAAATAAGTTATTTTGTATATAATAATTGCAATTACCACTGATTAAACAAAAGCATTTTGGCACTTTCTTACATCATTTTACCCGATTTTATTTATTATGCTTTAAGGGGAGTAAATTTATGAATTTGGCTACTTAAATTGATATTTTTTCCAAGTTCTAATTCAATGACGTACTTTCATCGTGAAATGCATATCAAAACCAGGTTTTTAGTTTTTTTTTTTTTTAAATTATCAATCGCTATAATAAAATTGTTTATGCATGATTTGGGTAAGGTTCATGAATCTATGGTTCATTTTAATAGTTTCATTTGGAATTTGTATGACCATATGGTAGCATAAGATTCGTTTTGTTCGTTTATTTATATTTTTAACGTTAAACAATATAATTAAGAGTAAAATAATTAATTCCTCCAATTTATGTGAAAACGATGTCAGTGTTAATAAATATGTTTTAATTATTTTTCTGTTAAATAAATGATTGAAGCACAATATCTAGCAGTTGAGTAAGTAATCGCGGGCGAAGCCGCGGGTACCTGCTAGTGTAATTGTATATACTATTATAGGGGTTATTTTATAGATAAATAAAAACAAATAAAAAGTCAGGAACTTATCTTCACAATAATAATAATAATAATAATAAAGTAGAGAGGATAGGTTTAGCATGGTAGAGATTAGGTATCCGGACGTGGAGAAATACAAGAAAGAATATAATGTGTCCACTTTGCAGTTCAAATGAAAATGCGGGAGAAATGTTTATAGATAAGAAATTCTTAGAAACGTGGAAAATAAAAAATTAATACAAAAACGGAACAAGCTTTAAAAAATTAGGCAAAGTATTATTTTTGATAAGAAAGAAATGGATATAAGAATATGAAAGTTTCAACCTAATGACGTAAAATGTTTTATTGCACCATTGAAAATTCATTGTTTGAAACTTTTAATTGCAATGTTTTGATATTGTGGATTGGTTTACGCACAGAACGCCTGCTGAATGCGACTAGACTACTTGCACAACAAATTCTACAAAATTGTTGTGCGGGTAGTCTAGTCGCTTGCAGCAGGCGCGCTGTGCATTGGATTGTGAATCGACGAGGTTGGCGTTACAATGATCTAAGTAAATGTGGGTTGTCGACCGGGTTAGGCTTGTAACCGTCGCCGGTGTGCTGCAATTTTGTCCTGCAGAGTTATTTTAAATGTTTGCAAATCTAGAAACACCTGCGTTTATTAAGTGCCAGAATGGTACTTTCTGGGAATATGTGGTGGACAGTGCCATCCGTCTGTCATATGTCTGTCCGTGTGTACAAGCGATAACTCAAATATGCTTTATCGGATTTTCATGAAACTTGGTATAGGTATTTATAATGTCCATGGGACGAAGCCTATTGATTTTGGGTCAAATTGGTTGACCGGTACCAGAGTAATGCCCCATTTAGCTCCTATTTTATGGTAATATATTAGAAAGAATTTATCAAATGCAAATCAGTTCTCATGACAACATTGTTGTATTATAGTTTCATGTACGGTTTTGGAAATTGCAATACAGTTAGCTAAGAAAAATAACAGCAATACATTTAGCTAAGACAAATAACACTACCCACATATTCCTTCACGTTTGCTTATCAAACTAGACCTTTGTCCTTCCGTAAGCACTGCTTAATGAATCGATCTGGAGCTTAATTCGGCAATCAATAAAAAATACTTTTTCTGCATATATAATTGCAATTACCACTGCATAAACAAAAGCATTCTGGCACTTGGTTATATCAGTTTAGCTGGTTTATTTTATTTTTATTTTAAATAATTTTTAAATAAAACATCTAGAAATGAAATAAATAATCGCGGGCGAAGCCGCGGGCACATGCTAGTCCTAAATAAAGCAAACGTGTGTTATAGAAAAAGAAACAAAAGCAGTTTACCTTTTTTTCTGAAAATGTAGGCTAAACCAACAAACTCATAAGTACAGAAAAGTTTTGTTTTTAAGTCATATTTAATGTATAGGCCTAGGCCCTAATGTAAATTAAAATTGTTGAAAAGCATTTTCTTCTCTCAGATTGGACTTTTCTTTACCATTTCACGGATTATCCGGGGAATTTGCTTATCGGCGGTTTGAATGCCACCCACTTCCTTAGATAATCGGGAGTGTTCTGTAGATAATGAATGGCATCGGTGCATTGAGTTGAAAATATCAAGTAAGTTAACATCGGAAAAAATATAGCCTTTAAAATCAAAACTATTTTTCATTATGCATTCAATAATAAATCTGTGTAATAATGTTGAGTCTACTGAAGGCTAAATCATCTTTACAAATTAGAAAAGGGCAGTTATTCATCTTCGGAGATTTATGTCTAATACTTGTATAAAACTAGATAATGATTGGCACCAATGATCAATTATCCAATTGGGGTAAAATATAAAATTAGTTTATTTGCTTAAACAGTAATTTACTAGATTACCTTTAAATACAAAATATGCAATAAAAAATTAGCATTACAATATTTTAAACATGCTAAAGTTTTACACACTTGTACTTTATGAACACTATACGTTTGAATATTTTATATTTACATTTTTACTGTAGGAAAGCATTGAAAATTAATCACTGAATAAATATAGTTTATTCTTGCTAATATAAATTTAAGAAATAAAAATAAAAATAAACAAATAATACACATTATGTTGTAAAACAGTTTGCTAAAAAGAAGAATTTGAGCGTATTCTTAAATTAAATTCATGTATTTGTGATGTGATGTAAGACGGGAGTAAAAAGAATAAAGCGATCTCTGTATGGGCCATGGAGACCCTTAGTTTTCCAGGAGGTTAAGGTTCCCAGATCGTGACATACGGCACATGAAGGTGGCAAGGTTGTCAGCCCTACATACCGGCCGTTATTTTAACCCCAGGAATACTCCTGGTACTCATTTCTTTTAGAGACCGAGTCGATTCCAGGGCCATAGTTCCACCAGAAGAATTAGGCGAATTGAAAAATCCAACGACCTTATCGGGAATCGAACCCACGACCTTCCAGTTAGTAGCGCAGTGCCCACAACACCACGACGTACAAGAAGGGAGTAAATATAATATTTCAGAAGTGTTTAGACAGTGCTATGCTGTTTTATGTCACTTGTTTGAAGAATAGAATTGATTTCTGAAAATACTCTGTGAGAATGATGAAAAAGGGCAGCTTAAAATTAATGAAAAATGGTAGTGGAAGGATCTTGTGAGTTTTAAATAATGGGTTGCTTTTCAAAAACGGAATATAAAACTCTTTAAATTCAGAACTACTTCGTATTATGATTATAATAATATGTGACAAAATTGTTAAGTCTAGTGTAAATAAAAAACGTACGTATTAGCATGCTACCGTTAGATGCTGATGATAAAAACTTACAGCATATACTGAGCGGGGGTTTAAAAGGGTTAAGTAATATTGCCGGACATGTAGTTTTTACAGACAAACTGTATGACAGTGCTTAATAATCCTCTTAACCTCAATTTAAAATAGTAGCAACATTTTAATTTTATACATAAAATTTTATTTTTTCAAAAAAATTATACACCATAAAGTGTAATCTAATTTTGCTTTATTTTTATTTTCCTTTTAAAAGAGATATACAAACGCGTAAATTTTCATAACTGCACCTACGTGATATCTGCATTAGCGACTACCCTCCCACTTTTTCCACTTTAACTGGACTTTTCCCTTCCCCTTCCTATTATATTCTCCCTTCTATTTTTCCTGTTTCATTTGCCCACGCCCATCCTCTATCTACCTCACAAAGTATATAATACATGATGTAGAGAACGTACCTGCATGTACTCTCTTTATAGAAGTTCAGATGTATAGTATATAGTACATCTCTGTGCGTGCGTGGTGGATATCTGGCAAGGGGCATCGCAATTCCTACTACCGTATCAAACTATCATAAAACTTGTACACTCTGCTACATTAAAATAGGGACAGGTGGCGTTGGAATACTGTTTCATATGTTTTCCTCATACTATATCCACCAGGTGCACCAAATGTATGTGAAAGTGTTCCATGCTGTATAGTCTGTTGCTCCGTCGCATAGACCACGTAATATTAATGAATTTGTCTTTTGTGTAGCCACAAGGCTCAAGAAGCATGTGAATTAAGAAAATAAAAGGTGGACGTAATGAAATTGGATAAAACATAATTATTCTACGATAGTGGATTTTCTGTCCATTTTCCGTTCATGCTATCATGGTGGAAGCTAGAACTTGGTACACCGAGTACTGGTAACCTGGCCTACCTTTGTCTTTTGCTTACGTACCGCACGTATGCGTCATTATTCAAAGCCTGTAACTTTTGATCTAATTACTATTGCAGACATGGAAGAAAGTAACATTTACTAGTTGAACTTTGCATTAAATTTAAATCTTCAGCTTTACACATCTGCTTTGCTTATTTGTGCTATCAAGTGGGTTCATTGCATCAAGAGATATGTGCTGCCTTCTTTCGGAAGTTAATAAAACTGTGTTGGGTAGAAAATAGGGACATCTCCGGTATTTATCTTATTCTTCCACCGAACTTTTCTAAAGCTTACAGAGGCAGGTACAAGATAAAGAGAAATCTTTCTTTTACCAAAATATATATTTCGAAGAAAAATCTACCTATTGTAATCGATACCATGTCATGACTTTCGAAAAATTCTTTCATATCTTTACGTTTCATGCCTCCCTAAGTACGAAACCACCGCCCGTTCAAAAAAAAAAAAAAAAAATTGGCGATTTATATATATATATATATAGGTTATATATCTTTACACGCTAGCGGAAGTAATTTTGAAGATATTTGAACCAAATTTTATTATGTTATTTCTAGGCCTAATAGTTCGTACAAGTTCGTTAATGAGCAAAATTGGTCCAAGGGGAGGTCGGCGGAGGGGGTTGAAATTTTGAAAAATTTGAATAAATTAGAATACTCCCTATGGAGTTCACAGTGACACCAAAGATTCGGGGGTTTTGGGGGTACGAGGGGGTGGGGGATGGAAATTCGAAATTTTTGAAACCACGTCTTGTGGGGTATCGTTGAAGAGCTCTTGATGAGTACTCTACAAATCAATAACTGGTTTCTCGATAGTTCTCCTATAAGGGCGAGATCTGAATGTTTGAAATAGTGCTCTTTCCTCTTTTTTGCAGTTATTATTGCGGGTTTGTCATGCCAAGGCTAAAGAAGAAGATAGCTGCGCAGGGGCAATAAATTAAACCAAAAGCACTTCGAAATCTATCTCAGCCTGTAAGCCTGCCTAAAGGGATTTTTATTCCCTTCATACAGCATTATAAAATGGTTTACAACAACAAAAATTGGAGTTATCCCGTTCTTGCACCGATGTCTTCAATTACTTCAAATTTCCTAGTTGCTTTAATATTTCCTGTACTTATACTGTATGAGTAGTGAAAGTTTAAGTACGACGCAGGCAGAGAGAGCGAGTCTCAAGCAGTAATTCTATTCTTTTATGTGAGCCTACATATACAAGTGGTGTGTCATGTAATCAATTCTCCTCGGAGACCGGAGACTCTGGCTTCTGTTCCAGACATCCGCAGAACCATAATTAAAACTAGGTATACTTACGACAGCCATTCACACAAAACTCCAGTGTTTCTTTTGGCCTGAAAGCAGTCTCGCCATTTTTATCCGCCACACAAAACGACTTTACCAATATGGTTAATTCCATTCTATTTTCCGAATAATGCAAATAACAATAAAATAAAATAATAAGAATAATATTTTAGGAGCACGAAAAATATACACCTTCCAAAATTAATATCAACTCTTAACATTTAAATAAATTCGGTCATCATAAGCGAATAGGAGAAAGGCTCCTTCGTCTTCTAAAGGGAAGAAGATATAGTGGAGGCTAGACCTATGTAGACAGTCGGGACGCTTTGAGGATTAAGCCATTGTCTGGCACTTAAGGAGTGGTATATGGTACTGACTGAAGGCACTCGTCTGGTGCCCACGTGGAGTCATAACTTGATTGTCAAAAATTCAGAAATGAGCATTGATTGGTTGCACACAAAATTCTATTGGCTGTCAGGCAAGTTCAACGCCAAGAAAGCATGCTGAAAATCCAGAATATACAACTCTATTGTCCAAGACACCCTTATTTCAAGTTATTTACTGCGGATTATAAGGGTCTGTCGGCATTGCCTTGAAGAAAGTTGTATATGTAGAAGTTGCCTCCACTATACAACTTTTTTGTTTCTTGTGTGGAGGTTTCAATATTTTTTTTGTGTATAACGCATAATATGAAATAAAAATCAAGCCTTATAAATTTTTAAATATTTGAGGGAGTACGGAAATGTTGTCATTAGCCCTCCTGGATAGTGCTTTCGTAAAAATTATATAACTACGCGTATGTCTTTCTTGAGATATTTCACAAAATTCTTTTCCAATTTACTCACAAGAAAAGTTCCTCAACATTGATCTCGTTAAAGTTTACATATACCCTCTACACACGCCATAAAATGAGTTGGAATTTTGTTTAAACATTTTTTTTGCCCTTCTTTATCAATACGGTTGATCTTGCTTGCATCCTAGAAGGAATTTCCAACCTTCTCTTAGCTGAATAATACCTTATTTTGAAAGGAGTTTACGATCACTACCTTTGTTAGTTGCTTAATGGCTAACTTGTTGTAAAAATCTTCATTATCTGATCACGATCTACAGCCTTCGTTTTCAGCTATCATTTGTAAAGAGAGAAATTTACATCTTTTGTTATAGTTTTTTTCCCCGTTTGACATGAATATGCAAATGATTCATTTACAAAAAAACCATCTTACTTGGATCAAGTAATTATTTTATTAATTAATTTAGTTATTTAATACTCAAAACACAAATTATTGTTCACGAAAAGCAAACTAAAGGAGAGTGAAAGCAAAGTGATGTCAAGCACTCCCTCTAGTGTGAAGATGTAAGTTCTTCCCACTCTGGGGCACATGTACTATATGTTACACGTTCCTGTGTCTCGAGACATATCTAGCTTTTACTCCTCACTCTATTCTCATTATGTTCTTCTTACATGTCCTTTGTATGAATGCCTTTTAATAGTACCGTCTCGGTCTAAAATCGTATTGAAAATCGAAAGATCTTCGTGTGTTAATTTCGAATGTCAAAATACAAAACCCGAGTGACGCCGTGCCTTTTAAGTAGTTTATATACATAAAAATAAACACAAAAAGTATATATATTACAAGTATGTAGTCATTTTAATTTGATTCGTAAGTTGTTTTAATTAATTTTACTGATATAATAATAAGTTACTATTATTTATTTATTTATTTTATTGATTATGTGACAATTGTTAAAATATAACTTCATTAAAAATTAATTTATATATAATCACAGTGCTATAAAATAGGCCTACCTACACTAGTAGTCTATATGTAAACCAAGAACTTTTTCAGTTTATGATTAACGTATTTGTAACTTACACTGTGCTCTCATCAATAAATTGCATTTAAACCTGTAATTTTCTACGTCTCCAGCATTAAGATTTTCTGATAGATTCTGTTAGGCTTTTATTCTAGTGCTTTGAGGCTGATTACCTTCTCCAATTTACTTATAATCAGCACTAGTGGAATGAAATGCATTAATACTCAATAATGTGGCAAATATCATTTTATCCATAATTAGATTTGCTCTCGATTGGAGAGTTCAGATGAACACATTCCGAATAAAAGTTGAAATTAATGTTGAAAAGCCCATCTCTAGCACAGCCATTTCATAAATACGGGTGGGACATTCTGACAAATTATAAAAGCTATTTTTGTTTATTACATATCATAAATAATAAACTAGAATTGGTTCTTCACATTCTGTAAAATTTACAATGCCTTCTCCTTCACACTACATGCAAAGCATTATTTAAAATTTATTCTGAATATTTTAAATTTGTTTTTCAAAATCTGTTACGGGTGGGACATAATTTGGACACTGATTTTAATGATGCAAAACAAAAGCTCATTTTCTGATCTGCTATTACTGTTAGGGTCTTAATGTTGTTATTAATGAAGGTATGAGGGATTGAATACAAATTATAAACTATTTCCAGGTTGTCAAAACATTTATTTAACTCATTAATAATAATTTAACAAAACCATCACTGTTACGGGTGGGACGTTACGGGTGGGACAAAAATTCCCTTGTTTGTTATTTTACGTAGTAATTAACCACACATATTTTTTGAAGTTAATCTTATACCAAATTGTACCTTAAGATGTATATTTTCTCAAATGAAAATGGACATAGCTTATTACTCTTGACTACTTAGTATTAAAGAGTATTAAAATCATGCTAAAAATGGCAAAAAAAAGTAACTCAATGCAATAAATAAGTAAATCGACAGATTTTACACATGAAACCACTTCAGATACACCTAACTCCTTAAAATTCAGAGAATTTGAGGTTTTAAACTTATTTTTGACCACCCAATTGCAATAATTTTATAACTTCTCTCTTTGTGGGAAAAATTCCATTATTTTATGAAATGGCTGAGCAGCAGAACCCGAACAACGTCCATCGACATGCAGGACTGCAAGACACCACTACGAATTACTTACTACAGTGACAAAGCAAAGGCCCACTGGGAGCTTGAACACTGTGTTAATTTCACAGCACAGCAGCCAAAATGGAATTCAAGTCCCCCCCTCCTTCAGGGGTTGGTTAATTTAGAAACACAAGCCCACAACTTTGCTTGAAATCACATAAACTGCACACGGGCTATGAACTCCTCCCCTCTCTTGTATGCAAATTGTTTCTGGGGACATTTTCCGGAGAAATCTCTGACCAGTGATGCGAATTTTAATTAACGAAAGGTCAAGGTTCTCTGTGGTCCGCCCCTAGGGCCCTTAAAAAAGAATTTGCCTCATTTCTTGCTTTTTACTTTTTTTAAAAGTACAGGACCCGTACAGGATAAATATCTTATTAAAAATTATTTGAAAGACGTGCATCTAGTTGCCACGGGTGATAATGCCTTATCGACAAAGTATCCATTTGCACATTTATAATGAAGAGTATTCGAATATCTATTAAAAAAAACGCTAATATTTTTCATTAAAATATTTTCTTTTTATTGTTTCTTGTAGCCTATATTGTAGGTCTAAGTTACTTAGTGTAACAAATTTTGCTATAATAGTTTAATTTTATGTAACGTAGACACAATTAGCTACTGTACATGTACGAGTATATAACTAATTTATTCTTATTACTTATAGAACTATGTTAGTGTATTTGTTTGTTCCTTTTCTTCTCTCTGTCTCCGGTTGAGTGTACGAGAAGGTCTTAAGGCCTCAAATCTGCCAGATTAAATAAATATTTATTATTATTATTACCGATCAATTTCGACAGAAAGAATGAAATGAAACGAAATGAATTCAAATTAAATGAAATAAAATTAAAATAAGAATATAAGGTAAAGTGATCCCTGTACAGGCCATGGAGGCCCAGAGGGTTCCAGGAGGTTGAGGCTCCCAGATTTTGGACATTCGGCACATGAAGGTGGTAAGGTTGTCAGCCTTACGCACCGGCCGCCTTTACCCCCAGGATTGCTCCTGGTACTCATTTCTGTTAGAGGCTGAGTCGACCCCAGGGCCATAGTGCCACCAGAAGAATTAGGCCAATTGAAAAATCTCAATGACCTCATCGGGAATCGAAACCGCGACCTTCCGGTTTGTAGCGCAGCGCCTCAACCACTACGCTACGGCGTACCCCAAAATAAGAATATACCTACACTAAAAGAATGTACAATTTTCCAGCTTTAGCAAAGACAAAGAAAACAGATTAGAAATAGCTTAAAGCTCTAATTTTCTGCAAATATTTCCGTGTTGGCCTGATGATAGACATCCTATTGCAATGCTTATACGGAAACGGACACTTCTATTTAACATTTTACACAGGGCAATGTTTTTATTATGACAGGTGAAAGTAGCGTTTCATGTTGCTGATAAAGGAAAAGCATATTCGGTACGTTTAACAGACACTATGTGTATCTCATATCGCGAAAGGAGATGAGTTTAACGTATGGAGGAAGCCGTGTCATAAAACTTGGTACAGTCTTTCGCATTAACATATGTGCGCTCTCTTATATGCTCGTAAAACCCTGGTACAGTCTCGTTTAAAAAGTAGAAACACCATCCCAGTAAATGTTTCTCTTGGAAAGATTTACGGAATAAAGTGACGGGGTTTTACTATAGAATCTCCTGCTTTTTCTCAATTGTTCAATGTTCTGCGTTACTATTAGGCAAACTTTATAATAGGTTCTTTCTCAATCTTAATAATTAAAAAATATATGTTTTAAATTTATTTGGTTATAATGTTAAAATGCAATTTTTTTTATATTAGGGCGCTACCCGAATGACCATATGTTCATGGCTCAGGCAGTTCAGAAATAACCTTAAATATAAATCCAATAATGTAAAAATACAATTATATACAATAACTTACAATAATAAGACAGAAATGAAAAAAGCATGGAGAATAAATGTTTATATAATGCAATTAACAAATGTATTACATTGATTGCTGTTCCGGTTAAAAATTTCATAGTTATTTTAACAATGGAATTGAATAATCTGATACCAAAATTAGAGCTGTGTTTTAGCCCTGCAGTCGTAAAACATTATTATCATCCAATTAATGATTTGTATGGTTTTGTCTTGTATCGTATGTATGTGGGTATGATCTGAAAGCTTGCATTTCTATAAATGAAATTTTGCGTTAAAATGTAGATCCTTGTCCACCGCTCCTTTCGCTCCTCTCACGCAACGGGCCCGGGTTCGATTCATGGTCGGGATAAGTTACCTAGGTGAGGTTTTCCGGGGGTTTTCCTCACTTATGAGACAAATGTCGGGTAACTTTAGGTCCTTGTGGTCCCCGGATATCATCTGGCCGTCATTATCATCTTCATCCCATCCTTGCCGTGTGTTTGTGAATGGTGTGTCTCGTCCTATGTGTTCGTGTTGTCTCGTAGGTGGACCCGGCATTGGGCTGATCACTTATCCGGGGAGGCCCTCCATGTCCGTGTATGGTCAAAAAAGTATGTATGTGATCCAAAGATAATCCGTCTCCCGACAGGTCGCGGCCCTGTAAGGCCCGGGCGGCTTGGGTCGCTTAAATCCTAAAAGGGAGAGGTACAACTACGATAAAGAAAGAATGTAGATCCTTGCTACAGTAATAGGACATTCATTAGTCGTTAGCTCTACAGTAGTGAATTCTTTACTCATCACCCCCAGAGAATTCTAAGATAATAAAATACTCTGAAGTATATAGGCCATAAGCCTAGAGAGAAAATAATCATGACGAGTATAGCTGTACTGTCCAAGAGTTATGAAATGATACAGCCTATTAATGCCATTCTATATAAGGCATTGTGTTCTATAAAAAATTTCACAATTTTGAAAATAATATTTGATTCATACAAAGGCAATTGTGTCAGCAGAGAAAATTCAATTTAACTTTACAATTAAAAATAATGGAAAAAGATTTACCGCCTCGAAAGAAACAGCTATAATCATTACCAAAATGTTTATTGATAAAAGAATGAAAATTTTGTTTTGATTGGATATAGAATTGCCAGCAATAATAGTAGGTTTGAGACAACTGTGAATAAATAATAATTTCCTGAAAATATATCTGTGAACAGCTTAGATAGAAACGAAAAATTGAATAAAAAAGAGAGTTTATACACGGATTAAGTTTTTTCGGGGGGGGGGGGATATTACACGAATCATGGCTCGACTTTCTCTTACCTATCTGCCACTTTGCATACAGGAAATTTAAGTTTTCATAACTTTTTCTTAAAAAAAACGGACTAACGTTGTTTGAAACATTGTTACACATGAATTCTGTGAACGGAAGTTTTAAGCTATTCGTTTCATATCTAACTCAAGTTTAAGTCTTGCCTTGCTAGTAATACGGCTTTAAACGAGATTTGGACAACTGAATGTGCATATCTGCAATGCAGTTTCTATCTCTGTCGGAAAACGAAGATTAAAGATAAATTAAAAGATGGATTAAGAAAGGCTAAAGTGTGCATCACATCAAATTTTTTGCAGTATAACTGAATGAATCGGTGCCCAGTTAACGAGTTAAATGTAAGCATACTCAACCAAAACGAAGTCTACTACAGAAATAATAGTTATGATTATTATTTTACATGCATTACAGTATGATGTAGGGGAGTTAGTTTGCTACAAGACATAACTCTTGACAACACCCTCTTCCAGGATGAGGAAACTGGAGAAGTGCTGTAGAATCTGACGGTCGTGCCCACAGCACGTAACGTGGGGTAGGGAAGCTATAAAGTGCACTGCGGATACATAAATGGCACATAATAGTTTGCTAGGGAATGGTGCAGCTAAAGGGCAGCTTAAAAAGTGAGCATCTTCCATTACCAGAGATTACAAACCTCCAATCTCATCTTACATTCTTACATTCTACTATGAAACGTTTGAACGCTTTTAGATCTTATTTCAATCTTTTTCTTGTATCCATTTTACTTTCCTATTTCTATGGTAATGAATAAGCCCGGAAGTTCATTAAAAATTTACCAATGCACTCTATTGGATTTTATTTAAATACAGTCACTATATTACGAACATCAGAATATGTTCCCCTTCAACTAGAGTAACGGCAATTTTAAAAAAAGTAAAGTAATTTTACGTGGTATCAATTAAGAAGCATATGAGAAAGAAGGTAACAAGTCTAGGCCTACTACGTCAAAATATTAATACGCGACATATATTACAGGACATGAATAATGTATTCCGTCTATCCACCAGGAATGTATTCCACGAAACCCATTAGCATCTTTATCTTGAATAATAAAAATAATTAAATTACACATTCTGAAGGGCTTCGCTACATGTAACCATTGTTTTAATGGGCAGCGCTCTAAGATTTGCTTGCATTTATTTCTTCCCCTTTTCCTCTAGTTTTATAGTGACCACCTTGATCTTCATAACATTTCAAGCAACAGCTTTCAAAACATGCGAAGGGCGAATAAAATAGGAATATCAGATTGCCGGAGCTTTCATTATCTAGAAATGTGAGAGACCTTCAAAAATATTTTGCCAGAGCATTATACTGAATCTTAATGCCATGTTTATGGATAAAAATGACTTACTTAGATAGCAGTCAAGTGCTATGTAATCTACATGTGATCAATGTCACTGGCTCGTCACTTTGTACCACTAAGTTAATACAAACAGAGGGAAGGTTCCTTAAGAATCGTGTTGTTATTCCAAGCTGATTTGTATTGATATCAAGCGGAGAAACGAGAGAAAGGCCGTGTTCGAAGGCTGAAATAGGACCCAAAACAAGGTTATCACCTACAAACAAGATTGATATTATGATGGATGTATTACATGAGAAAATTGTAGGAAGAAAAATTCTTCTGAGACTGGGATTTGATCCCAGGATCTTTGGCTATCCGTGCCAATGTTCTATCAACTGAGCTAAGCCAGAGTTCACTTCACAGAGCCAGATGGAACCTCTCTCCTATGACTGATTGCCCTTAATGGTCTACCTCACTGACAGACAAGTTATGTCATATGCAGTACTGTGAGGCACACTAACTAGTGATTTTTGTGTAATAGGAGAGAGGTTCCATCTGGTGGTGTGAAGTGAACTCTGGCTTAGCTCAGTTGGTAGAGCATGGATAGCCAAAGGTCCTGGGTCAAAATCCCAGTGTCAGAGGAATTTTTCTCCTATAATAAGCTACAAAGAAATTTTTAATTTACAAATGTATCCTTAAACCAATATGGACAAATGGAATTTAACTTTGGGGTACATCAAGCAACTCTAATTTAATTCTAGAACGTTTTCAATCCGAAACTATACGAACTTTTGGCAAAATTCCCTGGTATAATAGTTAACAAATACGTTTATCGAGATTTTGAAATACGGTAAAAAGTAAATTACTAAATAAATCATGGTCTAGCAGAGTCCTCTAAAGAAACACTCCAAAACATTTGTAGTGAATCTCCTGAACAGTGGGCCAAGCATTTGTAGGCTCAATCGAAACAGAATAGGACTTGATCTACAGATTTCATAATAGGCTTGATCTAATAATAAATCGGACAGATTTAGTTTGCCACGCGAATATTAAATACTGGGTTTTATAGTTTGTAACTATGTTTGTATCCTTATTACTTATTGTCCACTATTCAACACACATTTCCCCATTAAGAAATAGGAGAACGGAGAATGGAGCAATAGTAGAAATGTGCCGAAAAGTTGTTGGAACCGAAGTATGGCCTATGGTTGAGGGCCCCGGGGATGGTGAGGAGTCAAAAAAATGTAATATTGAAATTACTTATATAAAAGCTTTTAAGCTTTGTATATTTTAAGAAAATAATTTCTTCTAAAATTAAAAGAAAAGTAATCTTTTCGCAGACAGGAAGCCTCAACAACGAAGATGTTTGCTTGGCATAGTGTACATCTAATATGTATTCTTGCCAGGAATATTAGTATCCACATACAAGATCTCTTCCTTTTCGAGAATTAGGAGAAAGTTGACACAGAACTGTAACTTCTGAAACTTTTTATAAAGAAAGTCAAGACATAGTGTGAGTTTCAGAGGAGTGCATTACTAAGTAAGTTTTCACACAGTAACTTGTTACTTAGAGAGGACGAGGGACAAGAGAACTCATTGCAGATTCTACAGACGTGTTACGAATTTGGTAGGGACAGATGATGCTGAACAAACCCTCCCACATCATACACTAAAGTTGACCATTTTACGCTTCAAATACTTTTTCATCTTCAACATATCAAATCCTTATATAGGCAATTGTCATAGGCGATTCTCAAAAGCTTTAACTTCATCACTAATAAGCGACTGCGAAGCCCTATTATTCGAAGATATTAATGTTCGCGTAGAATTTAATACTAGGCCTACCATTACGGAAATATATTGATAAAGGAATTATTAAATGTAGTCTACAGTCTATACCAGCGTTTCTCAACCTTTTTGAACCCGAGGACCTCTAAAATGTCTAAATTTTTTTACGGACCCCTAATTTTACATCCCATTTTTAAAAGTAGGCTATATGTAGGACTATATTCTTAATATTTGGGGTATTAATTATAGGTCATTATAACGAAATATATCTAAATACTTTTTTTTTTATTCAACGGAAACAACAGTTATTGAATTGGAAGTAAACTATTGACAGTTTAATATTTATTACCAATTTGATAATATAATTAGGAATTATGTTATTACTCACTTCTAATGAGACGGTTGAGCTTGTCGCCTCTTGCAGAGTTCCGGATATCTGGCTCAATATTAGTCAAATTTAGTCGAAGATCAGCAGATACATAAAGTCATCTTAATTATGTCTGCGGACCATCTGCACCGTCTTCGGGACCACCAGTGGTCCGCGGACCATAGGTTGAGAAACGCTGGTCTAAACTATAGCCTAATAACTTGGTCATTTAATACATTTTACATTAATTTACAGTTTACTTAATTTCTATACTTAAATATTAACAATATAACAGATATGAATAAAATAAATTAACAATAAAATACTAATAGGCTACTAGATCAAAGTTTCTTAAAAATAACATTTAAATATTCACATAACGTTTTGTAGCAGCTTTTCTTATGCAAAACATTTGTCAAAGGCTGTTCAAATCTATGTTGGCAATAATCTAATTGAGTTGTAATTTTTTTGTCTTTGACTTGTCTTGGTTCCTATTTTGAATCGTTCCAGATAGTGCCCAAATTTTCCATGATCGGTTGTGAATTGTGTTAGTATAAAATTTGGTTCTATGTATTTGCACTTTAACCAGTCAAACACTGAAGGGAAAAACAATGTTCTTGTCAGGGAGCCATTGCTACTATTTAGCCACTCAGTGTTCCAACTCAGTATTAGTTCTTTCCTTAACTGTTCTCTTATTTATGACAATGGACAGTAGAAATTATCCATTCTTGACTCAGCAGCTGATTTGGAAAGATGCCTTAGTTTCATGTTGGAAAATAATACCATGCGAAAGTTGAGTCCGTTAAGGGTTAAGTTTTCGTTTTCCATTATTATCCAGCAAGATGTATTCCAGTTTCAAAGCTTACTACTGATAGACTGCATCATCAGATTTACAGCTCTTGAAAACAGTTAGGAAATGAAGATTAATTGCATGTGAATTAATTCCTAGTCGTCTTACTGAACTGAATACCCAGATTGTATCCTTCATAACAGAGATTGCTTCCCAGAGGGCATATGAGATGACGCCATGAATATAAGCAACCAAGTGCTCTGCAGTGCGTTATGACATTTGCTTCTCAGCACAATCTACAAATTGAATAAACCTCATGTTTCATGTAAACAGAGCATAATACAGAACACAGGTGTTTTCGAAAGTTCTGTCATATAGCTCTGCTTATATCGATTAATTTCGTCCTTATAATGAACATAAAATAGCATTATTTTAAATTACACTTAGATGCAGGTAAATAAGTAAAATAAGAATACGATATTTCAAATATTCTAATCCACCAATCAATTCAATTCGTCATATCAGAATAGTACATCTCTATATATATATAAAAGGCTTTGTCCTGACTGACTGACTGAATGAATGACTGACTGACTGATTGACTGAATGACAGGAATCAACGTACAGCCTAAACTATAACAGGTAGAGACTTGGAATTTTGACAGTACCTTCGTTTCATAATGTAGGTGCTCACTAAGAAAGGATTTTGAAAAATTCTGATTCTAAATGCCAAAAATTAAATGTTTTTGAAAATACTTAATACCTTTTTACATAGAATTATCAATTCCAAATCACAGAATATATTGTTGCCAAATGATATATGATGGGCTTGGAAAAAACAAATGAAATGCACTTTTGACAAATAAGAGAAGTTATCAAAATAATTCATGTTATAAATAAATATTACAGAATGAAATCCACTAAAATAATGGAATCACATAACTTTCTCTACCCTGGACATAGAGAAAACTAAACGAGGTATGGTAATGTGTACCGTATATTATTATAGCCTATTATATCGCAGGTTTTTGGAGAGAAAAGTATGAAAGTGATAATGCTTTCTGTTTAATTTCATCCCCAAAACGGCTTTATGGTAACATAAGAGTGGGAAATTTCCCGCCTCGATATTACAATTTTATGTTACAGGAATTTCTGTATCTTCTTATTTAAACCTCTACCAGGCTTGCTGTGCACTGTACAAGCGATGGGATGCAAAATTCTAGATCCTCTATGAGCCATAAAAAACTATATCAAGCGTTTTCTGAGGGAATAGTTTGAGTGTAATAAGTCGTTCTTCCTATTTCAAATTATAAATGCCTATATAAGGACCTAGAATTTAAAATTGAAAATCCTTCATAAGTTAATTTCCAATTACAAAATACAAAACCCGGGCGACGCCGGGTCTTTTAAGCTAGTTATGCAATAATGACTTTCATTAAGACACGATTGCTCGACAATTGTCGTACGAGTGTCTTAATTGCGTTATAGGCAAGTTATATACGACTGTTTCAATTGACTATGATTATAAGTTTATTTATGTTCCAGGTTATTAGAATACCTCGTAATCGACGAAGCAAACAACTCTCGGACAACAGCTGTTGGTAGTTCTCGTCTTTTCCGATAGTTGGCAGGCTAAAAGTTATGCAGGGCGCAGGGCTTCTCTTGAACTTTAATGTCAAACAACGCACATGAAAAACACACGAAATGAACTCAATTTAGTATAGGCTAATATTAAGATTAATACGACCAGAATTCATTTTATTTTAAATATAGGTTGTTTACTACGCAGTTTTATTTGATGCTCTCAACGTTTCAAGATCTTTCCGTGTTCGATAATAATATAACATCTGTGTTATGATGAAAATCTGTTTCAAAATGGATTTCATTACGATAAAGTTACGTCACATGTAGTACTGTACGTGTATTACACAGCCCGACAAAAAATAACTTTTTGTTTGGGTCTCAGATGTTTTACCGGATTTTGGCTATACTTAGTGTGCTTATTCCAAATATGTAAACAGGTTTTCTCTACCAGCTCTGCTTTTATATAGAGTGCCATTAACTTATAACCTCTTTCGCGAAACAAAATATTACTTGATAATATAGCTAGTGAAGGTTCTTGACCTGGACACGTAGGACGAAAACTGTACGAAGTACAGAAAAACTAAAAGCTGGATTATTTTTTGGCTCTCAAATTGACAGCTCATAAGTCATAAACGACGGTACAATATGTGATAATATCAATTTTTTGAAAGACCCCAATTTTATATTGTTATTGTAATGTTAATGTAATATTAGTGTGTTGCTTTTTTCTTCACATGATTTAGAAGCTAAAAATAGGCACTGTTTTTATTATTTTTATCAAACGTAAAATGGGATAATATGCATAATGGGAATACCATATCTTTTTTTTTTTTTTTTTTTTTTTTTTTACAAATTACAAATTTTTATTACAAATTAAAAAATACAAATTGATACAAAATTATTACAAATACAAATAATATACACACAATTTGTACAATTTGAAAAGAGTATTATTTGCCCCGCATGAGCGTAGCTCGTGTTCGGGGTCAGTTCAGTCATACTAAAATTATATTTTGAAAATTATATAAAAATAACAAAAAACATACATATTATAGTTTTAGGTAAAAAATAAGAATAACAATAAATAAGATTGCTTATATGAAATAAATGCATGAACAAAGATACGAAAAAATAGGCACGCATCTCACAAAACTAAAGCTGATAGGGCAAAACTAATGCCACATTTTGCATCAGCGACCTAAATATACCCAAGAATTGGTATAAATTCTAAGGCACCAAAATAGCTGTTGGTCTATGTAATAGTACGGTCGAAAAATAATTAATTAATGGATATTCCCCAGTAAGGCAGTAACTTTTTTCTAAATGCCATACTCTTCTTTCCTTTCCCTATCGCCGTATGACATTAATATTCCAGAATGATTTGCGAACTACTTGAGAGATATAAAAATCAGCCAAGTTCTTTATTAGTTATTAACAATATTCGAGAGTTCACAGAAGATTAATGCGAGCCGTGAAAAGTGTCACATAAAATCTGAGACTTGCAGAGTTGACAGATGGCAGTTAAATCTCCCACTCTGGTCATCACACTCGACTTTATGGTTAACCGGATGTTTCAGATCATTAAAACTACGAAGGGACTACAGGCGACGCATTTTTAATTACTCCACTTGCTATCACTCAACATTTTATCACCAGAAGATTTAAAATCCGCAGTAATTTCTCTTTGATATCAAAACATGAGGACGTTTTAAAATAAAATTGTGTGTATACTGTATCTTGTAAAATTAAATCTCTTTCAGTAGATTCGGGATCGAACAATAGCATGTAAATAAAAATCTGATGTGTGACACATAACTTACTCTGCCAAAATAAAAGTTTTGGCACTTAGTATAATACGAGGGTCGTCCACAAAGTAAGTAAGTAAGTAAGTAAACACAATTTCAAGTAACTTTTGCAGGAGACTTGATTGGAGGTGTTTACACATCCACCCTACAGCCCGGACTTCGCTCCCAGTGATTTCCATCATTTCCTACACCTCATGAAATGACAAAGAATGACAGAGAGGCGAAGGTGGTTGTCACAAATCCCAGGCGGCACACTTCTGCGACCCAGGTGTTCAAAAGATGGTGCCATAGGAAGATAAATGTTTCAATTCCGGTAACGAATAACTTATGTTGAAAAATAGCTGAACACTGGCTGTGTCTGTTGCAATAAATATTTCCTTGGAAATGTGTTTTGTTTCTATAAACGGCCCCAGGGAAACTTCCTTTGTGGACGAGCCTCGTAAATAAAAATCTGATGTGTAACACATAACTTCCTCTGCCAAAATAAAAGTTTTGGCATTTAGTATAATATATCATGTATGACGTACTCTTCATGTAAATTGGTTGTAAAAATGAAGAGAATGGCGTTACCATATCGCACTACAACCCTATGTTTGACGTCTCTCAACCCGTGCTGGACTGCTGGACTAAAAATTAAATTAGGCCCATAGTTTATTTATTGTACCTTATTCTGAAATTTATATAAATATTCCAATTTTTTTTCTTAATTTCTTTAAAACTTAAGGCAAATGACTGAACACTGAATACACTATCAGTTTGAGGGTTAAGTTAAATTAGTGTTCTGGTGTACTACAATCATTTAACTTATAAGGGATGCTTTCATTTTGGACATTTTTACCTTTCCAGTAGCAACTTTCCCAAAAAGTTCATTTAATGTTCAAGACCTAAGAATGACTATCACATGGCTATAGGAAAGTCTACGGTAATAATGTTATCTACAACAATGATTCTTTACTGACGATAACTTCAACTACAATCAAGTGAGAAATGGCGATTTTTTTTTTTTTTTTTTTTTTTTTTTTTTTTTTTTTTTTTTTTTTTTTTTTTTTTTTTTTTTTTTTTTGCGGAATTTGATGAAGGCGTTGTTTAGAATCAATTAAAAGTTGAGAATGTTGTTCTGTGGGCTCCAGTCGAGCAGAATGGTTTGATTTCTGTGCGTGTATGGAAGTGCTATAGCGGGATTAGTCCTGCGAATTTCACGTTAAGTATTATGGCACATAACCCGCTGTTACGACCATTTTCGTTTATAAGGTTTCCAACTTCCACTTCAGAAATGGCCTGCTCAAATCACAACGGTTTGTGTGCGAAAATGGGGAATATCGCCTTTAGGACTAAATGTTGCGATATATTTCCTGATTAGTTCCGGATCAAAGGTGAAAGTTAAACAGAATTGAATAGAATCCTTATTTGTCATGAAGCTGTTACAACATAGCATCGACATAGTCAATTTATAAAAGATTACTTAAAGGAAATAAAATTTTATACTAATATAAGTTGTCATTTAAGTTCTTAACTATAAAAAATATAAAACATAAAGTAAAGTAAAGTGTTCCCTATTACAGGCCATGGAGGCTCAGAGGGTTCCAGGAGGTTGAGCCTCCCAAATTTTTAGACATCGGGACATGAAGGTGGTAAGTTTGTCAGCCTTTACCCCCAGGATTGCTTCTGGTACTCATTTCTGTTAGAGGCTGAGTCGACCCCAGGGCCATAGTGCCACCAGAAGGATTAGGCCAATTGAACAACTCCAACGACCTCATCGGGGATCAAACCCGCGACCTTCCGGTTTGTAGCGCAGCACCTCAACCACTACGCTAAGGCGAACCCCCATAAAACATATGGCAACAATAAAGTCATTATTTAAACTTGCTGAAATCAACTGTAAAGAATTCATGGACTTCATATAGACATTCCTGTATCAATATCCTTTTTAATCAGTTTTTAAAATGTTCAATTTGGGTAGCTGTTTTATTACAGTACATATGATATTATATAGTTTTGTTGATAAATGATACAATTTTTTTTAGATCTAGTTTAATAATAATAACTTAATAATAACAATAATGTTTTTTTTTTACCTTGCAGAGTTAAGGCCTCCTTTTCTACTTGCGCAGTTTTATCAGGTGTTAATGGTAAATACTCGTACGTTCTTCCTGAAAGTTATGAGATAAAAGTTACGAAAAAACTGTGATAAACATAAAATAAGGAAAGTTAAATCACGATTATTTGCCGACCCCTTCTATCTTTCCTACGGACCACAGTTTCAATGGTCGGGAACCACTGGTTTAGACTCTAAGAAAATCTCTGTTTCTTTTCGACACCCCCTCGAAAACATAATTGGTATGCAGACTACGATACGGATTTTATAACCAGTGATTCATCTTTATCAGTGTTGATTTCTTTGGTCGTATGTCATGAAATGCATTGGTCATACTGCATTCACGGTTTGATGGCCTGCAGTTATAATCTGTGTGGTCCAGAAGAAGGGAGTTTCGCTGCGGGATCCCTGGCTCTTTCTTCAGTAAGTTACTGTCATCTTCTCTCTTTATTCCCTCTGTTCGTTCCTAGAATTCATTGCATTCTGAGTTATCGGGGCTTTAGACCTGCCTTAGATCACAACCTACTGTGATTTGTCCGACAGTACGACGCATTCCAAAGTCGTGAGTATCTAATCCTTTGTTGCACGGTGACTTATACCCTGTAATGGACTCTCAATGAACACTTTTTATAAGAACTGAACTTTCTAGGAGCGAGTTCTCAAAACATTTAACTTATAAATAAATCTATTGTGAGCGTTTAAACAACATCATTACATTTAAGACTGAAAGGTAAAAAAAGGTAAAGTGATCCCTATACAGGCCATGGAGGCCCAGAGGGTTCCAGGAGGTTGAGGCTCCCAGATTTTTAGACATCGGCACATGAAGGTGGTAAGCTTGTCAGCCTTACGCACCGGCCGCCTTTACCCCCAGGATTGCTCCTGGTACTCCTTTCTGTTAGAGGCTGAGTCGACCCCAGGGCCATAGTGCCACCAGAACGATTAGGTCAATTGAAAAACTCCAACGATCTCATCGGGGATCGAACCCGCGTCCATTAAAATAGAGATTTTCATTATAACACTGATGTGTTGTTGAATAATTTCTAACACGGAACAATGTTGAAACCTTGAGAGCAGCAAATAAAACTGCGTACTAAACAACATGTATTTAAAATAATATCAATTCTGTTCGTGTTAATTTTAATATAATACTAAACTGAGTTAATTTCGTATTTTAAAGTCCGTTGGTTTGAAGTTAAACGCCAAGAGGAGCTTCGATTTTCCCGCACACCATCACCTGTCATATATCGCAAAAGACGGTAACTTGCTAACAGCTGATTGTCGAGGTCAACCACTGGTTCGTTTGGTGCAAACGAACTAAAAACTTGAACTTCAATTATGTTAAAAAAAAAGTCGTATGCAACTTGCACAAATAGTGATAATTAAGGCACTCTCTTCGTTCGTTTCATAAACAGCACACTCGTGTCTTAATAAAAGCCATAAGAGGCTCGTTGCTTAATGTACTATTTTACCTATTTTATGAAGAGAATTTCGCTTTAAAGTTTGTGCGGGAATTGATATTGGATTGTGCCAATTTTAATACTTTTAACCTAATATCTAATTAATTCATTTTTGTTATATTCGTGTTCATTATGTTGGTGTTCATGTACATTATTATTTTTCTTTCTTTCTTTCCTTCTTTCTTTCTTTCTTTCTTTCTTTCTTTCTTTCTTTCTTTCTTTCTCGTAGTTTTTACCTCTCCCTTTTAGGATTTAAAAGACCCAAGCCGCCCGGGCCTTACCAATATTATTTTAAAATATTAATTTGATTCACAAAATTTTCATTTGTAAATTTGTACATTAAATATTAAAACACGTTCTGTCCCCACTAGCAGAGAATAGTGAGTGCCATATCTCAAATGTACGGAGTACTACGAGAAAATTAAAGAGCTTATTGCATGATTCCCAGAGTAAAAATATTCATTTGAATTACGTAGGCTTAGTTCTTATCAAAAATTTAAGTAATTTCCATATCACAGAATCAACATATCCAATGCCACGTGCCGTTGTATCGTGTCCAAACTGACGCATGGAAATATTTTTCAACCCTCCTAAGGAAAGAACGCGTAATATTTCGGGAAATTCTTGCATACATATACATAAAATGGTAGTGAATTTTAATAATAAAGGGGATTTGTTAGTTTAGGAAGCGGAGGGCATGATTAATCTGTGGTGGAGTTTCTGTAAACTTGGAATAATCGGCTTACAGCATGAGAAGGAGCACTAAGACACGTCATGTGTGGACAAGCGTGAAGCTCCTGTCTTCAATAAACTTTTCGCGGTCTAACATGTGTTTAATAACATAGCCAGGGTAATGAAGGACTATAAAAAGATTTTTTAAATTTATGCTGCAGATTTACAATCTGTTCAAATATGAACATTCGGTAAATAATAAGACAATAAACACTTTATTCAGTAAATGGTACAAATGGTCAGTAAATATATGAGAGCTATAAAAAACAACTTTTGAATCGGAATGCCAAGTGTAAAACCTTGTATCGATGTAAACGGTTGATTGAGATAGATATATAAGCATTCATGCACCACAGATTATTGTCTCAGTTGGACATTACATGAGAATATTGTAGGAGAAAAATTCCTCCGACACTGGGACTTTAACCCAGGACCTTTGGCTATTCGCGCCAATGCTCTACCAACTGGGCTAAGCCGGAGTTCAACTGAAAGCGCCAGAAGGAACCTCTCTCCTATGACTGATTGCCCTAATGGTCTACCTCACAGACAGACAAGTTATGTCATCGCCTATGCAGTAGGCCTACTGTGAGGAACTATTGATTGATAGCTAGGGAATTGGGATGATTGCTTAGGCGTTGCTGGTATCGAATGCTGTACAAGGTAATTTCTTCTTTACTGGTAGGGATGTCCAAGTCATGGTCTAATGTAGCATTGGAAACATACCACGGTGCGTTAGCAAGTCGGCGAAGAGATTTGGATTCAAATCTTCAAGATGTCGATTTTGGCATTGCTGGCAGTGCCCCAAAGCTGAAGTCCATATGTCCATACTGGCCTTATTTTGGTCTTGTAAAGTATAACTTTATTATAGAGGGATAGCTGAGATTGCTTATTTAATAACCAGTGCAATAAAGAGAAAATAGTAACAACGAACTAGTACATTGAGATACGAGTGTGTAAGTCCATCACTGTAGAATTGAGAAAAAAATTGAAATAACGAGCCGAAGGGGAGTGTTTTTATATTTACGAGTTCCTCCAACAGGGGGAGATCCAGAACTTATTTAAGGGGGAAGCCGACACAAAGAAAAGTTAGCAATTTCTGGGGCGTAGAAAAGGTAAGAAAAAAATGAAGAGCAAAATGATGAGTTTTTAGGTTCTCTGGACGATTTCTCAAAATGTCTCAGCAGATTAAAACTCTTCTTGCTCAGAGTTTTAATTCTGTTCGGAAATTTGTTTACATATTAAATAGCTAAAAATTAAAATCATTAATGAAATACCAAACAATTTCAGACCAACACTTACTTAAAGTTAAACTTTACTTTAACATTAAGTAAGTGTTGGTCTGAAATTGTTCACAAGAAATCAATCATTTATAATATTAATTAAAGTTAAGGAACTCGAACAACTGCTCTCTTGTGGGTTGCCACAAGGCGTTTAGAATATACTCGTAAATACTATTTAACTGGCATTTTACAATCCTCAGGTTGAAATAGAGCCAGTAGGCTACATAATTAATTTCATATAAATATAATTTTATTGGACTATTCAACTCATACGCCGCGTGTTTGGTATTGACCAATAACGTTTAGCAATTCCTCGGATATAGACCAATCACGGCCGTTTATCTTACAATATTCTTGTAGGAATCGCGAGGGTGGCATTTTATCGGGTAAAATGGTCTGGTCGTTACTGGAGACGCAAGTATCAGTGTGCAGTGATTAATAATCAGATGGTGCCACTAAGCGGCACGAAAACAGATTATTTCATACAACATAATTTGTTTGGAAATTGTAATAATAGAAATGTACATTGATTAAGAACACAATTTCGATTCTGTGCAAGCCAGTTCGTGTGCGTTTATTCTGTTCTGCTTTTAGCTTAATTGAATGAAGTTAACTATGTCTTATATGCTCTGGTGGTAGCACTGATTACACCAAAACAGCTCGAATCGATTCATGGACGGTTGATTCATAGTATGCCGTGATCTCGCAGCTGTTAGTTTTGTTTTTGTAGAACAAAGCACGAAAGTTATTATTATTTGTATAATCTGGTGGATTTTTATTCATTGAATAGTCTTAATAAATCCAACTCGAGTTGACGAGTTGCATCAGATAAATTCGCTCCTGCTGCGCAGTCGCGAATCTATCGATAAACTCGTCAACTCTCGTGGGATTACCTATGATAATTATTGTTTACGAATAAAAGAAGTCGAATCGTCTTAAAAGAAAATCTAAGGGAGGGGCCCTTTACGGCCCACCAGGGGGATCCGCCACTAGCACCACTTATAGTTTTCAATAATTGGTGTATAATGGCAATGGAACTTACAGTTAAGTTAATAGCACCTTCTTCCATTTCCATCATTTAGAACTGTTGAAATCACATTGAAAGTTGAATGTGATTCATTACATACACTTGATGCTAATACAGCCGATTAATATAGGTTCATAAATATCGATCATGTTAATCTATGTAACTAACACCACTGATTTTATACCATTTTTTGAATATTGTGTAGCCAATTCCATGAAGCATTGATAAATTTCATTTTGTTCCTCTAGTGCTGGTAATACGATTTTAATTGTGAATTATTTTCCACCTTCAAGCACTAGTATATTTTATTTAGTATATTTTAACCTGACGTTTCTTCTTCAACATATGCTTTTTAGATTTTATTGTGTATTTATTATAATAAAATAAAATAAACAGGTACAAAAACTGTCTAGAAATTCTCCGTCAGTATCCTATTATTGCAATATCAATATAAAATATACTAGTGCTTGAAGGTGGAAAATAATTCACAATTAAAATCGGATTCCATGAAGGTTTATAGACCTATCACGAAGTGGATTTAATGCAGCTTTGTGTGCAGCTTCTAGAATTTCGGGTGGAGTATCAGCAAACTCCTCTATTTCAATTTCCTGTTCCATACTTTCTACATGTAATTGCAAATATCACGTTCAAAATGACTACTTCACAATAATTATTCTTGATTTTCCCTCGTTACATGACTGCTACAAACATAATGAATTTTTAAAAAATCTGTGAAAGGTTTATTACAAATTTATTTCCTATTGATTTTTTTGAAATTTTGAACTATCTTTGCAACAACAGTAGATGAAAAAAACTTAGTAAGTAGGTTAGAAAAATGACTGTATTAACTAGTACACTAAGATTTTTATTCCTGATTCTTCTCATACACAAACATGTACCCGTTCCTTTGACATTCCTTGTCATGATCATTTAAGCTTGATCTGGTTACAACTTTGTCGTTGTAATGAACCCATTCTTGAGAATCAGTATTGAATACTTCAGCAACGTAATGCCCCCCGCCAAATTCGCCCAAATGGGTAATCACACCTAATAGACTATATTCTGCTTGCTCTGAATTAATAACTTCCGAAACACAAAGTCTTTGCAATGAGATCCTATTGTTTATTTCAATTTTATCAGATATTTTGCTTGGTTCTTTTTTATTATAATCAAAAGAGAATCTTTTGATTTGAACTATGAGATACCTAGGAATGGTAACAAATATTGTTCTAACATCACTCTTTTCGTAGCCACACTGTTGGCAATTCACTGATCTATCTTTTTCAAATAAGCTGTTTTCTATGGCAATTTGCAAAGTAGGCGTACATTTGACTTTTGGTGGAGGAAAATCCACCATGAGTATATAATTCAAAAGATCATTGCAGTGGGGAGATGAACATTTCCCACATTTTACAACTTCCCTAAGCTTGAAACTTATATTTTCATTAACAGGGGTTTCCCCTCCATTCTCGTTGAATTCTGAATTCAATGCTGAGAAAAAATTTCCGAAGAATTCTGCTACATCTTCTTGTGCGTGGTTGTTAAATCCTGTAAATGTTTTAATTAGAACATCGTAAAAACTGTTAGCTGCACTTTGAAGATCAGCTTTGTTGCTTATTTTCTTTGCCTTAATAATGTCATTAAATTTTTCCAGAAGATCCGAACATTTTACATATTTAGAAGTCTTCTTACGTTCTTCAACACAATGGAGTATATCTTCTACGAACGTCTTCATAGACAAGAGAATCTGCAATGAGGAATTCATCCAGCATTTATTATGTCCAACAGGATTTTCGAATCCAAATTCTGGGGAACTTAGTAAGCTAAGTTCTCCTGTTGGTGGAGGAGCCCTTAACACTTTAGAGAATCTGTTTTCCATTTTATTTTGTTCAGAAGGACAGACATTTCGTGTTAGTGATAGACCCGATGGCTGTCTATCTCGCATACCTTGTTCAGGAAAGTTGAACGTCTTAGGTGGACGCAGAGACGTTTCTTTTATTGATAACAATTGTTCTTGTAAAACTAATTTATCTACTTTATCTTGATCATGTAATCCGAAGGCTCTGGACGGACTAGGAGATCTGATCGCAATTGATGGCCCCTGATCGTCTTTAACTCTTATATCTTCCAATACTTGAACTCCAGAAGACGTGATCGTTCTGAATGAAGACCTACGTTCTGGTATAATTTCATCTTTCACGTCCTCCATTTGATGTTCGTCATATGGAATGAACATGTTCACTGGACGGTAATTTGGGGGACTGAGATCGGGCGACGAAACATCTGATATATCTCTCATTTGTTCAATATCACATTTTCGCCGTGTCACTAACATCGAAGAATAAGATTTCACTCTTTTAGGTTTCGAGTTCAACTTTATGTCCACCTCTTCTGAAATTAAATCGAAAGAAGTTCCCCCAAGAAGATCCTTCACAAACACTAATTTCTGTTTCTTCTTTAAAGCTGGAAATAGTTCTTCTATTTTTCCATTCCACATCTTTCTCTTTGTCTTTCTCTTTTTCTTGAATCCAGTAATTCTCTGTGAACTTCTCTTTTTTTTGGCCTCAATAATCGATGACCATAGAGACTGTCTAGGAGTTCTTTTTTCGGGAACAAAACCTTTTTTTACTTGCGGACGGCTTACATTTAAACCTTCTACGCTGATGTATGGCATATTAAGAAATCTATCAAAAGGCTCTTCATCATCAGAATCCGAGGCTAGAACTGGCAGTTTGGAATCTATAAAATTTACTTGCGGATGCCTTAACATTGAACGTATTACCGTAGTGGCCGGCATTTTAAAAATTCTGTCGAAAGGGTTTTCATCATCAGAATCCGAGGCTGAATCTAGCAGCTCGGGGTTAGCCCTTCGTTTTATGGGAGCCGCCACTCTGCTCTGAAAGCAAAACATGAGACCATCACCAGTTGTCACCTGAAAAGGAAATAAGATACACATTAGATTTCTCTCCCGAAAAAGAAAATTCTTAACATATTAGAAAAACATTCTGATGGAAGTTGAATATGTTGCAATTACGTCTACTTACATAGAATTCATAAAACTCCCTCCGATTTTGAATGTCTGTAAGACGTAAGTCACAAGGAATGCCTAGACAAGCCCCTGGATGAGACCGACTCGTATTGGACTGATGTCAAACGTCTGGCACTCAATCATTAACCTATGAGCTCAGGTCGGTTTCAGGTTCACGAACGAATGATTGGGAGAGAGTAAGATACTCATTAAGTGAAGGATTGGTTGAAATATTCTTATGAATAGTATCTTCTATATTATACATATAGTCATTTGAAGTGACAAAAGGACATGGACAACAAACAGAAAGTTAAGATAAATTCTAAAGTCAACATGTCATCTCAATGAACCTAGAAGCTCTTAGACGTTATCCGCCATCGCGAAAAAGGGGAGGAGCAGGGATGGGGAGTGGACATGGCGGAGAAAGTGTAGAATTCCCTTACCAACAGAAACCACCGCGCGCCATATCGGAACGATTCCGTGCACTCGAGTGTACAGAAAGCCGATGCACTCAGATAGATACCTTTCCATAAGCAGTTCCACCATCATACACAAAAGGAATAGGAACTCATAAAAAATTTTGGTGAGCCTAGCACATCTATGGGCCTGATAATGTGAAGGACTAATAGTAGACCTAACATATGAACGAGATCCTTCAAGGTAATGGCTATAGTATCCAAGACGAAGTGTGCGGACCGAGTGAGTCCTCGCACTCTGGTTGTTCGGCCCCCGGCTGTCGTGAGCCACTCTCTCTTCCGATAGGTCCGGGTTTTGTGGGCCTGCACCTTCCTTCCGAATATAAGTCCCTGAAATTATTGCCTCGAATTAACTCACACAGTTTCCCGATAACTTGAAAACATATCCTATCAATCACCCGAAGTAAATTTTCTAGGATTTTTCAAACTTGAAAAGTGCAAGGTTACACATCATTATGAAAAGGGAAATGATAATATTCAGGCTACCGATTCGAACTGAAAGTTAATTTTGTATAAAATTTTAGTGTAGTATGAAGAAAATGTAGAGTTGTTCGAAATACATAAAATTATGTGCTATAGATATTAAACATAATAATCTCGTTAATATACTCATTTTTTTAGCATAATGACATAATGACATAATCCGGATTATAGCTTCATTTTTCTGTCACTAAACTTTTAAACTGTTAACTGGTAATTTCAGCATGAACAGTTTGACAAAATACCTGTCAATTTTCGGGAAGCTACGGAGATAAAAGAAATGTTCACTGAAGTTTCATAATCTATCTAGAGAAGAAAATACTGAAAAGATTTATTAACCCTAAAAACAGAAAAGGGGGCTGCTTTATATTAAAAATAACTTCAATAGGCTATGGAAAGAGTTGTATGAGAAATTTTTACGCAACAGGGATATTAACGGCAAAAAATTAAACCAAATAAACAGACAACAAAAACAATTTAGTTTTACACTTAAGTCTGAATTATTTTTATATGGCCTAAATTATGAAATTAACTCTCCTTCTTATTAGTGTTAATAGAATAGACTCAATTATGTATACATCCCTTTCTTAAAATTCTAACTACAGGAGAGCAGACTATTACAACATCTTCAACCTCCATGATGTTCCGGATTTTAATGAAAGCAGGGTACTGATAGAAATTTCGAAATAAATTTCCTTGACATTTTCCCCTAACTTTCCTTGACCAGAAACTTACATTTCCATGACCACAAGAGTCAATGTAAACAGAACAAGGAAAAAATCCAGCCTCCTCCATCCCCAAAATAAAAATAAAAAGTGAGCTCTGGCTTAGCTCAGTTGGTACAGCATTGGCACGGTTCAAATCCCAGTGTCGGAGGAATTTTTCTCCTATATTGTTCTCATGTATTGTCCAAGAGAGGCAATAATCTGTGGTTCATGAATGCACACATATCCAACAAGAAATGATTAGCTCAAGTACTGAAAAGAAAATTGCTTACATAGTCTCGGTTACAGCAGACTGGAGCAAAACACTTGCCCTCACATTTCACTCACTGCGGCTAGTTATTTTCCCTGACTATTTCGTATTTTACTACATATTTTCCTGACTATTTCCTTTATTTTACAAAATTCCCCGACTTTCCCTGACCGATTTCAATTTCGCTTACTTTCATTGACTTTTACTGACTTTCCAGAATGTGGACACCCTGGAAAGTGACTGGTGGTAGACACTTCATGTGACTACATCCAAATATGGACGTATAGTGGAGTCTAATCCCAGTAAAACACTAAAAGAAGGGCAGGTGGCATAAATAGGCTGCATTGAAAGGTGTCTTGACAATAAACTTGCAATAATGAGGGTGATAATAATAATAATAATAATAATAATACATACAAATTCAAATATATATATATATATATATACATACATACATAAATATTTTTTTATTTTATTTTATTTTATAATTATTATTATTTTTATTTTTTATTTTTTTTGCTTGTCCGTTCAGGGATGTTAGGGCCACGGAGTTAAGTTAAGTTATACATGATAAAATGTGTTCATCCGGCATCATTGAGAATTAAGACTTCAACGTTCCAGTGATTTGGAGACCCTTGCTCTACGCCATCACCTGAATATTTGTTCCCCGCAGCTCGGAGGGGCACGGTCGCTAATGGCAGAGCATGGCTGGCTACGCTATTCTGAAGGAGTTCGTAAGATAATAAATTTAATAAGATCCTTGTTATTTGGTCTTATAGTCTATTAATTGTGTAAACCTATTGCTTTGAAGACAATAATCATCCTGTTTGTATGAGCACATCGATCTTTGTTACTTCTACTATTTACCAATAGGAAACTGGAGCAAGTTCATAAAAAGAGTAAGGTCTAAGGTGTTTTCATTATTAATATTAGTTTTGTTTGTGTGTTTTTGATACACAGATATGAGCACAGATTTTTTTGTTTTGAAAATTGTTGGTTCAAAATGTTTACTTATTTTAAAAGCTCAACTTCGAATTTTGGGGTCGAACACAATTCTTCCTCTACCTATAGTACCTATGGGTTGGAGAGAGGAAGTAAAAATATTAAAATTTTAGAAGATTTATGTACCATCAAAAGTATTCTCATGGAAGTATATTTTGTTATATTCCAGGAAAATAATAAGCTACGAGGGTGGATTGAAAAGTAAAGCACAATATTTTTTTACAAAAGGTTTAATAGGTACAATTACAAACAAATGCACACATGAAGGGACATCTTTTGTCTATTTTTCTATATAGTCGCCAAGTTTCTCAACACATTTCTCCCATCGTGATACCAATTTCAAAATACTCTGTTCATAGAAGTCCGTTCGGTTGGAGTATAGCCATCTGCGGACTGCTGTTTTCACTTTTGCATCAGACGCAAAGCGTTTACTGGCCAGGAATTTCACCAGCGAGGTGTAGTGCGATTTTTATGGGCTAAAAGGCATAACCCGAGTGAAATTTACAGAGACATGCGTGACGTGTATGGGGACGACAGTATGGACCAGGTGGTGTGCATTCATCGAAGATGACCGTGACAATCTTTCATTTCTTTGGTCCCATGAAGAAATTCCTGGCCGGTGAATGCTTTGAGTCAGATGCAGAAGTGAAAACAGGAGTCCGCAGATACTCCAACCGAAAGGACTTCTATGAACAGAGTATTTTGAAACTGGTATCACGATGGGAGAAATGTATTGACAAACTTGGTGGCTACATAGAAAAATAGAGAAAAGATGTCAATTCACGTGTGCATTTGTTTGTAATTGTACCTATTAAACTTATTGTAAAAACATATATATTGTGCGTTACTTTTCGATCCACCCTCGTACTAGAATATACACAGATTAATTTCCTTCTTCTTTATTTTTAGGAAAGTAAATCTATTCTAGTTAGGAAGGAAACAACCAAGAACTAAAATTCTGACCAGAGAAGTAACACTTCCCTCTGAAGAGAACATAGGCGATGATTAGGGGACCTTGCACATATATATATATATATATAACGTTCCCACCTTAGCATGAGAAGAAATCATTTAGAAAACAGGAAACCCATTAGACTCTCATATCATGCGATAACGTTCGAAGAAAAAAGTGCGTTAACACCCATTGTTTCCTGTCTTATTTACACAGGTTTTTTCTGTCTCGGAAAGTCGATAATTTAGAGCCAAGGAAAGCGGAGGGCCCCTCCCAGGAAAGTAATCAGGGCTATTTCCTTATTTATGACAGCATGATACGGAGAGGGAGGGGTTTAGGCTAGAGGTAGAGAGTTCAGATGATCTAACACGATAATGCACTTTCGGAATCTATATTTTAAAGCTTCAACACATTATGTTTATTATTATAATGCTTCTGAAGCTACATTATTGTGCAATTTCTGCGAATGCCTCTCCATGTAAGCTTGTTAGAGCAAGTACATTTCCAAAGATTTTTTTAAGTGTCACATATCCAGAAGCTACCTTTCATTGTTAACATAATACAGATCAACAGCCATTTTGGTGCCCTAGAATTTATGCATATTCTTGGGTATATTTAGGTAGCTGATGCCAAATGTGCCATTAGTTTTGCCCTATCAGCTTTAGTTTGTGAGATACGGTATTACCATTACGCTTATCACCCCATTTTACGTTTGATATAAATTAAAAACAGTGGCTATTTTTAGCTTCTAAATCATGTGAAGAAAAAACTAACATTATATTATCATTACAATAACAATATAACATGAGGTCTTTCAAAAAATTGATATTATCACATAGACTACTGTACGGTCGTTTATGACTTATGAGCTGTCAATTTGTGGGCCAAAAAATAATCCAGCTTTTAGTTTTCCTGTACTTCGTACAGCTCTCGTCCTATGTGTCCAAAGTATGGTCAAGACACACGAACCTTCACTAGCTACATTATCAAGCAAGATTTTGATTAAAATGAGTCCAAGAATAAAAACACTTATTGTTCCACTTACATAATTTACGTAGGACTAGTTTCTAGGGAAGCAGCTCCCTTATCCTCAAGGTTGACTCAACCTTCAGCTGAGGATAAGGGAGCTGCTTCCCTAGAAACTAGTCCTATGTAAATTATGTAGCCTAAGTGGAGCAATAAGTGTTTTTATTCTTTGACTCATTTTAATCATTATCATGCTCTACTGTATAAAACGCTTCATATTTTTTATTAAAGCAAGATTTTGTTTCGCGAAAGAGGTTAACTTATACGTTAATGGCACTCTATATAAAAGTAGAGCTGGTAGAGAAAAACTGTTTACATATTTGGAATAAGCACACTAAGTATAGCCAAAATCCGGTAAAACATCTGAGACACCAAACAAAAAGTTCTTTTTTTCTTTTGGGCTGTGTAATCAATCCAACTATTGATCATAAATCTACGAACAAAGAAAGATCTATACAATAAAGCCCGATTTTCAGTTCCCTGAAGCATATTGGTGGCTCTCGAAGACAGCTAATCAGCGGCCGATCTGCCACAAACCGGTAAATGACTTACACTTTTGAAAGCGAATATTGGGTCATTACATATTTGTGAGGTATCAATCGAAAAATTGTTTCGCTCCGGTGTCGTTATTTGCATACTGTTGAGTTATAATAGGTCCATTTTGGTCCAAGTTTGGTTGTCGCTTCGGATAGGAGAGATTGGATCACCCGGCCTTTAGCCCCGATCTTGCCCCATCGAACTTGCACCTGTTCCCTGCATTGAAAGCCACGCCCTCGGGACGTCACTTCCACAACAATGCTGAGTTGGAGCAGGCTGTGTGACAATTCCTTGCATCGCAGGGCACGGAGTTTTACCAGAGTGGTTTCTTCAAACTGATGGCACGCTACAACAAATGTCTAAATGTCGGTGGCGACTAGACCTATGTCGAAATATAGTGCAAGGTGTATAGTTGACGAAACTTACTTTCGGAACGTCCCTCGAAGCTCCATAAGTCGGGGAGTTTGGCGATCCTTGATCCAAATCAAGAGTGACTCATGAAGGAAATAGCCTATGTTAATATTAAACTCAATATCCTTTATTGAAGCTTATATATCTATCCTTTATTGAAGCCTGTTGAAATGGTATAGTATTATAATTCCTAAAGTGATATATTTGCCACAGTGCCGGTTCCGATATCGTGTGTAATCTATAAAGAGCGGAATTTGTTTACAAACTCTGTGTGATATGGAAAGCTATGATAAGTCGATTTGGGTGATAAGGGGGATCATGCATCAAGTTGTTTATTTTCTGCTGTACACTCAGGCTGATTGTCAAGGTGTGAAACCCCGAGTCCATTACCAATCGATTACATGATATACTATCCTTTCAGCTTTCAGCATGAAAGAAAGAGGTTCTGGCTTTCATGTCACACAATAGACACCGGCTTTTCATGCCGCGTATCAGGTACGATCATTTCTTCCTAGACGAGTGTGTCTTGACAGTGAGTTGTACTACTCGTGGGTAGAATGGATCCAGCAACATAGGTAAATATACCTAGTTAAGGTAAAATCTATAAAAATTTTATAGACATCATGGTCCTCGTGAAAATAATCGATCACAGGATTTCTGAATTACGTAATTTTCAACTATATTCACCGTTTCATTTGAGCAAAGGAGACACAGAAAAGGAGAAATAATGAAAAACAGAAATAATTAAAAGAAAAAAGGAAGCAAAAGAGAAAGAAAGATTAACAAGAAAAAGAACATACCGAAATACACAATTACAAGAAAACAAGAAAGGTTAGTGGGTTATATGGTTATTTAACGACTGAGGTGTACTGTAACTTAGGTCTGTTACCTAAATTCAATAATTATTATTTATAGAAATCATGGAAGGCCTACTGATCAAAATAATCGGCCACAGAGTTCCTGAATTACGTAATCTTCAACTATATTCTGAGTTTCATTTTATTAAATAAAGACAAAAAGGAAGAAATGATGAAAAAAGGAGATAAATAAATAAGAAAGGAAATAAGAAAGAAACAAAGAAATACGAAAAAGAAAAAAAGCACATAAAGAAATACATAATTAAAGAAAAACATGAACGGTGGGTTACTTAGGCTTTAGACCGTCGCCGGTGTGCCGGAATTATGTCCCACGGGAGTACTATTAAAAGTAAAAAGAGGGAAGACAGAACTAAATAATTCAACACTACAGCCATAAGAAAAATAAAGAACGATTGAGAAGAGAAGAAACGAGAAAGAGAAAAACTTAACAGATATTAATATATAAGTGAATGTATAAAGGAATAAATGAAGAGACGGCAGAAATAAAATAAATACATAAATGAAAGCTTATAACTACCAGAACAAAGACAACAAAACCAAGGAAAAGAAGAAATGAAAGACACAGAGTAGTATAATTTAATTATTAAATAATACAATTTAGGACGGAAAGAAAACAGAAGGCCAATAAGAGATAGGTAACCTAGTAAAGAGGAGAGGAAGAAAGCACGTTAGAATAATAGAAAGAAGATAATGATTGAATAAATAGTCTTAAATATGCGAAAAATAGAGGAAACAATAATAAATTGTTACAAGAAGAAAGCAGTAATGTGAAAAATTATTACGATAGATAGGAGAATAGGAATATAAATGAATGCGATCATAAATACTGATATTCTATAGATTTCAAATGCATTTGTTGATTCGTGCATTTTTATTGATTTCTAATTTGTTTCACTGGGAATAGCAATGCCTGTGAACATTAAATATTAATATGGGACAGAGCAGCCTCATCATTATAACGCAACTAATTCATATTTAATGTAGATCTGACCTCGCGGGTCTGGCCTTCATTATTCCATGGAAATAATGAGCAGACACAGTCATATATTATTATTTTAATTATTGGTAAAAATAAATTAATCAGGTCACATAGTTTACGAACGTCTGTCCTGCTATATTCATAGGTCAAATTTATTCAATAGCAAATATGCTGATAGTCCAGTCAATGAATGCTCAAAAAGAGGTGTAGAGGGAAATGGAAGGAACACAATTTTTTACTTTGGGACTTTGTTTGGACTAGTAAGGAGGTAAACATACTAAAAGTCCCCACTCCTAGGGGGTGAGCGGGGGGCAGGGGGGCCCTTAGAATGTCCCTTTTTTCGGTTTTTCGCTTATATCTCGGAAACTATGGGTCCTAGCGATAAGATCTTTCTATACAAAATTAAAGATGAAAATATGCTCCACAAGATTGATTCCATTCATGTTTTCGCTATCTCACCTAGTTTTCGAGATATCTGCGCTCAAAATTAGTCATGAGGAAGGAAGTTGTAGAGCATTAAATTTCATTTAAGAATATGTGATAGTTTACTTCTTTATCTTCAACTGTTCAAAAGTTAGAGCAATTTTAACTTTATGTGTAAATTCCGGGATATTGATGAAAAACTTAAATTTCGTATTTTCCCTGATTTCACTGCTCTAACTCTGTATAAAAGCCAATATTACGTATTTATATGTATAAATAGTATGTACTGTATATAAGTTCTACATAAACGAATCAATATATATGAATATATATATGATGTATTTTGTAATATATTTTCAAGTAATATATATGCTTTTGTATAGTCCAGTCAATTATTGATGAATAGAGGGAAATGGAAGGAACACGGTTTTTGACTTTGGGACTTTGTTTGGACTAGTTAGAAGTTAAACATACTAAAAGTCCCCACTCCTAGGAGGTGAGCGGGAGGCAGGGGGGCCCGTAGAAGGTCCCTTTTTTCGGTTTTTCGCTTATATCTCGGAAACTATGGGTCCTAGCGTTAATACCACTCTATATAAAATTAAACCTGATAAAATGTTCTATCAAGACTGATTCCTTTCACTTTTTCGCTATCGGAAAATCGGAAATGTGATCGGAAATTAATTTTCAAGAATAACAACTATTTTTTTCTAGAGTTTGAAAATAAGTATCAAACTCTCTCGGAAAGATCGAGCACTCCCTCTTTCGAATGTTAGCTCGTCAATCAAGATTAACGACGAATGGGTGTCTGTGGATCCTTTTTTGCTATTCCAGCGCAAATCCATAAGTAAGAAAACCGACGAAGATTTGAAAACTTATTTGCGATATGAATTAGCCCCTTTCCCTTTGGCCTTCTTCAATGAGGGTGGGATGAGGAAATCGACGAAGTCAGTTTTCTCTAGAAAGAGCTCAATCCAACTATCAAAGATGTACGTGTGACACACTTTGACATTGTTATGGACGGAGGACTTCTCCTGCACAAAGTTATTTGGCAAAGAGGTTCCACGATATCTGGCATTTGCTCATCCTCAAGTACAAAGGTCGCTGAGCAGCAAAGGCGGTACCGTCTCAGTAAGTCAGCGGACATACATTTCAATCAGGAGACAGTCATAACTGTGAAGCAGGAAGACTTCCTGTCAAATGTCTACAAAAAAAAGTCTGCTGATTAACATGCTGAAAGTCACACTACAGGCACATGTAGTCAGAACCCTGCAAGCACGGAATGTTGCGGATGTCCTGATTATAGACATGGCTATGGAGTTGTCACATACCACCGCTGTTGCAGTTATTGGTGAGGATGTCGACCTAATAGTCATGTTGATGGCCAAAACACCTAGTGACCAGAACATAATTTTCGTCAAGCCTGGGCGTGGAAACATAAAACCTACACTGTTTTCTACCCAGGGGCTGCGAGACATACTATTTCTGAATGCCTTCACTGGGTGCGATACCACCACAGCAGCCTTCCGAAAGAGTAAGCTGGGATTTATCAAACTGTATTTGAAGTCTCCAGATGTCCAGGGAACTGCTATAGTTTTCTCAGACCCTTCCTCAACCAAGGATGATGTAGAGGAAGCTGGGGAAAAGTGTATTTTGAGGTGGTACGGGGCCCCACCTAAAGAGAAATCTCTAAACGCTTACCGTTACCAATCCTATGTAAAATCGGTAGCCAACATCAAGCCGGACATCTCGTGCCTCCCACCAACTGAGGGGGCAGCGAAGCAACATTCTGAGAATATATGACAAAGTCGAGATGTGATTGGGACATGAGCCGCCTCCTCAGATGTACGGGTGGGAGTTAACTAACAAACCCCAGTGCACAGTGAGCAGCAGGGTGCACAGTGAGCAGCAGGCTACACCGGATGAAATTTTTTTTTTTTGTTGTCGGTGCACAAAGGATTCTGTCACCACCAAATGTGGATGCAGAAATGCATCTCTCAAGTGTTCCCCTGCGTGCCAAAACTGCCACGGGAACTGTCTTAATGAGGGCCCACTCTTGGTCAATGAGGATGAAGAACTCAACAGTGATCCTCTGCCAGTTATCCTAGAAGATGTATCCCCTTTCTCAATGGATGAAGAAGAAAACGAAGCAGAACAACACCCAGGACCAAGTTACCATGACGAGGAAGGACCCTCCGCTCCAAGAGAGTCAGGAATTTATAATAATTATTGATGTTTATTGTACTATAAGGTGTAAATATATTATTAAATCAAATGTAACACAGTTTCAAAAAACATTTACGAGATAATGTATTAACAAAAAAGTTATGTACAAATTGTTGTTGACTCTGGAATCATCCTACCCCAATGCCTTTCCGGAGCGAATGTATAGTTAATATAGGCCTATATATTATATTAACTGTACATTATATATTATATACATTGAATACAAGTATTATTGCCTATGTAGAGGGCAATTATGGCTCCTAAATAACAATAAAGATTCAGCGATCCTCGATAAATTGTCAATTTTGAGTATTATCAAAACTTTCCATCATATATTATAGTAATTGTATTTCTGTGGGGTAAATCATGGAGCTCTCAAAGTGGTTCCACTAGGTTCGGGGTTCGAAATTAGTATTAAACGACACCAAACAATATTACTTTGAAGAACTCCATATATACTTGAAAATATATTATAAATACATAGCCTATATATATATATATATATATACACATAATTTATTTATGTGCCATTTATATATATAGTACATACTATTTATACATATAAATATATATAATACATATATATTGGATTTATATATAGAGTTTCAGCAGTGGAAGAACGGAAAATACGAAAGTTAAGTTTTTCTGCAAAATCCCGGAATTTACACATAAAATTAAAATTACTCTAACTTCTGAACGGTTGAAGATAAAAAGTAAAGTAGCATATATTCTTGAAGGAAATTTAATTCTCTACGACTTCTTTCCTAATGACGTTTTTATAGGACGAATGTCCAAAGAATTAGCTAACGAAATAAGGCAAAAAACGCGAGGCAATTTTATTTTTTTCAAAATCATCTAATTTTGGGCACGGATATCTCGGAAATTATGCGAGATAGCGAAAAAATGAATTGAATCAATCTTGTGGAATATTTTGTCAGCTTTAATTTGTATAGAAGGGTCTTAACGCTAGGACCCATATTGTCTGAGATATAAGCGAAAAACCTAAAAAAGGTACCTTCTAGGGGCCCCCCTGCCCCCCGCTCACCTCCTAGGAGTGGGGACTTTTAGTATGTTTACTTCCTTACTAGTCCAAACAATGTCCCAAAGTAAAAAATTGTGTTCCTTCCATTTCCCTCTACAACTTTTCATTGACTGGACTATGATATTTACATGCTGATCAAAACCCAGAGAAAAATTCATCTAGTATGGTTCGTCTACGGCCTACGCAGTCTAATGGCTGAATATGAATCAGAGGGCGCTGTTTTGATTTTTATGATGTAGTGACTCCGGAATGGGGCTTACGCAGACTAATGAGGACAACTGAGCAAAAAATTAGTTAAGAAGTCGTTAACGACCAGTAGAATTCGCACGTGCTTCTTCTTGTCCCAAATCTTGACCACTAAACTTTAAAGACGAAGGCAGAAGACGGGTTATAATTCAGCCTCGTTCTTATTAAACGTATGCATAAAGTTCATTAAAGATTATCCAAAATTTGTCATTAAGAAGATGTATTAACTAAGGGAACAGCAGGGTGAAATTTCTTTCTCCACAAATTTTAAAACTAAAATTACAATTTTACAATTAATATGTTCATGTATTAAAACCATAATATATACGTATATATAGCTCGACGAGTTATAACTCAACCTGGTTCTCATTAAACGTATGCATTAAGTGCATTAAAGATTATCCAAAATTTATCATTAAGAAGATGTATTAACTAAGGGAATAACAAGATGAAATTTCTTTCTACACAAATTTTAAAACTAAAATTACAATTTTACAACTCTTTTAAATTAACTTTATTTATACTCCTTTGAGCATCGAGGCCATATCAGGAGTTCACTCCTGTTTATATGCCAGTAGGCCATGCAACCATTGATGTGCAAGTACCGTCTATTATTGATGTATTTATGGCATTTGTTAATTCAAATGATATTAATGTTAATGATGCCGGCGCGGTGGCTCATGCTGTAGCGCGTGAGCCGGGCATGCTTGCGGTCCTGAGTTCAAATCTCGGGGCCGGCGGGTGTGTCATTCGTGGTGGACGAAGCCGTGCTTTGGGGGGTTTTTCTCGGGGTTCTCCCGTTTCCCCCTTTCATTCCACCAACACTCTCCACTTCATCTCACCTTTCCCCCTTTTCATCCTCATCCCGTTTCCACTTCTGGCATCTGGTCTGCTTCGGCAGTCAGAGCCCTTTGGGGGCCTCTCCCGTTCTCCCCGCTGCTTGTGGTCAAGAGGTTGTTGGTGGTGTGTGTCACGAACCTGTCGGGGCTCCCTGTTGGAGGTACCGCAGGGGGTGGCGCACACGTGGAATGGTACTAGGCATGTTGGATGTAGGGGAGTTCCGTGGGGGCCCACGGGGGGCTTTGCGGATCCGGGGCGGCCTGTGGGCACGCAACTCATCCCAACAATAAGTCGGCAACGGCTGCGGTGCTTAGGGGCGTTCCCACCCCGCCTCCCCGCCTTAAGGGGCACAAAATAGAATAGAATAGAATAGAATGTTAATGATTATGGTATAGGATGAAATAGCGAGGATGAGCCATGGAAATTAAATATCCAAATCGACAACTGTCTTTCCGAATGGGGAACTTTGAAAAATCCCAAGTAAAATCGGCCGGCCACGGGATTTGAATGCGGGACCTCCCGAATACGAGTCCAATACGGTATTATAAAAAATAGCAATTATTGAAGGGTGCAGGGGACTAATAAATAATCCTTTCAGACTATTTAGATTGTCCTGACGCCCATTCCAGAAAGTATGTGTTGTTTAGATCTTAAAAAGTAATTATTCTTGCACTCGTTACAAAATTTGCAGCGGAGATTTTTTTCAGTTGGAGCTTCCATTTTCAACAGGTCGATAACGAACTAGCACAGAGTAGTAAAGGCTTCAGTGGTTATCAAGACATGCGTAACTGTTGCTGGTTTGAGAATAGCCCTGCAATGGGATCGGAACACTGGGCTTAGAAAATCTGATGTCAATTCGCTAATGCCCGGTTTCGACCTACTTTTTTGGTTTTAACGACACAGCCAATCGCCCGATCCTCTTCCGCTCCATGTAATTCGAAAGGGCTTTATTCTCATTGTTCTATCGCACCGCACAGTAGTTGAGTACAGTCCCCTCAAATTTCATGGCACACATTGTATTCACGTATAGGTCGTTCAGGCAAAATCGACCTGTTTTAAACATTTTTATTTTATTTATTTATTTATTAATTCAAATACAAATACATATTTATACAAGTAAAGTTAAGCAGAACAAATACAAAATTTCAGATTTAAAAAAATAACAAAAACTGCTATTTAAAAAATGGAAAAGAAAGATAGGCTAATATTACATAGATTATTAATTATTCTATCATAAGAAAATTTAACGTTTAGAAATACACCCGAAAGAGCAAGACTGTTCGTGCTCGGGTGCAGTTTCAGAAATATTAAAGTGAAGAATGAGGAGAGACAAAGAAACGGAGTGTACAAAAAAAGTGATTAACTAATAAAGAAAATAAAAAATGTTAAACATAAATACATAAAATGAATGAAACAAAACTGTCTTAAACAGCTAAATAATTACAGAAAATACGATACTTTCTGATCATTGATTTATAGAAGCGGGGACCAAAATTAATGCTATGTTTTAATCCTGCCGATGTGAGAAGGTTTTCTTCTTCATGAAAAATTGTGCTAAATTACTATCTAAAACTCTCATTGTAATTTTATGAACGTTTTGAATAAATTTCACATTGAATCACTTTATAAGTCCATCGCTGTGGCAGGGGATGACTTCGCTCCCCTCACGTAGTGGACCCGGGTTCGATTCCCTATCAGGGCACTTTATCTAGGTGGTTTCTTCCGGGGCTTTTCCTCACCTGTGAGACGAATTTCGGGTAACTTTAGAGTCCGGTGATCCCCAGACATCAACTGACAGTCATTATCATCTTCATCCCATCCGCGCTCTGTTCGGAAGGAACGTGTGTGCTACCGGTGTGTCCTAGTGTTCATGTTGTCTTAAAGGTGTTCACGGCATTGGGCTGATTATTCACCCATGTTTATGTCTGGTGAAAATAATATGTCTATTTATAAATGTAATCCCTTTTCCGACGGGTCGGGATCCTGTAATACTCGGGCGGTGTGGGCCGCATACAGAGGCATAACGAGGGGGGTTGGGGGTTTGAACCCCCCTATTGATTAAAAAAAGGAAAATTGTACAATTTTTTTAAGTCTGCTTATAAATTACTTAATACCATTATAAAGCGTGGGAAGCTAAAAACTCGTTATTGTGCGTCTTAATTTTTAAAAATTTCCGGGGGAAAACCCCCTCTTCCTGGGGGGGTATTCCATACCCCCAGACCCCCCGGATGTTATAACCCCCCCATATGGTCGGCCTGGTTACGCCTATGGCCGTATAAACATCTCTACAAACGGAAGAGGTTAAACTCAGAAAAAGACTAACATTGATTTTATACAAATTTAAGTTGAGTAAAGAAAATTAATACTAATATTTTTGTTATTAATTAGATATGCTTAACGATGATGTTTGTTCAATATATTTGCTTATTTCAATGTACTGTATCTATAATTAAATAATTGTCATCCTTTCCGCAGTATTCTTTCATTCTTTCTTTCTTTCTTTCTCGTAGTTTAACCTCTCCCTTTTAGGATTTAAGAGACCCAAGCCGCCCGGGCCTCACAGGGCCACGACCTGTCGGGAGAGGGATTATCTTTGGATCACATACATACTTTTTTGACCAGACAAGGACATGGAGGGCCTCCCCGGGTGAGTGATCAGCCCAATGCCGGGGCCACCTCCGAGACAACACGAACACATAGGACGAGACACACCATTCACACACACACTCACTCCAAACAAGGCGAGGATGGGATGAAGATGATAATGACGGCCAGATGATATCTGGGGACCACAAGGGCTTAAAGTTACCCGACATTTGTCTCAAAGGTGAGGAAAAACCCCAGAAAAAAACCCCACCTAGGTAACTTGTCCCGACCAGGAATCGAACCCGGGCCCGCTGCGTGAGAGGATTGAACGCATCCCCTGAGCCACAGCGGTGGACCTTTCCACAGTATTACAAGTTAAAAATATTAATTTCAAATCAAATTTATTTAGCATTTAATAATACAATATTTTACAATTTCAATATCAATATCAAGTGTTTTCTGTATATATACAGAAAACACGTAGCATACTTAACAAACATAATCAAATACAACGATTAGAGAAAATACATACAAAATCTAATGTTAGTTAATGAAGCTTTTCCTAAGTTACAGCTACAATTTATTAAATAATTATTATAATTATTGCCTCCGAATTAGCATTGCTCGTGATCAGAGGACGATGTTAAATACAGTGAAAATTGGGAGAAAGAAGTGGGCGTGCAAATAGATCACATAAAATATGTATAAAAAAAGAGCTAGGACTAAAATACTAAATCTATAGCGTAGTTAAAAATGCCAGTTACATTTTAGGCTATTAATATGTAAGTTGAGAGTTACTAATTCCAAAGATTTCTTTAATTCTAGCCTAATTTTAAATTTGAACATAGGTTTATTTTCTAGATCCGGAAGTTATGAGAGAATGTTATTATATAGATTTTTGCCATAATTCGAGTCATAATTTGGAACGGAATCATCTGGTAACATTGCAAACGCATGACCTAGGCAACATTTGCGGGAATGTTTGCTTTATTTGTATGAATTCCCATTGTTCTACTGAAATATAGCATTCGAACTATGTTTACAGAATGCATTATAAATATCGGAAGACATACGAGTACAATCATTCATATAGTGACCTCTACATGACATTACATAATGTTCTTCTTGATATTACCAACATAATAAATTTTAGCTGACGGCAAATTTCATATTCTGAGAGTGTCGTTCGTCTAGTCCTTGACGTCGCATGTAAGGTCGATACAAGAAAAATTGAATTTTGGTGCGGACCCCGGGAATGGACTTAAGGGGAGAGGAAGGGAATAAGACAAGTCTATGGTAGATTGGAACCCTCTCGAGATGACGTGTTTTTAGACGCCATCTTGTTATGATGACAAAGTTCAGACATATTCTCCTTCCCTGCTTCATCGTCAACCCTTCTACATGATGACATCTCCTTCATATCCCTTTCAGAATCACATATTTACTGGTGCCTAGTAAAGGCAGAGTTTTCCTCCTCCAGTTTGCTAATTCTTATTAGCTCATTGTATAGTAAGACATTCTGGAGTTTCATTATTTGCCAAATTTTGTGATTAAACAGTTTTATTGCTACAATTAACTACAGCACTCCTTCAGACATATTGAAGTGCTTGGTAATAATTGATACAATAGAAAACACTTCTTGAGTTGTGTAATTATATTTTTTGCACGACGTAACTAATTAGTGGTACTTACGAATATTGTTGCCGTGGATCGTAACTTGACATTCCCGCACGCAATCTGGTTGCTATGAAAACAAAAGAAATCTCCGTGCGGTAAAAATTACAAAAAGCACAAGTGCCGTAGACTAAGTAAAATCATCATAATACAAGACCGGAATACAAGACCGGAACCATGGCCCCCCAGTTTGTGGCGACTTTAACACGACAAATATTCGGTTCCCATAACAACAAACACATGCGGATCACTTTCTGAAATATAACACCCATCTTCAATAGTGTATATACATAATATTTTCAGCTAATATCTCAATTATTATAAATAAATTGATATGCAATACTCGTGCCGTAAGCGCATAACGGATCTCGGAAATTGAAAAAAAACTCTTTCCTCTATCCGTATGCACCGCTTAAGGCACCTGTATCGCAATATTATATTCGCATTCACTTTGGTGTACACAAACCATCGGCGACTATTCTACCGTATTTTTTCACAACAATCTCAAGAGGAAAACGGGAACACTGTCAGGGTGAATTCCATTATTCATGTCAGTTTCTTTTGGGAGTAGCCTGAATGTTAAGTTACACTACACAATACACCACAATATTATTACAAAATTATCCATTAAAATTCTTTAACGGAAGCAAATTTTTGGAATATAATCTGAGAGTTCGAAAACAGAGTTCTTAGGCAAATATGACCTAAGAGAGATGAAAACGGGGAGTGGAGAACACTACACAATGACGAGCATCGTAACCTGTACTCTTCATCGGATATAGTAAGGGTAATTAAATCACGGAGGATGAAATGGGCTCGACATGTAACTCGCATGGGGGAAGAAATATAGGGAGAAATATATACCTAAAAGATATTGGCTGGGAGACCAGAAGGGAAAATACCACTTGGAAGACCTACACGAAGGTGGAGGACAATATTAGGATGGGTTTAAGAGAAGAGGATTTGAAAGGGATGGTTGGATGGAGTTAGCACAGAATAGGGTTGAATGGCGAGCTCAGGTAAGCGCGGCTATGAACCTCTGGGTTCCATAAAATAGGTAACATTCCTTTAGCTTGCCTAGAAATTGTCTACTGCCATTGACTAAGTAAGTAAATAAAATTTCAAATGTACCGAAAATATGTTTAAGAATTACGAACTCAAGTACATTTTGCTCTAAAAAGATTAATCTGATTTCGAAGTGCTACAGCTCCGTCACCTTTCTATTGGTCAGAATTCAGAAAAAATTCAAACATTCAGAAAATATTCAGTTTTCTTAACCCTTGATTTCATGCAGCGTTGTTACAAAATGTTTATTTTTCATGAGTTAAAAATATAAAAAAGGCATTTTTTCCAGATTAATTGAATACCTCCCTGGAATAAGGACGTAACACCACATTTGTAAAAATTGAGATTTTGATGGAAATGGGATGCAGCATTCTACTCTGCACTGTGATACCATTTTGTGACGTATTACTGAGCTAGTCAAAACACTATAGCCACCTATAAATTATGCTTTGTGGAAAAAGGATCAACATTCACAATGTCTGACAGTACTTGTGCTGGAACGTCACTAGACGTCTTTAAGTTGTTAAATGAAGGCCGTAGACGTAAAAAAAATGTAAATAAGTCAGAAAATACAAAAGGGAAACATCTAAAGCAGAGTGGGAAGGAATATACAAGAAAAGGCATTGTAAAAGCAGGAAAAGAGCCTGGTGCTGAGGTGTTGTGTACATGAACAATGAGTTTTTTTCAACCGGATAATTAAATTTTAAATTTAAATTCAATATGTACCAATATGATTTTAGTTTTAGCATTTCAATATACCTGTGTTCTTGCATATTCACATAGTTTCTTTCAAATAAATCACTTTTATAATCCATTAATCAATTTTTTTTCTCTCCTGAAAAAATATGATTTTGATGGTTACACTCTTTTTCCAGAGAGGTATTCAATTAATGTTCTAATTAGTTAGTTCTAAATTTTCCAGGAATAAGCTGTAGAGTTCTGGGTTCTGAGATTGTACACCGAGTTCGAAAAAAACTCTTCCGACTTCCTCCTCACCTCCTAGGGGAGAAACGAGATGTATGGTCGACATATTTTGGTCGGCGAAGAAAGTGCGAGAGAGAGAGAGAGAGAGAGAGAGAGATAGGGGGGGGAGAAGGTTAAAAATAATAATGAAATACAGGAACGAGAATGATTCTAAAGGAAGGCTAGAAAGAAGAAAAAAGAATGAAGTTGAGGATGAATGAAAGAAATAAAAAAAGACCTCTCGACCTCTCATGCCTACAGCTTTTGATGCTCATAAATGAGTCATGTTGTATTACACCATGAGTTGGGATAGGGAATTAATAATTCAGTACTAAATAGGCTACCTGTTAAAGAGAAAATACCATTCCCTGAATTCAAACACTTATTTACTGAAATTCAGGAGTCTCCAAACCATTGGACCAATAGGACCACATACCAAGTTCTGAATTGGAAGCTTCATAAGAGACATAAGAATAATTTCGGTAGGAGATGGAAACATATATCGCCTCAACAAAAAAATATGTTACACTGTATTAATTATCAGCTTTATCCTACACTATAACTTTATAGGTTACTAGAAAAATATAATTATGTATTATATAATTGGTAGAATACGATAAGGACAAATTTCCATTAGGTTGGTCAGAATTGAGGATCGAATACAAGCCTTCAGGGTAGAAAGTCTTTTCGATATCAATTGCTCGATTTTATCATAAGTAATCCCACGAGAGATTGCGAGTTTATCGATGATAGTTGAAACTGCGCAGCAGTAGTGAATTTATCTGATGAAACTCGTAATCTCGAGGGATTAATAAGACTATTCCATTAATGAAATGTTGCGGATTATATAAATATAATAATTACTCTTTTGGTTCGTTGTTTAATCAGTATTTGTTTAAACAGTATCAGTTTCTTGTTCAATTAATTATTTAATCAGTATTCTGACAACAAGAAGATCACAACATACTATGACAGAATAATTCAATGTATCGAATGAGTTAGCAGATTGTAATCAATGCTGCCAATAGTAGGATGAGAAATAGTTAACCTAATTCGTATAAGATAATATCAGAACAGAGTAAAAGCCCACGAACTCTCTTGCACCAAATCGAGATTGTGTTTTTAATCAATTCACATTATATTATTTTGATTTCCAAACAAGATAATTTGTATAAAAATGTATTTTTATCCAGTTCATTGGCAAGACATGACGTATTAATCACTGTATGTTATTGAGTTAAGTTTCCAGCAATGAGCTGACTTTTTATCACATAAAATCGCATCTTTGTGTTCATAGGAAACATATAAGGTAAAAACCGTTGACTAGTCGATATCCGAGGCGTTGCTAAATGTTATTGGTCAATCTATAATAATGCCCAGCAAAATCCACTGAACGCAGAGATCTTAAATTTTGTACGTAGATGGACTGAAAGGTGGGCGAATGCACCTTGAAGCCGGATTTTTAATTTTAGCTTTCATTTGCGAGTTATGAGTGAAAAACTGGCAGAAAACGTGATTTTAGCGCTATCGGAGCATCGGTTTCCAGTAATACATTAATTTCAATTGAAGTTGGCCTTGCCTACTTTTGCCATGATTTAGAAATAAAAGAATTGCTTCATTTTGTAAGCCCACCCTGGTCGATTCATTTGTTTATAATTCCAAGGCCCGCAGACATCTGAAATGTTCAACATAGTAGGAAAAGGGATAATGGATATAGGCTTAAAGGGAAAAACATCGATCGGTTTAGACGGAACTCACTATGCAGGGGTTTTTTGAGCCAGAGAACTCGAATTTGAGGTCGTTTTTCCCAGGCGACGCTTTCTAATCGTGGAATTCACTTCAAAACAGGATTTTTAGCTGTTTCATTAATTATATTAATCGTTTAGGAGATGGATGTTTCGCGTGCAAGTATTAATAAATATAATGTTTTAATTATTTTGCTCTGGTGGTCCGCGAAGATGGTGCAGATGGTTCCGCAGACATAATTAAAAAAATATCATAAATCAAGTGGTAAGTAAAGAAGTACAAATTTTTCACACAAAATGGACACTAGATGTCAAAGTTTTAAAAACCTTCGAAAAAAAAAAAGGTCCTATTGCAAGTTTCTTTACTTTTGCAGTTACGAACCACAGTTTGAAACCCCTGATGCACGGATGTCTATGGTTCCCTCTTTCATTCAAAACCCTGAAAAATAATACTTTGTCTTAATTTGTTGTTAGAGGCGCTCTCTTAACAATGGTATTATTGTTGGAGTCTGTTCAAAATATAATTTTATTGACAATAGTTTACTTCCAATTTAATAACTGTGTTTCTGTCGAATTCAAAAATGTATTTAGATTTATTTCGTTATAATGACCTATAATTAGTACCCAAAAATTATGAAATAGGCCTACATATAGCCTACTTTTAGAAATGGGATGTAAAATTACTGGTCCGAAATTTTTTTTAGACATTTTAGAGGTCCTCGGGTTCAAAAAGGTTGAGAAACGCTGGTCTACACAAACGTTTCCTTTCAACACATCGTATTTGTGTAGAAGTTTCGCATCCAGAAATGCATTTCAGATTACTATTTCACAGATTATGAGTTCATGTAACTCTGCTACGATTCATTAGGTATATTCTCTAACCTCTATGGAAAAAAGAACATCCAAGCTAGTAGTAAAGTTTAATTGTGTTATTCATTCAATCAACGCAGCGACCTCTTTAAGGGTCAATTTAGAAGAGCTGCATTATTCATAGAGCGAGCGTCTAGTTCCCAACAGAAACACACACACACATATTTACTACTACAAATGCACATAATAAAAGCGAGTTCGAGTCCAGGAGTTAAGTCAAAGTGTATTAACTCTCTCTGTGTATTGAATTAACACTTTGCCGGACAAAGACTGGACGCGTCGTGTATACTGCCTCGATTATACTACGCTCCTATTATAATACTATTAAATGACACCTCCTACTGCAGAATACATTATGGAAGAACGCTCACTGCAAACTATGAGCAGAGAATCTTAACTCTAAATATTGACGGAGTTATAGTACCAATTTGTATTTTTTAAAGTAGAACATACTACGTTTTTACTACTGGAATTCAGCTTTTAGATTATTTTTTTTTAAATAGGGAATGAATGGCGTTTTTGCTACAATTATTATTATTATTATTATTATTATTATTATTTTGTATTGAACACTATCAGGTGTCCGCGACTTCGCCCGCGTTTAATAAATCAACCGCCCGAAGGTTTTAAGTGATTTATTTAGCAGTAATACAAGTAAAAATATGTTTATGAAACTATTTTTTCCTGTATACATAGGTATACATAGGTATAATGCTTCCAAATGTAACATACAAAGTGCTTTATTACGAGAGCCGTCCAGAAAGTAAGTTTACAGAAACAAAACACAAATTCAAGGAAATATTTATTGCAACAGATATAGCAAGTGTTCAGAAATTTTTCAACATATTCGCCACTGGAATTGAAATATTTGTGATACCGTGGAACCAACTTTTGAATGCCTGTGACGTACAAGTCTGCTGTCAGGGAATTGAACCATTGTGTGACAAACATCTCCTCCTCTCTGTTATTCTCTGTCTTTCCCTGTCATTTCTTGAGGTGTAGGAAAAGATGGAAATCACTGGGAGCGAGGTCCGGGATGTAGGGTTGATGTTTAAACACCTCCTAGCAAGTCTCCTGCAGAAGTTCGACTGGGAAGTATTTAAACTAAAGGTAAAAAAATCATGCCAAATCTCCAGTAGAATAAAATTCGTAATTGAATGTGTTTTAAAAATATTCGCGATGATTTTTCAGTAAAGGAGGTGTAAAATGTTTTTAGAAACATATTAAAGTAGCCTAAATGTTTTAATTTTTACACTTACCCTCAAATTTTTCGTATCGTTATCTACAATTAAAAAAGCCAAACAGCACTTCCTTGATGAATATTTAAATAACTAAATACATGTAAAAGATTAATGATAATGTGTATGTCTACTGTGTTGATAAATACAATGGTATTCCATTATAGTATTATTCGTTCTCCAGACCCTTTCGGAAACTATCACTGAGTTAACCGTTTTCTTTGCAGTACGGCATGTGTTTATAATTCGTGTGAGAAAGTCTCGCAAATTTACGGGTTAAATAAAAATCAACATCACAAGAAGTATCTTAAAGTAGCATTGCAAGTGATTTTTACAAAATCGAATTAATTTACTTTAGAAATGTCATCATAGGGGTACAGCTATGTTACCCGTTGAGCTAGACGTAGAAAATCGTATTTGATAACGTAAACATATGGCTTAGATCGGTGGTTTCCAAACTATGGGTCGCGGTGGGTCACTGGTGGGTCGCGGGAGTAATTTCGGTGGGTCGCGAAAAGGGCGGGAAAAATTAAACTTGTTTTCAATATAAGGAATATAAGGAATTTGAACACAATAAAACTATTGAAAGGCATATGAAAAATATGTGCAGTATTTTATATAGCCTACATTGGTTAACGTTATGTAGTAGTGGGTCGCGAAAATATATTTATATAGCTTATATTGGTTATCGTTATGTAGTAGTGGGTCGCGAAAAAATTTCTAGGTGAAGGTGGGTCCCAGGACAAAAAAGTTTGGGGACCGCTGGCTTAGATTATAAATGCAGAAAAAATCCCAATGATGTGGTTAGAATGTCATTTGTTCCTTGCAAACGAATTAAGTATCCCGAGCACGTCACTGAGTTGTTGATTGATTTCACATGTCCAAATTCGTGTTCCATAAAAACCAGGTTAGTAGGGTCCTTGCTCTAGAAAGCAATGTTCACGAATATAAATCAAAGTCAATCCAAAAAACATCCACTGTGTTCCAGAATTTCGAAGCCAAACATTTCAAAATTATCTTCAAACCATGGAGCTGAATGCTTGTGAAGTAATTAATTTGAAGATTCTTATGGAAAAATTGTTTTTTATTTTATTTTTTTATTCAGAGATAGTTTTAGGTTTCTGTAACATATATTATTTACTTAATTTAACTGAAGATATTTTCATGGTAACGGCTTTTGAAACTATCTCTCAAATATAATACACATCTTTGGAAGGGTATAAAATATAAAATATATATTTTTTAAAATTATATTTAGGTACATGTTTTTCTTTTGATATCGTTTGCTGTACTAATTTGTATTGACAATAGATCAAAGTGATCAATATAACAATACTGATGCTGCATGTGCTGTAGGGAGTAATTTCTCTAGCACATACGTATTGTTACTGCAGCGACGAACAATAGTGAAATCAAGGCTTTCAACTACGTGAAGGTGATGCGAAGTAACGAGAATGATTGTTCAGGCCGTGAAAAGCTTTCATTAGGTTGCATTCAAGTTTTCTGAAAGAAATGATAAATACTAAGACATCTTCCAGCATTTCTCAAAGTAATAACTCTTGCTTATACCTTCTTCTCTTTCTCTTGCATAAGTCGATATTCACCTACCTCTCCCTTATGAGTTATGATGTCTGAGAAAGACGAGTATTCATATTGTGGAAAGCAGATAATTAAATTTGTAACCTTTCATAACAGAATAGGATTTATTAAACTGTTTTACACAAATAACTCGAATCCCATTTCAACTACAAGTTCAGGAAGATTCTAATGTTAGGAGGCAACCAAGATTGTTTAAGCATGGCACCTTTACATTACTGTTATGTTAAAAATGTTCGAGTTTTTTTTCTTTTCTTGTATTTCCGTAGAATTCAAAATTAAAGAGTTGCGATGGCCTTTCAAATTAAGTGGCGTATCACAAGTTAAGCACGAACGAGCTAATAAACAATCCAATTATTTTATTCCTCTCCGATACCCAATGTTGACATACTGAGAGAAGCTTTCAGTATTCATATTTCTTGCTATCTGTTCACGTGCAATGTTATTTGTAGATTGTCAGATTGATATGCATTGCTGCTTACAGTTGGGTCAACAAAACCCTGCGACTTATAGAGGCCTACAGAGATAAAAGTTGTTTGATTATTTTAAAATCAACTATTTTCTCACTCGTAATCTCTCGTGGGAATACCTATGATAAAATATAGCCTAACTAGAGAAATAAAAATAAAAAAATCTACGACGCAATAGCGAAAAATACTGTTATATACGGAGCTGAAACATGGAAATTTAATTTAAAAAATAGTCAAAATGTTATTAATGAAAATGGAGTTCTTACGGCGATCAGCAAGACATCCAATACTAGAAAAAATAATAAATACAGTTATAAGAGAAAACATGAGTATCAAGAATTCTGTTTTGGACTTTGTAAGATATAAAAATCGAATTGGTATAGACATGTAAGAAGTATGGAAGAAGAAAGGTTACCAAAAAGGGTATGGGGATGCTGGCCACTTGGAAGAAGAACCAGAAGGCAAGCCTCGAAAGTCATGGATTGAAAGAAAGAAAAATACAAGATATGGGTTGGACTGACAGAGACGATTGAAGAAAAGAAAACTTTAGGCACAGAAAGATGTTTTGTATATAAATAAATAATAGGCCCAATACTGATTATTCATAGAAGTAATATATGATTTGTAATGTTTATCTATCTGGTAAATTTCTAGTCAGTAACTATCAATTAATTATTGCAGCATTATTTGTGGAAAAGTGAAAGGTTATCTCATCAGACCACCTATCACATCATTAACATATTAACCGATCGCTATATGAAATTATTAGAGCATATAATGTTTCTAATCAGCAAACCATTGTCCTTAATTAACCAATAACAAACATAGACCAAATCTGATTAGAAATTAGTGTCACATCAATTAACACAGATTTCATTGCTTTCTAGTTATCATTCAGCTCACCACTGATATATTTTATAATTAAAACTGCAGTACACAGAAACATACTACTGTAGATTTAAATATTTCTTGTTTACTACGAACGTATCACTGCATGCTCGGATATACTTTACACGCAATTTTCCTATGTTGGATCACTGGAAATAATTTTACTGCTCATTCAATCAGAAACTGCGTTGCATATGGTTTGTATTATAGAGTGAAGCGAGCCATGAAGTTATTTCACAGAATTACGTTTCGAATTAAAGTACATATATACCTGATAACCTCATTTGTAACTGTTATATGCGTGTGCGACTAATTTCTAGTTCGTGAAATCCAATACGATTTTATTTAAAAATAAAACATAAAAATAAGTTTAATATGTAGTGAATTCTAAATATATAGATGGGTCGTGTTTGGTGGGCGTAACATTATTCCAAAGTCATCGAAATTTAGTATCAGGATAAAATTACTTCCGAAGCAAAGAGATTTCTTTGTAGTTTATCTGAGCAGGCTGGAATTCCGAAATTAAGTTCCGAAAGAAATATAAGCGGTTATATTATACCTAATCCAGAGTGTTATTTTGAATGTCTTGGGGTTTCATTTTCAGTGCTATTTTTCAAAGTTGAACATCAACTCGGAAGTTTTATTGGTATGATCTTATACTTCCAGGAAAACAAAAATTATATAAAAAATTTAGGAAGACAGTAGGCCTATAACAACTTAGCAACCGAAGAAATACAACCATCAAAATATTCCTCCAGTCTTCTACATATCTCACTATAGATGCTAACACACCTACCGTATAGCAACTGATGCAAAATTTAATATTAGTGTTTAAAGTTTTACTAAACCTTTACTACATATAGATAATAACAAGTTTTCAATTGCATATCACTTGAGAGATTTACATTATATGTTTTAAAGGAAAAGGTGTCATTTGTGGGCATAGGCGTAACCAGGCATGGTGTGTAGAAGCCAAGCTATATCCAGCGTTTTCTGAGGGAATAGTTTGAGTGTGAAAAATCTTTTTCTCCATTTCAAGTTCTACATACATATTATATAAGTACCTAGAGTTTCAAAATCGAAAGTCCTCCATAAATTAATTTCAAATTATAAAATACAAAGCCCGGGCGACGCCGGGCCTATTCAGCTAGTATGAACATAATGTTGACAGTTAAGTCTATACGGCAAAACAGAATATTATTATAAACACGTTTTCCCCAATGTGCTCTGTTGCGATGCTATTCTGCAGTATAATATAGAGATGTTCCGGGAATTCCCCACTGTGCGATATGTTCGCCCTGTAGCCGAAACCCAAACGTTCTCTGCAATGAGCCCTTTTGGGTAGCCCACGTGATTAGACATAACGTCCGCCAGAATGACCTGAATAAAGACGCCCGTAAGCATTGAGTGAGATAATAACCTGAGATAGTGGGAACATACTGGAATTCAGCTCCTGATCACCAGTCTCTAGGTATGGAGTGTACATTTATTCTAATCAGATTCTACGGTCTCCACAAGACGTTTTTGTGGATATTAACCCTTCTGATACCATCATTCCCTTCAAGTTTTTCAACGGTAATGAAACGAGTTTGTGACTATTAGGAAATAGTATGAAAAAAAAGAGTGCGTGGAACGCCACGCGACAGAAGTAAAACTTTATTTTATTTTTTTATTTTTTCAATTTTTGTTCATTGGATTTTTCAATTTTGCATTATTGGACTTTTTAATATTGGGTTTTTGGACCTTTTTTAATTTTGGATTTTGGACTTTTTAATTTTGGATCTTTGAATTTTTAATTTTGGATTTTTAAAAATTTCGATCTATGAATTGTTTACTTTTTTATTTTTTTATTTTTGGATTTTTAAATTTTTGATTTTATTATTTATTAAATTTTGGATTTTTGGATGTTATAATTTTTCATTTTGTTTTTTTGAATTTTAGAAATTTGTATTTTTTTATTTTGGATTTTTAATTTTGGATTTGCGGGGTAATGAACCTCCGGGTTCCATAAAATAGATAATATACCTTTAGATTGCTTAGGAATTGTCTATTGCCATTGAGGAAGTAAGGTCTGAAAAATTTCCTTTGATTACTCCTAATCATTGAGTTGATTGTTTTCTGTGCAGTCCACACCGAAACAAGTAAGAGTGTGACTGATTTCGTGACGGCTTTAGTGTGACTGATTGTGACTGATTTCGTGACGGTTTTAGTGTGACTGATTTTCCCGATTTACCCTCTACCGCCACTAAAGAAGTTTTACCTCAATAAATACATAACAAAATTCAAGATTATGAAAATCGAACACAGCCATTCCATAAAATATATGAATTTTTCCCTCTAAGAGAGATGCTATAAAACTAGTGTAATTGGGAAGTTAAATAAAAGTTTAAAGCCTAGAGTTCACTGAATATTCAGGAATTATGTATATTTGAAGTTTTTTCAAGTGTAAAATTGGTCGATTGCTTATTTATTGCGTTGTAGTTAATTTTTTGACATTTATAGCATGGTTTTAACACTCATTAAAACTAAGTAGTCGAGAGTAATCAGCTATATCCTGTTTGATTTGAGAAAATATACATCTTAAGGTACAATTTGGTATAAGATTTACTTCAAAAACCATGTGTGGTTAATTACTATGTAAAGTAACAAAAAGTGACTTTATGTCCCACCCGTAATGTGATAGTTTTGTTAAATTATTATTGTGCGAGTTAAATAAATGTTCTGTCAATCTGGAAACAGTTTACAATTTTTATTTAATCCCTCAAACCTTTATTAATAATAGCATAAAGACTCTAACATTAATAGCAGAAGAGGAAATGAATTGTTTTTGCACACAATTAAAATCGTTGTACAAATTATGTCCACCCGTAATAGATTTTGAAAAACAAATTTTAAATGTTTAAAATGAATTTTAAATAATGCTTTCCATGTAATATGAAGGAGAAGCCATAGTAAATTTCACAGAATCAGCAGAACCAGTTCTAATTCATTATTTATGACATGTAATGAAAAAAGTAGTTGTCGTAATATGCTATAATGTCCCACCCGTAACTACGAATTGGCTGAACAGTCCACCTCTGCGGCGTAGGGGGTGAGTTCGCGCCCCTCGCGCAGAGAGCCCGGGTTCGAATCCTGGTTGGGACAAGTTACGTAGTTGGAGGATTTCCGGGGTTTTCCTCACCAGTAAGACAAATGTCAGATAATTTTAGGCCCTTTGGGTCCTTGGATATCATCTGGCCGTCATTATCATCTTTATCCCATCCTCGCCTTGTTCAGAGTGAATGCGTATGTGAATGGTGTATCTTGTCTTATGTGTTCGGCATTGGGCTGATCACTCATACGGGGAGGCCCTCCATGTCCTTGTCTGATAAAAAAAAGTGTGTATATGATTCACAGATAATCCCTCTCCCGACAGGTCGCGGCCCTGTAAGGCCCGGGCGGCGTGGGTCGTTTAAATGTCCCCAAAAGGGAGAGGTAAAACTAAGGTAAAGAAAGAAAGAAAGAAAGATTAAAGTGGGATGCCCGGGGGAAAAACTGCCTAAGATTCGAGTTCCCTAGCCCAAAAAGCCCTGCATAGTGAGTTTCGTCCAAGTCATTCAACGATTTTTGTTCACGGTTGCTATGGCAATTAATCTCACAATTGAATACTGCCTTGTTAATAGGTGGCGTTGGCTGTGCGTTTATACTTACGAAATTTGCATTTTATACAGGGTGTTAATGAATAACATCGAAATATTTTATCTGTGTATAGAGGGGACATAGACAATAAACTTTTCTTAGGAGATTTTTGTTCTATGGATTCAATTTTTTCTGTTACAGCATAAAATCTCCCATGGCATGGCTGCCATTGACTTCTAACATTTGAAAAATGCAAAAGAAAGGAACTTCGTTGTTAACACTGGAATTATGAATAAAAAACTAATGCAGTGGTGGCCATTCATGTGATTTGTCTGTAAATTTTTCAGATTATGAAAACTCTAAATTATGATATAGGCCTAGCTCTTGATGAATGATTAAGAATCAAGTTTTTATCTATCACTAAGAAGGCATGAAGTCAATTTAATGAAAATTTCGCTTCATTATTGACTTACGAGCACCAAATTGTAATTATTTTAATGCCCCCATTTTACTTCATAGAGAAAAAATCTCCTAATAAAAGTTGCTTGTCTATGTGCCCTCTATACACAGATAAAATATTTCGGTGTTATTCATTAACACCCCGTATAGTAAAAAACTCTAAAAGTGATCAAACTCATTTCCTTCAAACAATGTTCAGATACAAGAAGAAACATCAATTACACTCTAAAATAATTAAAGAGTCAGATTTAGACTTAAAGTTTTGTAAGAATTCCATATGAAATAAATAACAATAAATGAAATAACATCCCACTAAACGTTTTGAAATATGAAGTTATGTAAGTGTTTACAACATTATGTATGTTTAAGTTTATCAACTCCATAATTATATTTTTTTTATTATAAAACAACCTATATCTTGTCCAGACCTTCATTGCAAAGAATAAAACTTCTCTGAAAGTTTTGTGACCTCGCTTCGTTGGAACTTGGTACCAGAGTAATGAGAGATGTCCGTGAGCTGTGTTGTAATCATTACAGACAACCTTCATTTAATGATGCCCTGAGTAGTATCAGTTTTCCGCAGACAGAGTGCGCCACTTTTTCACTGCGCCGGATTGTGGTTGGCAGCTCTAACCCATTTAACATAATTCAATTAAACCGAACTCGGTATCGAACTTCGTTCTCTCGCATCCGATGTTAGCAAGCCTGACAATAGAACAAATTAATTCCATGTTCCTGCTTTGGTTCAAGACCTTCAGAATATCTTACAATTTATGTTATGATATTTTTCTAAGAGAAATTTTGTAATATTTATAATTTGACTAACGGAAAATATATACAAAACTGACAGTCGAATCACAGTTCTGTGCGTTATGAGTAGGGACAGGATTTTTAGGTTTTTAAAAACACTGTTTTAGGTTTTCCATTAGGTGAAATAGTTTTTTTTAGGTTTTTTGTCCAAAATATCGTTTTTGGGTAGAATAATTGGTTTAATGAATTTGAATGTGCTACATTGGATTGAATACATAATACTTGTAAAGTTTAACTTAACAAAATTGAATTAAATATGTGTAAACTTGCTTTAGGACAATATTAAAGAATTGAAGAAAGAAAGCATAAACAATCAAAAGAAGCAGTGAAAATAAGATTGCCTCACATAACCTGGTTACAGTATATCACTAAATACCTTTCAAGATTCTTAACTGTGTAGTTCTTCCTGTTATCTCTTAGAATACATTTGAAGGCAGAAAATGTCCTTTCAACCTGACATGACATCAACAATGGTTGTTCGTACGAATATTTTAAAAGGAATACGCAGGTACTCTTATACTTCCTCTCTTGATACTGTCATCCTAGACGACATTGGGTTGAACAAAACGCTGGTGGTATTAATTTCAACCCGACAAAAATTGTCTCTCCGCAAAATATCGATTTCTCAACAGACAAACAAAAAAGACAAAAAAGTAGCCTAAATTAGACATTTTAGGTTTTTTATCCCGTTTAGGTACATTTAGGTTTTTATACCCCATTTAGGTATTTTTAGGTGCCACAGAATTAATGTGGGTGAATCCTATGGACATGATTCGAAATAGTGTGTGATTGCTTTTTGTTTTGGAAGTAAGGAAAAAAATAGGTAAAAACCTAAGAATCCGGTCCCTAGTTATGAGCAGGGCCCGGATTCTAATGACATGTCATCTTTTTATTGATGCTGCATGCTACTTGTAGATAAATCCTAATCATGGCCTCTAGTTTATAGAAATACATTTTTACTAGGTCATTTTTTGTCATTTTATGCAATTTTATATTTTTAAGGCGTTTATTTCAATTTTAGGTCATTATTTTGTCATTTTCGTGTCATATGCTTCCTCATTTAGTCATTTTCATGTATGTTTACATTGAGTGTATTAACTTTTTTTTCGTCGCCAGCGGTTCTGTCTTTGAAGTGTTGTTTGTTTAATCCAAGAAGTAAAAATTCGGCGTTAAGTGTTATCATGTCTTAGTCGGAAATGAGAATCAAAGAAACCCCAAAATTTTGTATTATATTACTATTGTTATTAGATTGACTTGACACCAGAGTCTGCCACCTGCAAACTACTGTTTACCCTCAATAAACAACAATATGATCCGGCAGACCACAAAAGGAAATGCCGAATTTTGACTCGCCAGTGCCTCAGTGCCAGTATAAATTTCCGTGAGAAAAGAACATTCGCATCATTACAGTTATTTACAGTTTTTACAACTATGTACAAACTAGTCTATAACTTTGTGTGTACAATAATTTTTTTATAAATAAAATATCAGTTTTTATGTCATTTTTTAAAATTATTAGTCATTTTCTTTAAAATTTAGGGTCATTTTATAGGTCATTTTTCAAACAATTTTAGGTCATCAGAATCCGAGCCCTCGTTATGAGTTAAACTGCCTGATGACTTAAAAGTTTACAGAAATATTCTAGATATTCATATGACAATGATAAAGTGTAATCTCACTACTAGAGATCGTTTATGTGCTGGCAAAGAGTTGTACAGCATCCAAATTGATTTTTAAATATTTGACTTCCTTCATTAATACTAGTTCTGTGAACAGCAGACCTAGCGGAAACAAAAACGGAACGAAAAAAAATCCTCACACATGACTTCAAGAAAAACTAATGACAAACTGGAAAAAAATCGAACAACGTGTTTAGTCGTGACTGTGTAACAAACAATGACAAACAGACGAAATGCCGGTAGTGTTACGTAAATAATGTACTTCCAGAGGCACATCACTCACTGATGTTTTATGTGTCGACAAAGGGGATTAGTTTGTTAATTATATTTATTATATATTTGTTGTTGATTTAATTAAAATGAGTAAGGCCTACAACAAAGTTACAAAAGAATATTACAGGAGAAAAAATCCTCTGCCACTGAGATTTGAACCCAGGACCTTTGGCTAACCGTGCCACTGTTCTACCAACTGAGCTAACCCAGAGTTCACTTCACGGCGCCAGATGGAACCTCTCTCTTATGACTGATTGCCCTTAAATCAAATCCCAGTGTCAGATGAATTTTTCTCCTATAATATTCTCATGTAATTTCCAACAGAGACAATAATCTGTAGTTCATGAATGCAAGTACATCCAAAGTTACAAAACATTTTACACTAGAGGGTAGAAGTAATTCTTCAAATTTTATAGCATGAACCGTTTGGCTAAACTCGTTGAAAGAAAGCTGATCATTACATTAAACGGAAGCATTAAAGCTTCCATGAATCGGAATGAAAAGGAAAAATCCTTATACCTACATTGTTTTTAAAGACTTCGAAGAACATTCATATCAAATTGGAAGAAAATAGAAGAGACGAAATTCCATATGGTTAAGTCGAAACAGGTATTTATATTATTTTATTGACACTGAAATGAATGCTTTGACTCTCCTAAAGACTTAATATGGGAGCATTTCGTTTGAGAAATACAGACCGGTAATTCAAATAATTATATTTCATACTACTGGCTATAAATGGACCGATCGGCAGTTTTATGACTCTCATATTACGATAAAGATCAAGACTGAGAATTATGCACACCCTTAAAAAGAGTGTAGCCTCACTTTATTCGCACTTATCATCTAATAGCTTAACAATTAGAAACTTGAGGGTTTGAGCTCTTGAGAGGTAAAGGACAGCTCAGATTGCATGGTGACTGATTACTGTAAGCTTGAACACGGAACTAGTAGACTAGTACTAGTAGTAGCCCTGTACGCATGAGAAATTACAAACCCCCTGGCTTATCCACAGGAAAGCGGTTTTGGTGTTAGTCTGGCAGGCTTATTAGTGTTGCTACGTCTAATCCGTTCAGCTAACTGTCACAAGTAAAAGTTGTTTGTGCGTGTGTGGAAGTGTAGCCGACGAGAATGAGGGCTTCGTGCCCTTATAACGTCAGTCTGTGACATCGGACTCAAAACTTTGCTCAACTAACTATGCTTTTTTGTGCTCTCCAATGCTTTTTTTTTTTCATTTCGGGGAAAAAAGTGACAATGAGACTCCATTATAAAAGAGGAAATGGAAATCCGCGAATATGTAGATTAGAGAACCCAGTAACAAGTAACATTACTCTATTTTGTGGGAAGTATGATTATTTTCTCTGACGTTTTAGAAATGTAATTTCGAAAATTATTCATTTTTTAATAAGTATACTTTTTCTTATGCTAGCTTTCTATTACTTTAATTATTATAGCTTTCTATTACTCTGTGTGCTCTCAGTAAGGTATCGAATTAGCTTTAAAGTATATTTCAATAGACAAGTATCAGGATGATGGCTGATTAACGTTGGTAGTATTAATAACTAGCGTTAGAATGTTTAGGTGAGCATCTTTTTTCGTAGGGGAAATTAGAGCTCCTGTGAAAGAAATTCCAGTCTGAAATATTGTCTCCAGTTGAGAATGGAGGAATTTTCTAGCACCTTTTATCCCTTTTTATGGTCTTTATATTATAACTTTGACTACGATTTATTGAAACTAGAATAGATAAAACCAAAGCTCCTTTTTCCCATCTTTGTACTTTACTACAGCTTTTTAACAAGCTTTTAAAGTACACTCCATCGCTTACAGTCTATGATTTTTTTAGATTAATTGCTTTTCATTATATAATTATTTTGGTTTCATTCCAACATCTAAGGTCTCAAGTAAGTTTCATTGAACTTTTCGTCAGCTTGCAGTGAACATGGGACTAATGAGCCTGTCTGATTTCAGCAAATGCAGGCCTGAAGGCACATTTACAACAATGGAAAATAATATTTAATAATTATTAGTATTTTTTTTAATTTCACCGGAATTAATCTGCTGTTCGTGAACAAAGTTCGTTATAACTAGTACCACGTTTTTGTCCCCTATTTTGCCTTATATTTAGCTCCTTTTCCCTTCCCTTTTCCGTAGGGAACCTGCACCTAAAAATCCTAACTCTTTGTAATAAATATTCAAAGGCATCAGATCCTCAGGTAGAAGCAATAAATAAATATGAGGCTAATTTTTAAGAGGCAGAATTTATATTCCCTCGCATCTCGGTAGTCAGTAGTCGCATTACAATAATGGGCTTTCAGCTGTCTCGAACTTAAGTATTTGGTGATTGTTTAAGTTTAAAGAAAGTCTGTAAGATTAGAGTCACCTTTGAATCACAGGTAAATTATATTTGGTGTCATTTACAACTGAATCAGTTGCAGATGATATATAAAAATATCTCTTTGTCTTCAGCAAACCGATAATTTTTTCATAAAATTTTTAACAATTCTAAAACATTTATGAGCTATACAAAAAGTATTGGTCCCAGTACAGACCCCTGTGGAACTCCCATTTTAATTTGTAGACACTCACTCTAATATTTATGTTGGTATATATATATATATTTTACTTCCACTAGTTTATTTATTTATTTACATTATTACATAGAATTGCAAAATAGAAATACAAATACAAATACATATACAAGTAAAATAAAGTAATTTTCAAATTTCAAAATTAACTACAACTACTATTTAAAACGAGGTAACTTATATATTAGCTCTATATAATTTTTAAAACATTTCAAGAGTGATTTTTGAACGCCATGACTTTTAAAATGTTACACAATATGTCCATTTTATTAACTTCAGTTTCTTCATATTGACATGGCAATCCCTTTAACCCCTCTGGAGGCAATAATGAACTACGAAACGTATCTCGTACATCAACTAGTAAACAATTAGCAAATCCAATTCACAATCCTTTCAAGAGTCACTCTCGTGGAAAGTTTATTGGTTCGACTGGCTTATAACATGAATATAGGCAAGCTTAACTTTTAATGAGCTCGTCTAGAATACATACACGCATACACGAGAGTTAATTAGAATAATGCCCATAAAAGCCAAAGGTCTTAAGTGACAGGGACAGAAAGGATTCCTCAGAGAGAATAATATCCTGGCGTCATTAAAGCTGAAGAGAGTTGAGACATGTCGGAGTTTGAAATCTGTCTCCTGTGCAAACCTGCACTTTGTTGTGGCTGGCTTACCCTGGCCAACAAGTTGGTTAACTGTTTTAAAAAATAGCACTAACAGGACTAATTAGCACAAGCATTGCAGGAGGAACTAGACATAGTATGGAATATGTTTAAACAATAATAATATTTTTCATTATAATTTTTTTAGTCTCATTAGTAAGGATAATAGTAAATTTATAATTTAAGAGTGTAAAGCTATTTTCTTCACACCTGCTAATTTTCATGATTAAATAGTAATTCTTATGTGGTAAAGATTATTTTACTAAAGAGATTCTGTTAGAAATATTTTCAAAGAAAATAACATACTCACTGTGACAGATCTTTTAATTTTTAATGCTGTAATATTTTATATAAAAAAATCATTTTTAGGACAAATAGTGACGTTCGTAATCATTTTACTCGACTGAGAAATAATGTATAAGTTATATAAATAATTAAGTTACAACACAACCAAATATACCAGAAGTCCTATTTGTCACAATAGTAGAATTGTGAATAAGAGACCAAAAGAGATTTTAATGTATAAGTTACCCGTGCTTAATATACTATTGAAAACAAATTTAATTCAGAAACCTTTATATAATGAGTTTTTCCAATCAACAATGGTTTTTGTATTATTATTTATTTATTTATTTATTTATTTATTTCAGGTCGCTTTTTAACTGCCAGGGTCACCAGCGACCACAATAATTCATACATTTATATTGAACAAGTGCTACAAGAAGTGGAGTATGAAGAAAAACATATATGCAACTTTAAATTTAGTAAGAAGAACAACATATTAAACATAAAAAGGACTGGAAGTAATTTAGCAACTACTGACAAAATATGAGTTGATTTTACATTATATGAATGATTTTAACTGTGACAGTTCCAAAAGTGAGATAACCTTAAGGCATCCTTCATCATTTTTAAATATATTGTATAAGTCTCCTTTGATATTTAACATACGCCTTACATGCAATAGCCGTGGACATTCCAGAATAAGATGGGAGGAAGTTACATCCCCATTACATTTCGGGCATGGATCCTTTATAGTTTTCTTCATAAGATAGCCATGGCTAAGGTTGAAGTGGCCAATCCGCAGCCTGGTCAGCAGGACTTGTTGCCTTCTACAGAGGAGAGAATTCGGAATGGCTGGCTCAGTAACTGATTTCCGGACGAGCTGCAGATGGTTTTTGTATATTTTACAACTTTTGACAATAAACATCTATCTATCTAATACTGATGAGTAAACTTGAATGTTAAATACGAGTACATAATTATACTGGGCGTTGTGTACATAAGTGCATTTATTTTAAGTTCACATTCTATACCTTAAAATTAATTCAAACGCTGGATACTATTTTGGTACATCAATAATAGTTTGTTAAAATTTTGTCCCAATGCTTAGCACATTATTGTCAGATTATTGCCTATTGATGCTTTAGTTAGAGCGATAGGATATCAGAGCAAAGTAATAGAGGAGTCATCTCGCCTATTTGAGTGTTACGGGCGAAATGCATATAGAAGTAAAAATCTTCAATTTATATATGAAGCGAACAGCAAGCCCCGTCGCCCAATGATATCGTTCTTGAACATTTATGAATAAAGATAAGAATTGGAAAATGGAAATACACAATCATACTGTCAGAAGGGGGGCTAGGGGTGAAATATTCACCAGTATAATTTATTATAAGTTATTATTATTATTATTATTCATTTTTAGAGAGAACTGTTTTAAGCACTATTTTCTTCTCAAAAGAATTGTTATTTTAATTAATCTTGGCAAAGATATATCCTAGTAGATCCTCTACACCCAAGTTCAAAAGCTCCTACCACTTTAATTTAAGTTCTTGTTAACTCAATTATAGGTTTCACTTGTGAATTTATTGTTTGCTTTCTCTCCAGATAATTTTCTTTCGCTTTAGGTCTAAGAATGTAATATCAAACAAAATATGCACAACATAGCCCCTTTGTTTTGAATTTAAATTAATGGAAGTTTGATTACTTTTGGGGAAAGGATTAGTTTCAGAAACACTTCGAGGGTTGAAAATTTAATAGAGGCAAAAGATCTAAATAATCACTATGAACGAGTCTTGAATGTTCATACAAGGAACGGTTAGGACACTAGGCATGTTCTATAGGAAGAGTTGGGGGAGTGTATCACGCGATGACAACAAGAGTGCGCTCAGGTATAATCAGGCAGAAATAAAAATGAACACGTTCCATATTGCTTTTATAACAAGGGCATGATCAAATAAATCATCACCGATTTATATTCAACACATAAATGGTGACCAGTGATGTTTATGAATGTAAATAAGTTGTCCTTTTATCATCTTCGTGTAGACTGCAGTGGATGCATTTGAGGAGCACTCTGTTTATGCTGTGGAGTGACTATCCATACACATTGACGAAATGCTGGGTAAATATCACTCTAAACTTGAGTCTTCAATACCTGTATAAACATTCGAAGCCTCACTAGGAATAACAGCAAGTTCAAACCGCTTGGCGCTTGTCAAATTACTGTTGGATACTCAGCATACCTCAGGGCAAGTTGATGCACTCTATCGCTATCTATGTCAACAAGGTAACATAAATGCGTTGTCATCAGCCGACCCAAAATGAAATTTTGAAACTAAATCAAAGTAGCTGGTTTAAAAGATCAAGGTTGAATGATTGTGAACCTTATGAGTAATTTGCTATACCATCATGAACAGTTGCAAGTTTTGTACGATGAACGCTTGAAAGCTTTTTTTAAAATTAAATTTCTTTTTAAATAATACTAACGAACCCTTGAATGAGATAGATGAACCTCAGGCAAATGGGAGTCAAGAATAGGGTAATTCCGGGAGAGACGGCCACGCGGGGGAGACGACCAATCGCTCTGATTTCAAGGCCGATAAACATATTTGAACGTAACTTGGTAGGCGGCAAGCTTTTGGTACTAAGAGTCGATTGTTGAACACCTGCGCTGTTTATATTTAGAAATTCGCGATTTATATAACATTATTGTTTTCTAACTGGCCATTTATTTTTTGCATATTGAATGAAATAAGCAGAAGTCCGACATTATTACTAGCAGTTAAACGATACTTACTGTGTGAGGTGAGCGAACCTTATATATTTCACTTGCATTGCGTGTTCTGTTCTAAACATTTCCATTTTTAACTACTGACTATGGTCATCTCACCTTTACAAATAGGAGAGATGGCCCACTGTTTTTCCGGGAGAGTTGGCCAACAACTTAAAAGCCATATTTTCAAGATCTTCTGATTTTTTCTAACACGAAATGTAAAATTCTTCACTTAAGACTAATTTCCATCGATTGTCAATTACTTATTTATTTTTATTGCTAGGAAAATGACATAAACGAACATATTAATAAGTACACTTTAATGAAACAATTTTGAAAATCCAATCCAGAAAGATGTATGTAAATAGATACGACTTTGACAGTGTACCCCTAATTAAATAAATTCTTCAATTCATTTTCAAAATTATGTATTTATTTATTTACTTAAAAGCTGTCATGGAAGTCGGCATGCCGACCAGGTGCTCTCGGTCCTGTCATCAACTAACGAAGTCGAAAGATGCAGATAAATGATGTAGAGGTTAGATGGTGTGCCCTTCCCCTCCATCGGATGTAATAGCATGCAGTAGAGTTTAGTTATCTTTTCAGAAATGTATCAGAACTTTTCAGTTACTCAGAATTGATTCTGTTTTCCAAAATATGTTTATTTTTACGTTGTAATAACTTATTTTAGCACTTAAGTTTATTTTGTTTGTATATATTTATATAAGTACAGCTACCTAGTCTTTCTACTTTGTTACTCTTCGAAAATGGTGCGACCGACTGTCCCTATGCCCTGTGGCAATCTCCCCCTGACACCTCGGGTGAGATGGCCAACGTACCGTTTTTTAAAATGTTGGGATTTCTCACCCTAAAATACTTTTTTTCTCCATAAAACATTATGTTATGAAAATGTGACATCCAGGGACCTGACTGGACATTTTGCACACGAATTATCTTGAAAATCCTTCAAGTTATTGAGCATTTAAAAAAGCGTGGCCATCTCACCCGGATTTACCCTAAGTGAGAGGCTTGACTCATCTACGCGTAGATATCTCAGGAGCTGCCAAACGACTTCACAGTTCAAGCGTAATTTAATAAATTTAGTATACAATAACATTTAGGAATTGATGCTAATTTGTAATTTTTTAAAACATTTTCATTATTTGTAATAACTAAGAACGTATTTGTTTAATCATGGGTGGCTGAGTGGTTAGACCGGTCGCCTTCTACCGCTGGGACCCGGGATCGGAACTCGGTGGATCAATGTGGAATTTGTGGTGGACAAAATGGGGTTGGCGTAGGTTTTCTCGAGGTGTTCCTGTTTCCCCTGCCATATCGTTCCACCAGAGCTCCATTCATCGTACTATGACCATTGGTTGCTATAAATAAATAATTATTAATGTCCATGGGAGTAGCATGCTGACTCCAAGCTGCCCATTTACAGCTGAAGTCAAAAAACGGAGGTAGATGATGCAGCGCATGGGCGAAAAGTTCTGACCCTATCAGGGCACAGTGTTAAGTTTCGTTTAATGTATTTAATTTTAACTAACCAATAGTCTCATAACAAGACAGTACTGTTCGCTTCAAATTAAAATAAAACCCATAGGACTGAAAAAAGGAGATACTTCTCTTCTTTACTTCTAAGGGCATGATTTTGGTATTTACATTTTCAAAGCAGAGAAAAAGAAAGATACTTCCTTTTCTAGAGCCACGTAATTCATTTCTGTGGTCCATTGTATTGCATACACATAAGCGGAAGCCACTGCGATGGCAAATTTCCAGCATCATCTGTTATTTATTACATCTTGCTTTGAATGCTATCCGTATCTACAGAAAGAGAAATCAAAATCACATAAAAGAATTCATTTCTCCAGGAATAAAATTCATGTAAACGAGAATAACCTTCCAGCTTTTAAGAACAAGGAAATAACTGGAACTGACAACTTAGATTATTTTCTTCCGCTTTCTCATGGCCGAAACAGAATAATGTGTAGGATAAAACGCAATTCAAACGTTACATTAAATATTCATTCTCTTTATCATATAGAAGCGAACACTGTATTCCAAAATGAAGAAATTTCTGGAAGTAGAACTTGGTATTTGTCAACCGTCTAATTGTAACCCCCTCCCCACCTTATGGTCACCTCGACAATAATTACAACTTTCTTCTTTCTTCAATCAGCTGGGCCACATCTTCTTGCTACCAGAGGCTCTGTAAATATGACCAGGAGGAGGAAACAAAAAGTACGAAGAGCTTGGAAGTGCCTTCCAGCCTCTTCGCCTTAAAGAAGAACTATCATTTAAAAATGGAAGCTAATATAAAATGTATTCAAAACTTTCATACTACAAAATCAAAATAATTGCTGTTTCTTGACTAGACAATATCTGACAGTGGAAAAGGTGTGTACAAGAAATAAAAACTGAAATAATACTGAAATTAGTACATTCATGACCTGATGACTGAAAGTTCTAAACAATAAAAGACTTTAGGGTGAAGCCCTCTTCATATTTCAATTCGGGTGAAGCCCTGTTACATATTTACTAAATAAATCCTGAAAAAGAAGCAAGTTAGTACATTTAAATATTCCCTTTTAATTTAAATACAATGGATCTAGAAACATTTAGACAATTTAAATTAATAACCTAAACCAACTAGGATAAATACTTCAGGCGGCCAGATAATTACAAATGCAATGGCCTATGAATTTAAAACATCATGCACAATTTAAATATTCCTTCATCCTTCTACAAGGATATTACATGCATTTCATTTTCATAATCACATACCTTAATCATTCATGCGTATCACAATTTTAAATTCATAAACAAGATTACATAAAATACCTGCCCTAAATTCATTATTACATACCTGTTAATACATGCATCTCAAACTCTGGCCAGAAACCAAACACCCATGCAGATTCACACATGCTCCACGCACAAGGCCTAAAAACAATACTGCTCCATCCTAGGCTAAAGATCGGAGTAGGCTCAGATACTTAAAGGATATTTTAACACGGGGAGAACAAATTAGACACAAGAATAATAAATTTAGAAAAATTCACACATGTTAAAAGATAAGTGGAAACGAATGGGAACTGCAAGAATAATTAAAATGGCTACTCATTCTCAAACAACAACCATAATTCCCAGCATGCCAAAATATAAACTTATTACTTTTACTTTAAACGGGAATGGTGGCCACAAAATCTAATTTAATCTCATGCATCCTGCATGTCAGATACTTTCAATCTACATCACATCAAAATACCATGCCACCATAACCAAACATCAATACAAGTTTCACAAAAGCATGCCTGGGTCAATAAGATAATAATTAATATATACACAACATGCAGTTCCCACACTACTAAAACCTATATACAAATAAATACAATTTTCCACGTACCTTTACAACATGATGAAAACAAAAGGAAACAGCCAAAGGTCAGGCTTACATTTTCCCGCCTCAAGAGCACCAAAGTGACACTTACGTCCCCGAATCCATGATAAGTAAATGAGAAAGATAATAGGGTTACATCCCCTTATATAGGCTTTTGATCAATTACGTCACTGCGCATACTCAGTGCTAATTAAAATGCAAAGACTCCTATTATTAATTAAGACGACCACCATCTTGACGGCCATGCAACGAACAACTGAATGCAGTTCACCGCATCAGAAACAATTACGTTGTTGCCATTTGGTATGACTTTAGATATCTTTAGCGGGGAAGTAGAGAAAAGGGGGAAGGAGAAACAGTGAATGCCCTCCTAGCGCTCAGCTGTTCGCCTGCCTAGCGAGACAATATTTCTTTAATCTGCCAATGACGTAACCCATTATTGCGTCGACACTGTCAGCTCATGAATAATTCCATTATTGCGAAATAATGATAATTCTTAATAACTGTAGCAATTAAATGGTGATTGAAAATAATGAATTGCTACAAACTCCCACCCCATGAGTTGGAATATATGCTGGATATATTCCAACACAAAAGTCAAACTATAGATGAACTAAAGTAAGTCAGATCTGAGTGACTGACCAAAGGTGTCCTTTTTCTGTTAAGGCATGCCGCCAAAATTCTTCCTGACCTGAAACGAGCACAATCTCACTGTCGTGTCATACCTGAGAGCAAGTGTCTCCTTAACTTGCATAACAGTGATCACGATTCACTAGTGTCCAGACTAGATGCTCAGCAATAGCCACTGAAGTATTTACAGAGACGAGACGTAGGGCGAGATACATCTGCAAGTCTCTTTCAGCAGGCAAGTCACTAGGTCAGGAACCAGACTCCGGCAGCAACCCACAGTCAAGGCACCGTCAGTGACATCAGTATCTGCTTTACAGAACAGTCCACCCTGTGAATAGAAACTTAGCGGCAGATCACAGAATTCAAAAGGAAAGAGACATGAGAATAAAAACCCTTTTCTAACTTCTCAGCTAAGACTCTAATTCAAGATTAAAGTTTGAAATATTTTTGAATTATGCTACTTAAGAGAAAAATCAGAGATTATTTATGCATCAAAATTAAAAAAAAACCAGACTGTATTTTAACTGATTCAAAAAGCCTATTCTAATTCCATTCACACATGCACACTTATAATAAAATACACAAAAACACTCTATGAAACATCCCACCAAACACTCTACCTAACATAACCTACAAATAAAAACACCAGACATAACCTATAAACAATAATTACATCCATCCATGGGTTTGTTTCCAGAGAAAAAAAACTTATTCTTATTTACACTCCAGGGTCATAGTTTACCTGTTATATTATTATGTACAAGAAAGTCAAATCGGTAATTACTTCGGCCGAAGAGGTGCAGAAAGGTGGCAGAAAGAAGCCCCCATAAGCCTCCTTCTACTAGAGCACTGCACGACTACACTGTACTGAAATCTCATCAAATACAATGGCCAAAGAACAAAAGACATAATCAAGGCTGTGGAGAAGGACAAAATAAAGATGATCATTTAAATCTAAAGCCGTAGCTTCCCTATGATTCGCAGAGGCATCACCAACAGCGACATGACTAGTGATAGTTCGCATCAGCATTCTCCTGGCTGTCGAACAAGTACCACAAACATCTCTAAGGACCTAACTACAAGATGCTAAAGATAAAACGATTAGAAACAATAGGACACGTATACCTCTCGGTTCTGGGCAATACAAAATCCTACAGTACGGTAGCATTTAAGCTTTAAGCAGCAACAATATCTTAAGAACCACAGGTGGGCGTTGCCCTACACTAGGCATGATTGGAGAAAACCCAGATAGCCCCCCATAAGGCTTCTGAGCCACAAGTCTCCCCTTAAGAACTGTTATAAGGCTGCGTTCAAAGAAACTCTTTCCGAGTCCCTCCGAACAGAAACAGTAGAAAAGAGTGCACCAAAGTCAAATGGCGGCCAACCACGACCCGACTGGAATGCTGCATCAGTCTAAGCCACTCGAATCTACAGTACAGTAACTTCAACTGCAACACATGCAGTTCTTCTGCATCCATCACTACTCCAGATGCAGGCAAAAACATAACCTCTCCTGACTCCCCAATTAGTATCTACATAACCTCTCCTGACTCCCCAGAAAATATTACAAGCTTGAATAAACAGGAAACAGCTGACTTGTGTGTGCTCCACTTTGGAAAGCGCATTATAAGTCACACAGTCAGTCATAAGTCAGAAACGTCTGTCGATAGTCAATTCCTCAGTTTCACCACACAAAACAGAAGTAACCGGCCTAAACAAACTTCTAATATGAAAAATTCTTGTATAATTCTAGTCAAAACCGGTATTAAAATAGTCACTAAACAACTCCACTGGCAGAAAGATCTAGCCAGACACAGCAAGCCTAAAGCTTAGCTGCCCAAGAGCAAAGCCTATCATGAAAACTCAAGAAAAATGCACCAATAATAGCAGAATATACTAAAACACCGACAGGCAAAACTACAGAGGGTTCCTGTGGAACTTTCACAGCAACCGAAGCGGCCATAGAACACACAGTTCTAACTGTACATGACCACCACAGGCAATCCCACCTACAAGGACCTATCAGATGTCTACTCTAACCTCAAATTTGCCATTTAAGGCTACCTAGAGTAAAATATAGAAAATCTAGTTCACTGGCACCTTGAGAACCCTTAGGCCTATTTATAATGATAAAATATTCCTCAATTTACTTGAAATACACTGAAACATCAGCGGAATGACTATCTAGGAGCTGGCACAAGACACATCTGCCACGACACTGCAGACTTACATTTAACACAGGGAAAGCAAGCAAAATGACCGATCTATCCTACACAGAATTAATTAAAAAGAAATGAACTCACCAATAGGCTATTACAGCAGATTGACTACTTCCTACAGAGAGCCACATCACTTTAGAAACTTCATATTCCAGGACAAGACCTCACAAGCTGCTGAAAGCTTCATCCCTGAGCAGCTGCAGGCTACAGACTACTGGTGCCTACTTTCAGCTCACCAGAATATCTTAGGATAGCTTCACCAACTCCAAGATGATACATGAAAAGTAATTTTCACAATATTAGACAAGTTCAAGGAAACAAACCCCACAACACAAGTATAAAAACCCTTTCATACAAATAATATAAATCCCTGCCTAAAATAAAATTAAAATTTATGAAATTTTACAGCAAGATGTACACAAAAAAATCCACTGTCAAGACAACTACTTAAGAGAAAAAAAACAAGAGCGTGGACGAACCCAATGGTTATACAACCACCGCTCTGCATAACAATTTGTAACCCCCTCCCCACCTTATGGTCACCTCGACAATAATTACAACTTTCTTCTTTCTTCAATCAGCTGGGCCACATCTTCTTGCTACCAGAGGCTCTGTAAATATGACCAGGAGGAGGAAACAAAAAGTACGAAGAGCTTGGAAGTGCCTTCCAGCCTCTTCGCCTTAAAGAAGAACTATCATTTAAAAATGGAAGCTAATATAAAATGTATTCAAAACTTTCATACTACAAAATCAAAATAATTGCTGTTTCTTGACTAGACAATATCTGACAGTGGAAAAGGTGTGTACAAGAAATAAAAACTGAAATAATACTGAAATTAGTACATTCATGACCTGATGACTGAAAGTTCTAAACAATAAAAGACTTTAGGGTGAAGCCCTCTTCATATTTCAATTCGGGTGAAGCCCTGTTACATATTTACTAAATAAATCCTGAAAAAGAAGCAAGTTAGTACATTTAAATATTCCCTTTTAATTTAAATACAATGGATCTAGAAACATTTAGACAATTTAAATTAATAACCTAAACCAACTAGGATAAATACTTCAGGCGGCCAGATAATTACAAATGCAATGGCCTATGAATTTAAAACATCATGCACAATTTAAATATTCCTTCATCCTTCTACAAGGATATTACATGCATTTCATTTTCATAATCACATACCTTAATCATTCATGCGTATCACAATTTTAAATTCATAAACAAGATTACATAAAATACCTGCCCTAAATTCATTATTACATACCTGTTAATACATGCATCTCAAACTCTGGCCAGAAACCAAACACCCATGCAGATTCACACATGCTCCACGCACAAGGCCTAAAAACAATACTGCTCCATCCTAGGCTAAAGATCGGAGTAGGCTCAGATACTTAAAGGATATTTTAACACGGGGAGAACAAATTAGACACAAGAATAATAAATTTAGAAAAATTCACACATGTTAAAAGATAAGTGGAAACGAATGGGAACTGCAAGAATAATTAAAATGGCTACTCATTCTCAAACAACAACCATAATTCCCAGCATGCCAAAATATAAACTTATTACTTTTACTTTAAACGGGAATGGTGGCCACAAAATCTAATTTAATCTCATGCATCCTGCATGTCAGATACTTTCAATCTACATCACATCAAAATACCATGCCACCATAACCAAACATCAATACAAGTTTCACAAAAGCATGCCTGGGTCAATAAGATAATAATTAATATATACACAACATGCAGTTCCCACACTACTAAAACCTATATACAAATAAATACAATTTTCCACGTACCTTTACAACATGATGAAAACAAAAGGAAACAGCCAAAGGTCAGGCTTACATTTTCCCGCCTCAAGAGCACCAAAGTGACACTTACGTCCCCGAATCCATGATAAGTAAATGAGAAAGATAATAGGGTTACATCCCCTTATATAGGCTTTTGATCAATTACGTCACTGCGCATACTCAGTGCTAATTAAAATGCAAAGACTCCTATTATTAATTAAGACGACCACCATCTTGACGGCCATGCAACGAACAACTGAATGCAGTTCACCGCATCAGAAACAATTACGTTGTTGCCATTTGGTATGACTTTAGATATCTTTAGCGGGGAAGTAGAGAAAAGGGGGAAGGAGAAACAGTGAATGCCCTCCTAGCGCTCAGCTGTTCGCCTGCCTAGCGAGACAATATTTCTTTAATCTGCCAATGACGTAACCCATTATTGCGTCGACACTGTCAGCTCATGAATAATTCCATTATTGCGAAATAATGATAATTCTTAATAACTGTAGCAATTAAATGGTGATTGAAAATAATGAATTGCTACATAATGACGTATATTAATAGAGAATAAAGAGTTTTTTTAAAGTAATTTCAACAACACAAATAAAAAAAAGTCCACGTCGTAGGATTATGAAATGAATATATGATTTCTTGGTGTACTGTAGATAAAAATCTTAATTTTATTTGACTTGGTGTGTACATTAAAAATATCATACAAATTAAAAGATCGTGTATACAAGTGAACAAGTCTTTCTTAATCAAAATCCAGATTTACATAATTGTACAAACTATACAATGTGCTCCTCTCCATTTGCCTTTCGTCTATGTTCTAGAAAACATGGATCGCATCATAAGAAGTTCTGTTAAAAATATATTTAATCTTCCAGGTGATGTTCTTTCAGCCATGTCATACTCTCCGAAAACGGATAGAGGTTTTGGACCCCAAAACCCATTTTCGCAATAGTTTCGGCAGTATGTGGGCGCACCAAAACAACTCCTTTCGACAATAGGCATCGACGTTTGATTCGAATTACAATAATTTGAAATTACACCCTCTAATTTATTTTTTCACATAGTTTTCATCACATTGAGAACATGTAGTTATCATGCAGAAGTTATAGAAGTGCTGTGCACACGTGGTTTGCTACTCAGCCGAAAAACTTTTTTTTTTCTGAGGGCATCAGGAAGCTTGGGTAACGATGGATCAAGTGCATTGAGAATCAAGGGGACTATGTTGAAAAATGAGGCAATTGACAGTTATTTATTGCTATTAAGTCTAAAAAAGAGAGTGCGAATACTTATTGATTTACCCTCTAAGTAGGCCTCACGGTAAAAAAGATGTTTTGCACGGCGTAACTAATTGGTGGTACTTACGAATATTGTTGCCGTGGATCGTAACTTGACATTCCCGCACGCAATCTGGTTGCTATGAAAACAAAAGAAATCTCCGTGCGGTAGGTAAAAATTACAAAAGCACAAGTGCCGTAAGTAAAATCACCATAATACAAGCCTTTATGGAAGACCGGAACCAAGGCCCCCCAGTTTGTGGTGATTTTAACAGGACAAATATTCGGTCCCCATAACAACCAACACATGAGAATCACTTTATGAAATATAACATCCATCTTCAATAGTGTATATATATATAATATTTTCAGCTAATATCTCAATTAATATAAATAAATTGATATAAATATTCATCGTGCAAGCGCCTCGTTTTTTCAAACTCTTTCCTCAATCCGTATGCACCGCTTACGGCACTTGTATCGCAATATACTATTACTTGACCAGTGTGGACGCTACTTCCAAATAGATATTTATGATAAGACGATATTATTAAAGTTTTATTTAAATCGGTCTCTATCAAGCAAGAAGAACCCTCCCATCCTATCTGTAATGTATTTACATTATTTTGACTGAAATACAGGGACTCAGTACCTCACCCGCTGTTTAATTGAATAACATCTAAATTGAATGATTGCGTTGCAGAACCAATGAATAACTAAAAATCTTGTGGAGGGGTAATGGTCTTTTTATTTGCTGTTTAAATTGGTGCGGTCTGCGATATCGATTTTACTATTATGTTTGCTCAAATCCTCATATTATCCTGTCGCATGACGACCCGAAGAGAGAACAAAAGAACTATCAGAGCCAGGTTAAGCATTATTTTCCGCACCGATCCGTTATTAAAATTGTTAATACACGACGTAGCAAAATTCTCTGATCACCATGAAATATTATTATTTTAGTTTATTTCATCTTCATTACAATCAGGGACTTTTAGTTACATTTCTGCTTTATCATTCAGTCCCGTGAATTACCAAAATATACATTTTATAACTACACTGACAGGCAAAAAAAACGATCACTGTAAAATTTGGGTAATTTTAAGATTAAACATAAATTGGTTGGATGTTTATACATTGTTGTTGGTGAATTATCGCTTTTTATTGGACCATTAGCTATAGATACAGCATATCCGCTTTCTTAATATCTTCACATTATCACCAAACAAAACAAAAAACATCGAAATAGGGCGATTCCAATCTGATTATGTGCACTAGCTTGTCATACACATTGCAAGATGTTTCATTGTTGTATTGCTTAATTTCCTTCCAAACTGAAAAGAAACTGACTCCCTGAGTGATTCTGTCGGTAAGTTTAGTTGAAATTATGCCTCTCATTCCCGAAGACCAGGGGCGTATTCAGGGGGGGGGGGGCTGACAGGGCTACAGCCCCCCCCCCCCCGAAATGTTAAGTAATGGTAATATGTTTCACATGAGGCCACTTTAATTTCTCATAACAATAATATAAAACATAACAATAAAATAAAATAATAAAATTAGTAATACAAATTACTTAAATCTTGCCCTTTGTTTATTATTATTAATTAATATACTAGTGTATATTCCCTTTTTAAAATTTGTGTTCAGAAATCTTAACTCATATTTTCAATTTTTCATGTCATATTTCCATAAATTTAAGGTTAAATTAAAGGTCATTTTTCAAGAATTTTTAGATCATTAACTTCTGAGCCCCTCCCGAAAATAAATCTTGGATACGTCCCTGCCGAAGACGTTGCCAAAGCTGTTTTAACTGATGATGGACGCAGCCTCCGTTATGCCGCTGCAACCTTAGGTTCGCCGTACACCATGGTGCAAGAGGCCGTGAGAAGATTTCGTGAAACAGGCAGTTCTACCAGAAGAAACTGGTCTGGCAGAAAAAGTGTACAATTGCAGTAATTTTATTTCAACACTACTTCATAATTTTTATTTAAACTTATTTTTTTTAAATTTCTTTAAGTGATCGGTTTTCTTTGCCGGTCAGTGTAGTTCAGCATATTACTTAAATACAACAAACGTACGTATTTATATATTATATATTATAATATTTATATATTATTAAGAACTTCCTCTGCATTTATAATGTTATCTACTTCAATTTTGGCTAATCATTTCTTTTTAACTATAAATACAAATTTCCCCATTTAAAAAAAAAATAAATCCGTATTCTTCATTATGCCCAGCATCTTATATGCTACACTTTTGTAAAGTGTAGTAAAGAGTAATTGGATTGTCTTACTTTTCAGGCGTCCAGAGTCGTCTGCAGCCGAAGGTCTACAACTGTAGAACAACTGTAGTAGCCTGTGAAATCAGAGGAGAAAGAAGAAATCAATATATTTTTAAAAGAAAAAACCCGGCAATGCATCTGGAAAATTATAACTTCATATAAACTAAGTGGATGGGGGTAAAACTGCGCACTTTAAACAATTTATTCCTTCAGTTGAAACAATACATAAATTATAATATATTTTTTTTATCTCGAGTGAGTACCAGTACTTATCCCAAAATTTTAACTGTGCCATACTCGATTAGTATAATCCGTAGTGTTCTAATTATTTTCCATCATCGGAGTAAAGAATTAGGAATACATTTTCCTTTTGGTTTTTTAAAAATAAAGTTCGCGATTTTCATGCAAATGAAATACAAATATTAGTACATGGACCACATAAATCCGCGACATAAGGCAACGTCGGAGCTAAGGTGTCTCAAGCTTTGTTTTTATACGCGTAACTGAGGTCATCGTGACGATGATACAAGCTATCTAGCAGTGCGCTGTTCCAATTCTGCGAAACCTTAAAATCTAATTATCTCAAGAACCATAGAGTAATCACAAAATGCAGAATACAATTTATATTTATTGTGATGTGAACTACTGCCCCTTTAAATCTGGTACTTATACCCCATATTGATCAAGAGATACTCCTATAACGCAGAATCTAATGCAATATTTGAAATTCTGTTTCCGTGCGCATCCAACGCCACCTATTACCAAGACAGTATTCAAGTGTGAATTTAATTGAAGGTGGCTTAGCTCGGTGGCTATCCTCATTCATTTGTTTACGATTGGCAGAAATCTGTTTTGGGGGGGGGAGGGGGGCCTAGATGGTTAGAAGGAGATCATGAATGCATGCCTGAATAGGAAAACATTGAATGATTTGGACGGAACTCACTATGCGGTTTTTTGGGGGGGGGGGGGAAAGAAAAGAAAAAAGAAGACAAAAATCAGGTCTTTACCGAAATAACATTTTCAAATTTCGATATATCGTGCCCAGAAGTTTATCGCCATACTTGCATCATCATTTGTGCGTGAGCAAGTGTTTTGTTATCCAAAGGATCATCTCGTTCCAGACGCAACCGAACTATGAAATCCTATCAGAAGTACATCGCAGTTCAACTCATATTATATTTCTTCATATATACTAAACTAAACTAACTAAACTCCGTGGCGCTACATCCCTGAAGAGACAAGGCCTACCACCCGACCGCTGCGTCATCTACCATAGGCAGGTGGCAGGATTGGGGGACGTGTGGTCAGCATGCCGACACCCACGGCCGTTAATGGTGGTTTCCATGACTCATCAATTTCAATTTGAATCACGAGGCTGAGTGCTTCCCGTTCCAGACCTCCCTACCTCAGAAAAATCCGAGGAGCTACCGGGGATAGAACCCGGACCGACGGATCTGTAGTCAGCGACGCTAACCACAAGACCACGCCGACTGTCACTTGTTCATATATGCATACGTAAATAACAGACAAAATAGTTCTGAAAATAGCACGATCTCAGCATTTCAGTAAACTGTTTCGGCCCGCCTTGTGAATTTTTTCTGCCATTTGGCCCGCTCCCATCACTAGTCTATTAATTCGCTATTGCTTCCAATGAACACTCGTCATATTTTATGGTTGTAAATACAGGATTTACAACCCGCCTAAACTATAAAAAAAAAAGCGTATTTGACATGAAAAATGAAAAAGAAAAAAACATTCTAACAAGAACTCTTGTAAGAAACATTTTACCTTAGCGGTGGGTACATAGAGCTCGGAGCACATGTTTCACAAGCCGAGACAGCTTGGAATAATAAAGGAAGGAAACGAGCCAGGGCGTGGTAGATGGGAGGAACAAGTATATTACATGTAACGACCATTCTCACCTCACACATAGCCAGAGATAAAAAGAAACACCTCCTCCCCTCGACTTCTGTTTCCCTTCAAGTCTCCTGTGGATTCTCACGTAAAAACTTAATTAATAATGTTTATGTGATACTTTGTGTAAGGTGGGAGTATACTGTATACAGTATAAAGTCTTCTTTAACACATAAACCCGAACGTTGGTAGTGGTAACACGATTTAAACAACCCCCAGTTAACGCAAAAATGTATTACTACCTAAATCTAACATGTAAGCCCTAAAGTGCAAATGGAATGTATTCTAATCTTTTTTTAATAATATAATTGTTCAGTTATGTTTGATACTTGAGATTTGACGGAGTTTTTTATTTTCTTGGCCTTCTATAATAATCTTTTAATAATTATTCTTGTCTTTTTTCGGCCTTGGTAAGATTTTATTAAATGTTAATTTTTCTCACGGCCTTCTAGTAATTATTATTTTTATTGTCAAAATACAATCTTTTGTCTTTATTTGCTTAATCGTTGTTATCTTCGTCCAATGGGATTGATTCTTTAGTATTGTTACAAGTCATTGTTTTCAATTCAAAACTTACTTCTTCATTATTCTTCCTTCGTTGTCTATTGTGTAATCCTCTGAAAGGATTTTCAATTCTCTCTGGATGCAGCTAGCAGCAGCTAATAATACTTATTCGTCTTGGAATCTGTTTACAACGATTCAAGGATTTATCAACATTAATTTTATCTGCACAGAAGCAGTTCTAATTATTATTCGCCGCAAAATGGTGAATTTCTTCTACGTCGCTGCTAAGCTTATCTACTAGCTTTAATATTACTTGATTGGACTTCAGGATTATTTCCTGTAGTGATATTCGTTACAAGAAGGAGTTATTTCACAAGTGAGTGTTTAAAAGATTTTAACATTCATAAATATTTGAATATTGCTTTGATGCTACACAACGCAAATTAATTTATTGACATTAGTATTGCGTTTGTGACTTGAGATTAAAAGACATTTCAAGATTAACTGTAAATCAATTTTATAGCATACAATTGCTATATGTATATGCTTAATTAATAATTACAAGTTCTCGACGTATCAAGTCGAGTGGTCCTCTGGAATTTTAAATAAATCTGTATTGAAACCAACAAGGTTTTTTATTGGGCGGATTCAATCATCTCAGCTTTAGAAGATCGTCAAGACATCAAACAAGAATTAGTGAGTGATTGTGCTTAAGAAGAATTCAGTGTCGTGTTACATCGCCTATGGTTTTTGTTTTCTTGTAAACCTATTATTTTATTTTCTATCGGAATGTATGGCGTGCATTTTGATTTTAATCAGCCCTAATTATCTATCATACAGTCCGCTGAGATGCACGTTCTACATTTTTGGATCCTTTCCGGGCCGGATGGAACCTCTATTGTAACAGACTTATTGTAAACGACACTATTTTTTCATTCCGCCCGGACTTATTCAATATAAGCTCATTCTTTAAACCTGTTGGTGCTCCAGATATTGCTGTTTGAGCACTATATTTAACTATATTATTGACTATTGAAGCACATTGTTCTTCTCCTGACCATTTAGGTCAGTTTGAGCGTAGTAAATATTACTACATCTTTATCATTCAAGCTAATTTTAGTGCTTCGCCTCCGTGTTTTACACGTGTGAGGCTATTTTCAACAGCTGATTTCACTGAATGTTTTCGAGGGTATTTGTATTTACACACATGTACTTACCTTTGTAAAACCAGTTACACTTTTCATGTGTTACACGCTTGTACTTACCTTTGTAAAACCAGTTACACTTATCATGTGTTTTTGTCCGATACGCGGGCAACTATTAATCTTTGTATTTGTCCCGAATGCGGGCAACAACTAACCTTAGACTTAGCTCAGGCTCCCAACTTCAATAAGTGAAGTATTGTGATTTTTGGACAATTAATTGCGAATATCACATTATGGATAATCCTGAGGGTGTTTTAAAGTCCCTTAAGGCTAAGCGTACTCCCATAAAGGCGAAGATCACGCGTAAGGCTAATAATATCCTTAATTCAGTTATTAATGATGAAGGATCTTACCAAGACTTCTTGAACTTTAAAATTAAACTAGATCAGTTTGAAAATGAATATGATAAAGTTCAATCTGAAATAGACGAGCTAGCTTACTCTGAACATGAAGAAGCTTACAGATTAGAAGTAGAGGAAGTTATCGATCGAGCTACTCAATATTATAATAAACAGATTACTTCTTTCAATAAAGCTATTGCCGACCGCGAAAAAGCCGAGGCTAAGGCTATAGCCGAACGCAAAGAAGCTGAGGCTAAAGCTATTGCAGAGCAAGAAAAGGCCGAGGCTAAGGCTATAGCCGAACGCAAAGAAGCTGAGGCTAAGGCTATAGCCGAACGCAAAGAAGCTGAGGCTAAAGCCATTGCCGAGCAAGAGAGGGCTAAAGCCGAGCGCAAGGAGGCCGAGGCCAAAGCTAAAGCTCTTGCTAGTTTTGAACGGTTAAGGGTTCAACTCTTCAATACATTTCAGACTATACATGAATTTGAGATTCAAGATAAACTCTCATACCGTAAGGCTTTGTTCCTTCGTTCCGAACTTCAAAGGCTTATGGATAGATATAGGGATGAAAGTCCTCAATTCTTTGATGTTTCGGATCAGGAGGCTGAGCAGCTAGAACAACATATTCAAAGCGAATATGCTGCTGCCTTTTTATTTATTGATTCACTCATTCTCGACAACAAGTTATTGTATGAGTCTGAACAATCTCAATCAATTAGCCAGCGTTCATCGCTCGACTCTCATCTCCCTAATTTGCCCAAACTCCCGGAATTAAAATTACCTCAATTTTCCGGCGATCCTAGGAATTGGATTGAGTTCAGGGATACCTTTACATCCCTCATCATAAATCACAGCCACATTTCAGATATGGATAAATTCCAATATCTGAAATCATGTTTGTCACCTGAAGTGATGACTGTTATACAAAATATTCCCGTTTCATCTGCTACTTTTGAAGTGGCTTGGAAAACCTTAGCAGAAAGGTTTGACAATGATCGTTTGATTGCAAATACGCACTTAGATCATTTATTCTCTGCACCCGCCATAGTAGGGTCTTCCGCAGAGTCGCTTCAACGCTACTTGGACCATTTTGTAAGCACCGTGCATGCTCTGCACGCTTTGAATACTGAGGTTTCCTTGTCTGACCTCATCATTTCACGTATAATTGTGGACAAGCTCCCTGTGAGTCTAATCAAGGATTGGGAGTCCTCAATTAAACTTGGTAGGCTCCCTAAACTCGAAGATTTGTTTAGCTTTTTGGAGTCGAGAGTCAGGGTGTTGCAGATGACGGAGGCAGCCTTGCGTAGTCAGTCTGCTAATTCTGCGCCTGCTTCTGCTCTCACTACCAAAGCTAAGGTCAAGCATCAGCCCACGAGAAACAATTGTATTTGTTGTCATAATGCGCAACATCCTCTCTATCGCTGTGACAAGTTCAAGACAATGAAATTTGTGCATCGTGATCAATTTGTCAAAGATCACAATTGTTGTCGTGTTTGCCTTGGCGCAAACGGCCACGAATCCAATTGTAGTAACTATCGTTGCAGTGTTTGCAACGCAAAACACAGTGTTTATTTGCATAATCACGTTTCTAATAATTTGCCGGCAGAAAATGCAGTCAATGTAATGTCCTCTGGAAACTCACAGCAAAAATGTCTGCTTCCCACGGCCACTGTGGTAATTCTCGACATAAATGGTCGTGCTGTAGAGGCTACAGCGCTTCTAGATAGCGGCTCTGACTGTAACCTAATCAGTAATAGGTTATTCAAACAGTTAGGCTTGTCTCCTTTACCTCATTCCACTACGCTGGCTGGTGTACTATCCACTAATGTAAGCACACAAAGGCTTGCATCGATATCACTTAAATCTCGTGC